>WOXC01003896.1:0-374706 GCA_011680675.1 Gymnobelideus leadbeateri
GAGATTCACCTTGCCCTAATGGTAAAGTAGAAGAGGATAGAGGAGAAAATATCGGAGAGAACAGATTGGATGAAGGGATATCTTGTGGGACTGCTATTCTGGGGTGGTGGGTAGGGGAAAAATGGGGAAAAATTGTAACTTAAAATCTGGAGGAAATGAATGATGTAAACCAGAAGTTAATAAAGCATTGTTTAATTAAAAAAAAAAAGAATCTTCTAAAAAATGATGAGTTTCAGTAGATTTTGAACCCATTTATTAAAAATAAAAAATGTAATATGTTCCAATTAGTTTGCAATAGGAGTTGACTGACATCAGGAAAGGTGGAAAATAACCAAATTTCAACAAAAATTTTGCATAACTGGAAGATGAGATTGAAAAATAAGCATCATAATTTAGTAACCAGACTCAGTGATGCATTTCTTTCTTTTGGGTTACCTATATTTATGAGGTATCATTTTCATCATCAACAACCATTCAAATCAAATAATAAATAAACTTCAAACCAGACCTTTTAACTATTGTATCACAAAATGTTAAACCATACTTTTTAAAAATAATGAAACATATTCACATTTCTCTCACCAAAAATATCATTTTAATATCTTAGAACAAAAAGGTGCTATTAAAATGTTTTTAAAATTTTATTTTATATTTATCCCATTATTTTTATAAATTTTACAATGGAAATAGTTATGAGCACAGTCGTAAATATATAATGTGTGTATTATATACATAGATATGTATATATAGAGGGATATTTATGTGTACATATACATATGCATATGCATATACATTTACATTTACCTTTATATCTACCTGTTGCTTGTTCTTCATTCTCAGAGAGGACTATGACATCTAGGTAAAAGAGATCATTCTCTGAGTCATTTCTTACCTAGCCTTAATCACTGAATGTCCACGGCCTCAATCAAACTGGTCAAACTAAGACCTGTTAAAGACCTTAGCTTGAAAAGTCTAAGGCCTCCTACTGCATCCAGGGACACACACACACACACACACACACACACACACACACACACACACACAAACTAAATACATGTGATCCCTTTGTCTCTGGATGAAATTGAAGGGTCAAATACTAGATAATAAATAAGTCCTGGAAGGAAGAAATGTCTTTTTTGAACCAGTGAAACCATTAATACAATGATTTAGTAGGAAGGTTTTAAAACTAGATATGAGAAAGGCATTGTAGAGAAGTGTAAAGAGCACTGAACTACAGTAAATAGCTGACTTTATATGTTGCCTAAAGTTTGGAAAATGCTTTAAATATATTATATCATTTAAGCCAAAAAGTTCAGAGTCATAATTTTACATCTGGAATGGAAGTTAGCTAGTCCAGCCTTCTCATTTTATATCAGAGAGGTAAAGTGACTTGCCAAGATCAAACAAGTAGGAATTAGAAGAGTATTTAAACTCAGCTGGGTTCTGCCACGTACCAACTATATAATCTTGATTGAATAATTTCACTTTTATGAGTTGATTTAAAAAGTGATGGAGTTAGTCACCCAAGTCTTTTCCTAATCTAAAATTGAGGCAATGAGCCCTCTTCACCTTTTTCTTACATCTTATTTTCAGTGAATTAAAAAAATAGGACTTTTTATTGATAAAGAAAAAAAAAAGCACAGAACTTCCAAGTTCTTTTTGACATATTATCTCAGATATCATAGATGGTGTCTGTTTCAGGATTAAATACTACAAGATATTCTGGTGGCTCTCTTCCCACATACCTTCCAGTCCCCCAGAAATGCTGGGAGATAACCTTGATGTGCAAGTTTCCATGGCAGACTAACATATAGTCTCCAATTTGCTCCAACAGTTGGTATGCACTGGAACTACACTGTATTTTAAGAGCTGGCAAAGACAAAGAATACAGAGAATTCAACTGCTAATGTTCTTCTCTTCAATTCTCCTGCCCCCTAGTAGTGAAGTGATTATTTCTTGCTCTCTCTCCTTAAATTATCTTGTATTTACTTACCTATATACAAGCTGCATCTCCCAGGAGAACATAAGCTCCTTGAGAACAGGAAAACATCCCTATTACACAATGCCATATACAAACTAGACGCTTAATAAATGTTTATCGTTTTTGTTCACTCGTGTCCCACTCTTTGTGACCTTGTGTATTGTACTATCCATGGGTTTTTTTTGGCAAAGATGCTGGACTGATTTGCCATTTCCTTCTCCAGTTTATTTTGTAGATGGGGAAACAGAGAATAGCAGGGTTAAGGGACTTGCTCAGGATCATACAGCTAGTAAGTGTCTGAGGTCACATTTGAACTCAGGTTCTCCAGACTCCAGGGCCAGCATTTAATCCACTGTGCCAACTAGTTGTCCCACTAAGCCACCTAGCTACTTCCAAATGCTTATTAGATTTGAATCAAATTTTGAAACAGGCCTTAAGATTCCCAAGTATTTTACACATTCTCTACTCTATCTTACATCTGGTGTTTTCTTTGTATTTGTCATCTAATGGGGGCTTATTGACATGAGAAGCATGTATACTCAAATATTGAAACAGAACTGTGATTTTATCAGCTTAGAAATTCTCTCCAAAGATACGTATTGGTTCTCTCTTGTCCATGGTCTCTCATTAGTTCATTATGACAGTAGGGGAGTGAAGGAGATGGAGGAAATGGTGTACTCAACATGTTAGAGTTCTTCCTTAATTTCTCGTGACTTTCCAGAAGTACCAGGAGAACAACCAGAGGGTTGCTCATCTGATTTCACCCCGTCACCATGTGGCCAGTCTATCTTTACTTCCTATTGTATAACTTCATGGTTAACTTCTATCGCTGCTTTCAGGATGTCTCATTGGTTCCATGTTGTAACTGATTCACAACCACCATATGAAGCACCACATGACTCTCCACTGCCCTTCCAGTGACATTTAATTTTTAGATCTTTGGAATCCACTGTATTCTACGTCTGGTTGCCATAGAGCAAAACTCATACAATGCTAGTATTACTGTAGTCCTTTGTTTTCATGAGAAGGTTGAGGTAATTAAAGAAGCTTTCCAATTTCCCAAAGACAATTCAGTTCATTCCCCTTCTTGTGTTCAACTTGAGCTGCAATCTGTCATTCATCTGAACTGCCACTCCCAGATATATTATTGGACAAGTTACAAGAATTGTCCATCCAAACCTATGTTGCAATCTGACCAATAAGTATTCTTCACTTCATCTTTCCTGTGTGAATAGTCAAGCCAAACCCCGTTGAATGGTTGCATATCTCTTCAAAGAGACTATTTCAGAGGACTTGATTTAACTGGTATAATGTCATTCAAAACAGATGCATCTGGAAGTCCTCACCATCAATAAGGAATCACTCTTGTTCTCTTCCTGGAGCTCCTCTACCAAAGTAGTGATCAGAGTTAATGGGCACATATCTTCCTGTATTATACCTCCCTTGATATTTATGATTAGAAGATTGTTCAATGGAGTTAGTTCTGTTATACTTATCCAGGAAATCCAGGTTTTATTTTGATATAAGACACATTGCTGAAAAGAACCTATAAGGCAGCATTTCACTTACTGAGTCAATTTTTTTTCCATAATTTTTCCATAATTTTTTCCATAATTTTTTTCCATAATCAACAAATAATAATAACTGCGGCAGCTTATTTCCTCTACATCCTACAATCAATTATGATATGGTAAAGATGCAGTCCATTGTTCAATACTGTTCATCAAAACTCGCTTATTTTCTACTAATATCCTCATTGAGGATGCCCTTGATCAGGTCTACACAACAGATGGTTCATGTCAGTGTAGATGTAGATGATGTAAAAGAAAATAAAGATGTGACAAGTGCTTTTTCCATGCCCCACTTAAGCTGCCTTCCACTAGTCACTATTTTGCCCGTCAAAGAACTTTGGCAGGTGAATTGCCACTGCACACTCTCTCTTGTTTGTCACATGACCTACGGTAACCAACCATCTTCAGTCTTTTTCTAGTCTGAGAGGAGCAAGAGTCATATCTTTTCACTGTGTTTTCAGTCACTATTAGCATTGAACAGGGACAATGTGAGTGCAGTCACACTCCAATGCAGCTAACACCCACTATGTGATGAATGGCAACATCATGAAGTCTTCTTTCCCTCCCTCTTTGCACAAACACCCCTCAGGTTACATGAGTGTCTCGCATTCTCTCCAAGGTCAGAAACTCAGCTCAGTATTTCTTTATATGTGAGCAGTTGCTATGGAGATTTCTTTTGTTCTATTATTAAGGTTTTTGGCATGACTTTGTAAAAATGAGTGATGAAAAGAAATGGAAGATAGAAACAGAACATTCACTGTTTAGTCCAGAGTGGGCAAATTGATACTTGTTTACTTACACAAAAGACAAAACTATTGTTCCTTGTTTGCCTAGAAGTAATAGCCATTCTGAAGGAATACAATCTTTACTGCCACTTTGAATCAAAACATCCTGACTTAAGCAAATTGGGCACCAATGAAAAACAAATTAAAGTATCCAAATTGTTAAAAAAAAATCTCAGTGGGGAACAACAGTTTTTCAAGAAAGTAAACTCAGAAAATGAGGTGGCCGCTCGGGTTAATTTTCAAATTTTTGAAGAAATTGCTGCTGCTGGGAAGTCTTTTACTGAAGGGGACTTCATAAAGAAATGCTTGCTGATTGCAGCTTCTGGATTATGCCATGATAAAAGAAAAAAGTTTTTTTTGAGAAATAGTTTAATCATTAACTATACCTTTACTTGCAAAGTGAGCCACTAAAAACCTATCTTTTGCCTGAAGAAGTTTAGCCTATTTTAATTTTGGCTCCTACCTACTGACAAGTTGTGCAGATCTGAACTATTCATTGCACCACCTAGTTGCAGTACCTTGGTACCTTGGCCTCCTTCAAATATTTTACAAATCAATTTCTTCAGACTCTCATCACTGTGTGTTGAGAGGTCCAGCACAGATCTACACATACTTAATCTGAATCAAACTACCTTTTACATCTTTGTTCTCTTTAATTCTACTAAATGACACCTTCCAAGTCACTTGAAACTTTCAAGTCACTAGGGGAACCAACGGCCTGTGTCTCATTCTCTTGGCCATTCGAGAAAACCTGCCCTTTTTCTACCAGATACCTTCACCTGAGTGGTCTGCTCTTGATTGCCTACAGATATTGGGGACAAAGAAAGAATGGATAAGTGAAATTACCAAATAACACCGAAATCTGTTTACCTATCCTCTCAACTAAACCCTACAAATCCTTTACTAATTCTACTATAAGCAATGGAGACAAGTTGTCTGAGTTTCATTTCCAACTATTGATCATTGCTACCTATTCTGGAAATACAAATCTTTAAGACTTTCTAGTTACACATTTTTAAGAAAAAGCATTTAAGACTAGGATGGTGGCCCAAAGTTAGGCAGAGAAGATAAAAAAACAAAAACAAAGAGACTCTCATTTCTACAGGCAAAAACTGATAATATGTTTTCGAATAAATAAGTAGACCCTATTATGCTGGCCTTTTTTTTTCCATAAGTGGGAAAAAATAGGAAGATTTATTTCCCATAATATGACATAACAGCACTAAAGTACAACTTACATTGTATCTTTAGGTTATAATAGGGTGTACTGGAAGCACTTTGTGCCTCAAAAGACTCAGTTTTGTGGAGGCAGACAAGAAAAAGTAGTAAATAGATAAGGAGGAAATGCAGGTCAGGAAATGTACTCTCCTAAAATAGGAAATAACTGAACTGG
The DNA here is from genome assembly GCA_011680675.1 of Gymnobelideus leadbeateri. Classification (NCBI taxonomy): domain Eukaryota; kingdom Metazoa; phylum Chordata; class Mammalia; order Diprotodontia; family Petauridae; genus Gymnobelideus; species Gymnobelideus leadbeateri. The sequence goes on from WOXC01003896.1 coordinate 5,731, forward strand.
AACTTCCATGGCAATCAGCACAGAACACTGGTGAATAAATTGCTCCTCTCTACATAATCTATGGACCAGCCAAACTGCCCTTCTTGGTATTCCCCACAGTTTATCTCTAGTCTTTATATATTTTCACTGACTGAATACAAAACTTCACACAAACACACACATACACACTCACAATGTGTATATATGTGTGTGAATAAAATATATTTATATAAATATGAAATTGCATTTTATTTTAAAATATAAATAAATATTTATATAAATATTTAAATATTTATATTACTATATGTTATACACAACCATTTTGTAATCAATAGATAAATTTTATATTACATATAGAATATGTGCGTATTTTATATTAAATATCAATCTATACATTTAGATTATATTAAATATACATACAAATATTTTAAATTAAATATACATTTATGGTTATATTTTGTATTAGACATGAAAATATAACTAGATTTTATATTATTGTGACCATACAATATATTTTATATAAATATGTAGGACTACACAGAATGTATTTATATGTGTATATACTCTGTATATAATTCAATATTCATATACATGTATATTCGGTATAGTCCTGTATATTTAAATATATTTATAATTTACATGTTATTATATTGTATAGTCATATAATATAGTGTTATATGATGACATAATATATACTCTGTTGTATATAACATAGTACTTTATAATATATTGATATATAATATGTGCATACATACCTGTGTATATGCATACATATGAACAAGATGCCAACATGACCTTTGAATCACTTGAAGTAACTATCTTAATCAGGTGAGAACACCTCTATTGAGTCCATCAATTAATCAAGGGCATTAAAATAGGTGTCCTTGAAAACCTTGGGGTGGAATGAAGTAAAGCTACATGGGAGGCTTGTTGATATTAGTTGAAGACACTCAGCCATGTCCTTTGGCCCTTGTATAAATGAGCAAGCCACTTAGGAATCTGGAAGATTTGAGTGAGAAACCAGAAGGAAGGAACCCAGCCCAATCCTTGAGGGCAAATTGATAGATGGGGGGATTAGTACTGTCTACTTTAACTTCTCTTCCCTTGACTAGAGGAAAAATTTATGAACCTAGGAAGGTCAGATGATTTGGAATCCTAGCCAACTGGACAAACTAGACACCTAGAGGAAAGGTAGCTTCAAGGACTCTACAAAGAATCCAGAAGAAAAGCTACAACATAGTTAAAAGGAATATCTTGAAGACTCCAGTAAAAGCAGTTGTAGGAGTTGTGAGTTACTCTTTGTCACATATGTTCCAAGCTTGAGCCCACTTTCCCCTAGACTCTGTATATACTCATGAGAGAGTATGTCCCAGACGTGGGCAGGGAGGGCCATAATATATGTTTTGTATCAATGATTTTTACTATACTATCTTAGTAAGTTTCCCTAAGTAATAGCTAATTAAGTCTCACTGACTAATTGATATTAATAAATAGACATTGGGTGAAGAATACCAGTGAAGGGTTTTTGAACTATATGGCACTGGAAAAATGCTCTCCAGTCCCTTAGGATTAACCCTAGACCTTAAGATAACATAATAGGACTCTCGCTTTGGGGACCCATCCTGCCAATGTCTAGAGAGTGTTGGGGCAGTAGTTCCAGAGAACATGCTACATTACATGTTGTCTCCACCAGCAGAATGTATTATTTAATATAAAATATGCACATATTTTATATAATAAAATTATTATTTTAGTCTTCCTATTTGTATTCCCAGCACCTAGCAAAGTGCATGACACATAATTTTAATTGATTGACCTTGAAGAAGTCACTCAAAGTCTTAGGACTTCCTCTGTAGAATGAGGGGGATGAATCTCTAATGTTCCACCCACCTCTAAGAAATACTTAAGTAGCTTCTCAAGAAGTAGTCTTTATCATTAACATATAATAAATATAATAGGGAACAGTGGCTGCCATCTTCTTAAAGTCTTCAAATTATATAAAAGAATTACAGCTCAAAGTTGTCACCTTAAATGAACTTTATTAACGTAGTGGATAAGAAACATTTCTTTCTATGCTATTCTCTTGAATTGAATCCAAGTGGTAGCCCAGGTCCAAAGTATGGAAAATGGAATGTTCTAACGAATTCCACAAGAGACTGTGTATATTATGAAAAGAGAAGTACCAAAGTTAGAGTACATTTTCTTATATTTCATTGCACTTCTGGAGAACTCAACATTGTTCTTTGTCCTTCATTTTCAAAGGGACCAATTACATCACAGGCAATGTCTTGAGTCATGTGTGAATTAAATTTAAATGAAGCAGAGATGCACAAAGTGGCCAGCCTTACTCTCTTCTAGAGTCATCAAAATCTAGGTCAAGACAAAAGTCAGGATGACAAGCCATTGTCTAGGATGTAGTCGATGATTCTGTTGTCTTTGATGCCTGATGCCTATAAGCAATCCATAGTGCCTGCTTAAGCTGCCTTTCTGGCTGTTGGAACAAACAGTTCTCATCTGCCCATTCTGCTGGAAGAAGTTTTCATAGGCTTTGGAGTAGATACTATGCTAACTCAACAACAGGTTTGTGGACTGTAGGTTACCCTCAAACTGATTTAACTTGTCTGCCCTTGTGGTTTAAACAGCATGTGGCCACTGCACATGTTATAGTTGCTTGGAACCACAGGTGAGAGACGAATGCCAGATGGAAACCAAAGGTGAATAAGCAGCCCTGAAAAGGGCTCCACAAACCTTCACACCAGGGGATAGTCCTCCTTGAATACCTTTGCACCCCTAGAACTCAGTATATAAACTCTGGAAATGGACCACTTATACCTTCACTTGTCGACTCCATTCTGGAAGCTGTATTCACAGTGTCTCCAAATAAACAGTAACGCGTCATTTTGGTTCCAACAACTCCAGCAACCACTGGCCCTAGTGAAAAAATTCACACATTAGAAAAATAAGAATAACAACCAAGTTAGAATAAACCTAGGGAAAATACATGCTTGGATACTATCTTTGAAGTTTTGATGCATCATTATTCTCTGTTCCCTAATGAATGAAAAATGAGCAGGGTTTGACATCAAAATGAAAATTCTTACAGGTGTTCCACATTAAGATAAGAATTATTAAGAGATTCTCGGAGGGTAATTTTGATTCCACATTACCCATTTAATCATAGGACTAGACAAATATGCTATGGGAAGAGAGAAAAGGAGGATAGAGGGAGAAAACAAATCATCAAAAGTTGAAAAGGTGACCTCAAAGTTCTCCGATTGTGGCTGTGCAAAAATGTCTTAATCAGGGAGGCAGAGTCTGGCTTTGAATTCCTCAGAAGAGTGGGAAAACACAGCACGAAACAGGGACAACATAGTACCTGGGTATCAGTGCTTATGTGTAGTATCAAACATTCCAATGAGGCCTTTCAGAGATGTAGTAATGGGATGGAACTAACTGACTAACTAACATGGGGATTGTTTAAAGAAAAAGGGTAAGCTGAAGCCTGAAACCTGCAATGGTCCACCACAAGATTGAATCAAGGGGAAGCTAGGTGTCACAGTAAATAGAGTATTGGCCCTCAGACACTTGACACTCAACTACCTGCGTGGCACTGGACAATTAACTTAACCCCAATTGTCCTGCCTCCCTGCCTCCACAAAAACAAAACAAAACAGTGAATCAAAAACTAGGGATAGAGGAGGAGGAATGAAGTAAGATCTAACACCAGCTAGTTTGTCCAAATAAGCAGTCAACATAAAATGGCATTTATATTTCAGAGAGAAATAAATGGCAACTTTACTATGATTCACAGTACATATCCAATGAGTTGCAAAATTATATAATTTTTCCTTTGATCTAGCAATATCACCAGTAGACCTTTAACCCAAGAGATCAAGGAAAGAGGAAAAGGTCCTACACATGGATATGTGTAGAAACAAGGATATATAAATATTTCTAGTTATCAACCAGTTGTAATCTGTGTTTACTAGTTGCAAGCCTTCTGAAAACTCACATTGAATGCTGGAGTCAATGTTTTTAGTTTTGGGAGTAAGTTAAATGAATTAATAAAAAAATTAAGTTCTAATTATATATAAAACTCCCTGATAAATGCATTTAAGTGCTAATTATATACAAAGAACTTTAATAAGTGGTGAAAATACAAATAGAAAGGCAAGACTGTCTCTGCCAGGGGACAGTGGAGTCTCCTCCAACTCTGAGTAGATTGTTCAGTTTTCAAGGTGAAATTTTACACTTTAGAAAATGAAAAACACTTAGGTCAGGGTTTGATTTTCTATTTTGTTGACTGTGTAGACCTAAGAAAGTTATGGGGAAATGTTAATAAGGTAAATTTGGCTTAAAAGTGGGTTATGTGTACATTTTTCTTCCCATGAAGCCAAGTGTCAAAATTTTACCAGCAAACACCTTGCTCCTTGCTCTCAAGTTCACATTATAACAAGAATAGATAACACATACAGGAGGTTTCCACTGTGAGTCATTAATATGTTTCTGATGTTGAAGCATTTAGTGGTGCCAAGAACTCTCTGAATTTATGAACTTTCTTTTCTGATTCTTCAGTAGCTATGGCTACTGAGCCAGGAGTGTGTGACAGAGTCCCCTGTGCCTCAGAAGCAGAAATCAACTTTAAAAGTCAGGAAAAAGGCAAATATCATGAGGAAAAAGCAACATAGAAAAACAAAGACCGGGGATTCTAATTATGGGAACAGGAAAGATCAAAATACAAATTCAGAACAGGACAGCATTGTCACTATACCCACATCTCAGACCTCAAAGGTGAACTTGTCTCAAGCCCCAAAAGCCTTCTTCAAAGAGCTAAAGAGGGATTTTAAAAGTCAAATTGGAGAGGTAAGGAGAAAAATTGAACAATTCCTTTAAAAATCTAATTGACAAAATGGGAAAAAAGTACACTGAAGAAAACAACTCCTTAAAAAGTAAAAATTAGAATTGGGCAAATGGAAGCAAATGATTCTATGAGACATAAATGATCAGTTAAACAAAATAAAAAGAAGAAAAATAGAAGAAAACGTAAACTACCTTATTGGAAAAACAACTGAAGTAGAAAATAGATCCAGAAAAGATAACTTAGTAATTATTGGTCTACATGAGAACCGTGATGAAAAAAAAGAGCCTAGAGAGCAACTTTAAAGAAACCATCAAGGAAATCTTCCCTGAGGTCCTAGAACAAGAGGGTAAAATTGTCATTAAAACAAACCACTGATTCTAGCAAGTTTTAGAAAGAGATCTTAAATTGAAAATGACAAGGAATATTGTAGCCAAATTCAAAAATTATCAGATCAAGGAGGAAATACTGCTAGCAGCCAGAAAGAAACAATTTAAATATCATTGAAGACACAGTCAGTATTATATAGGACTTTACAGCTTCTACATTAAAAAATTGGAGGGCTTGGAATATGATATTCTATAAGGCAAAGGAACATGGATTACAACTAAAGATAAACTACCCAGTATAAATGAGCATAATTTTTCTTTTGTTTTTTCCCATTTTTATTTTTATATTTTTTATTAATTTATTAGTTTAGTTTTAGTTAACAAGATTTAATTCCATACTCCCTTGGTTTTCAAATTTCCTTTCCCTCTCCCCCCCCACTACAGCATATAGTCCAGTATAGGATATGCAAATAAATACTTTCATATTAGACGTTAGTCCAATTACAAAGGCGTATTGTACTAGATGGGATGAAAAAATGTTAAAGAAGAAATAAAACCGAACAATGAAAAGAAAAAAAAAGTCAATTAGTTTGCTTCCATCAGGATTCAAACTCAGTTCTTTCTAATTATTTCTCTGGATGTTGCATCTCTCTCCTTCATGAGTCTTTTGGGATTGACTTATATCACTGCATTGCTGAAAAGAGTCCAGTCTGTCATAGTTGGTCATCACACATATGTTGTGTATGTGATTGTATACAAATTTCTCCTGATTCTACTCTTCTCACCCAGCATCAGTTTGTATAAGCCACTCCAGGTGAATATGAAACCCATCTCCTCCTCATTTCTTATAGCACAATAATATTCCATTACATTCATATACCACAACTTGTTTAGCCATTCCCCAATTGATGGGCACCCCTTCCATTTCCAATTCTTTGCAACCATGAAAAGAGCTGCTATGAATATTTTGGTACATTTGGGTCTTCCTCCCATTTCTATGATCTCTTTGGGATATAACCCTAGAAGTGGTATTGCTGGGTAAAAGGGTATGAAATTATTATTATTTTTTTTTTTTGCATTTTGGAGGGCAGTTGGGGTTAAGTAACTTGCCCAAGGTCACATGGCTAGGTTTTTGTTTGTGTGTGCATTAAGTGGCTCAGGATGGATCCAAACTCAGGTCCTTCTGACTCCAGGGCCAACACTCTACTCACTGTGCCACCTAGCCACCCTGGTATGAAATTATTTATAGCCCTTTGGGCATAATTCCAGATTGCTCTCCAAAATGGTTGGATAATTTCACAAGTCCACCAGCAATGCATTAGTGTTCCAATTTGCCCACCTCCTCTCCAGTATTTGCCATTTTCTTGTTTTGTCTTCTTAGCCAATCGGACTGGAGAGATGTGGTACCTCAGAGTTGTTTTGATTTGCATTTCTCAAATCAATAGTGATTTAGAGCATTAATTCACTTCCTCTTCAGTTAATCTGGGCAACTTGTATTTTTGTAAATATTCCTCCATTTCACTAAGATTGTCATATTTATGTGCATACAATTGGGAAAAATAATCCCTAATTATTGTTTTGATTTCCTCTTCATTGGAGGTAGATTCACCCTTTTCATTTTTGAAGCTCATAATTTGGTTTTCTTCTTTCGTTTTTTATCATATTGACTAAGGGTCTATCAATTTTTTTCCCATAAAACCAGCTCTTATTTTTATTTATTAATTCAATAGTTTTCTTAATTTGAATTTTATTAATCTCTCCTTTGGTTTTCAGTATTTCTAATTTAGTACTAAATTGGAATTTTTCAATTTGTTATTTTTCTAGCTTTTTCAGTTGCATGTCCAACACACTGTCCTCCCTTCTCTCTGCTTTATTCAAGTATGCACTCAAGGATGCAAAATTTCCTCTAAGAACTACCTTTAATGCATCCCACAAATTTTGGTATGTTGTCTCATTATTATCAGTCTCTTGAATGAAATTATTTATTATTTCTATAATTTATTGTTTGACCCACTCATTCTTTAGTATTAAATTGTTTAATTTCCAATTAGTTTTTAGTCTATCTTTCCATAGCCTTTTATTGCATATAATTTTTATTGCATCATGATCTGAGAATGATGCATTTAATATATCTGCCTTTCTGCACTGAATTGTGAGGTTTTTATGCACTAGTAAATTATCTATATTTGACTATGTACCATGCACTGCTGAGAAGAAAGTAAATTCCTTTTTATCCCCATTCAGTTTTCTCCAGAGATATATCATACCTACCCTCTCTAAAATTCTATTCACCTCCTTAACTTCTTTCTTCTTTATATTGAGGTTAGATTTATCAAGTTCAGAAAGGGGGAGATTAAAGTCCCCCACTAGGATAGTTTTGCTATCAATTTCTTCCTCTAATTCCTTTAATTTCTCCTCTAGGAATTTGGATGCTATACCACTTGGTGCATATATATTAAGTAATGATATTGCTTCATTCTCGGTGGTGCCTTTTATCAGGATATAGTTTCCTTCCTTATCTCTTTTAATTAGATCTATTTTTGCTTTTGCTTTATCTGAGATAAGGATTGCTACCCCTGCTTTTTTTTTACTTTATCTGAGGCATAATAAATTGTACTCCAACATTTACCTTTACCCTGTGGGTATCCTTTTGTTTCAGATGTGTTTATTGTAGACAGCATGTTGTAGGATTATGGTTTTTAATCCATTCTGCTATCTGCCTCTGTTTTATGAGAGAGTTCATCCCAATCACATTCACAGTAATGATGACTGTCTCTTCCCCTCCATCCTATTCTCTCCCCTGTTTATGTTTTTGTTTCTTCCTTCTCCCTTCCCCTCCTTGAAGTTTTCCCTTTTGACTGACCCCTCAGTGTTCCCACCCAGTGACCCCCCTTCTTAACCTAACCTCTCCCCTTATTACTATTTCCCTCCCCTCTAATTCCTGGCTTTAGACTCCTCCTTTTTATCCCCCCTTACCCTCCTACTGCCTATAGGACACAATAAGTTTTTATACTTATCAGAGTAAGTTATTCCCTGTTTGACACCAAATCAATGAGAGTAAATTTCAAACAGTGCTCCTCTCCCTCCCTCCTTTTCTTCTATTTAATGAATTTATGTGTCTATTCACATTAGAATCTTAAACTTTATTTATTGAGTTGATCTCTCTTTGAACCAGAACCAGTCATAATAGTGTTTGAATGTTGTTCCTTTCCTTCTTTCTTTCCCCTCTACTATAGTGTGTTTTTATGCCTCTTCAAATGGCATATTTTACCTTTTTTCTATCTCATCCTTTCCTTTTATCTCATTACAGTCACTTTGATCCTCTTAATAAGTTTTTTTTTTAAGTCTTCAGGTTAGTGCATTCATACCCACACCCTCTATCTAAGTATAACCCTTTTGAAGGTCATGATAATCATAAACATTTCAATATTGACAGTTATCAGCTCCTCATATAGGGATGTGAACTTTTTGCTCTTGTTGAATCCCAAGCATGTGTGTATGAGTGTGGGTGTGTGCATGTATGTATGTGTGAGTCTATGTTTTCCTTCTTTACCTTTTTATGTCTTTCTTGAGTCTTGTAATTGGAAATCAAATTTTCCATTGAGCTCTGGCTTTTTCATCAGGAAAGTCTGGAAGTGCCTTATTTCATCAAACAACCATCTCCTTGACTGAAAGATTATGCTCAGTTTTGCCGGGTAGTTGATCCTTGGTTGTAGTCCTAGCTCTCTTGACCTACGAAATATCAAATTCCAGTCCCTCTGATCTTTTAATGTAGAAGCTGCTAGGTCCTGTGTGATCCTAACTGTAGTTCCTCGATATTTGAATTGTTTCTTTCTGGCTGCTTGCAGAATTTTTTCCTTAATCTTGTAATTCTGGAATTTGGCTACTATATTTCTTGGAGTTTTCAATTTGGGATCTCTTTCAGGAGGAGTCCAGTGAATTCTTTCAATAATTATTTTATCTTCTGATTCCTGGAATTCAGGACAGTTTTCTTTGACAATCTCTTGGAGGATGTTGTCTAGTCTGCTTTTTCACCATGGCTTTCTGGTAGACCAATAATTATTAAGTTATCTCTCCTGGATTTGTTCTCTAGGTCAGTTGTTTTTCCAGTGAGATATTTTACATTTTCTTCCAATTTTTCAATCATCATGTTTTGTTTGATTGACTCTTGGTTCATCATAGAATTCTGAGTTTTAATTTGATTGATTCTAATTTTTAGTGAATTATAGTCTTCAGTTAGTTTTTGATGGTACTTTTTTAGGGAGGTATTTTCTCCAATTACTTCACTAATTTTACTTTTTAAGGATTTGTTTTCTTCACTGAGACTTTTTTCCAAGTTGGTCACTGCCTCCCTGATTTGGTCTTTAAAATCTTTCTTAAGCTCCTCTAAGAATGCTATTTGGGCTTGAGACCAGTTCACATTTCCTTCTGTTGTCTCAGGTGTGGGTAAAGAGTCCAAGTTTTCCTGTGTATTTGGTTGTTCTTGACCTACATAATAAGCTTGGATAGATTTTCTTGTCTTCCCCTTCTCCTTCTCAGCTTCCTTCCTTCCCATTGTGATTTCCTATTTCTTAATTTCTTAGGCTGTGAGCTAAGGTCTTGGTCATTGACTTTGAATGCTCTAGCCTCCAGGTGTCAAGTTTGTGGCTAAGGCAGAATCTCAGAGAGGTATGTTGATGTGCACAGAGTCGTCTGTGGAGGTGGGTGGATCTGACCACTTCAGATTTCTGCCTCTATATCCCTGGGCTATAGACAGGCTTTTTTTGGTCAAGTGAGGTGGGGCTGGTTGGGACCCCTCCCTCTCTCCTCTTCAGACTCCTGGCTGTCTCAGTTACACCCCTTCTTGGAGACTCCCAAGCCTGATGCTATTTTCACTAATTTAGGATTTCAGTCTGGGTGGGAGACTTATCTTTGGGTTTTCTACTTCATGAAGGAGGGATCGAATCAACTAGAATTTACTTTGCCATTCTAGCCCCTCCATATACAGGCAGGCAATTTCTAAACTTCCAGGCTGGGGGGCAATATTCCCAGGAGAAGCTGCTGTCTCTGCTCCGGGCCCCAAACCCTCTCTTACCTGGACCCAATGATTCCTCCTTTCCCCTTGTGAGATGACAGTGAGATGACTGAGGTTCATCCTTGGTAAGTCTGCAGGCTGGGTCTTCTTTCTCTGGTGTAGTCTGCTTGTCTGTTCTCAAGTCTGAACTGTACAGACCCCACATGCTCCTCACTCCTGCTGGATTCTGCCACTCTCTATCTCCAAGTGGATTCTGTCACTCCAGAATCCATTCAGATTTGCTTTTTAAGGTTTAGTGATGGGATGCACAGAGGAGCTTAGAGAAATTACTACTTCCTTTCCACCATCTTGGCTCAACCCCAAGCATAACTTTTCAGGCATGGAAATGGACATTCAATGAAATAGGGGCCTTCCAGGCTTCCCTGATAAAAAGACCAGAGCTCAACAGAAAATTTGATCTTCAAATACAAGATTTAAAAGGTATAGAAAGGTTAACAGGAAAAAATCATGTTATTCAATAAGGGCAAAATGTTTGCATCCCTACATGGGAAGATGATACTTATAGCTCTTGAGACTTGTATATTTATCATGGCATTCAAAAGGGATACACATAGACAGAGGATTTGGGTTTAAGTTAACGTACATGATGAGGAAAAAAAACTAATTAAGGGGTGAAAAGAAATTGTAATTGAAGACAAGGAAAGGTGGAAGCAAAAATGATAAATTTCATCATATGAAATGCAAAAATCATATTACAGTAGAGGGAAAGAAGGGAAGGAGATTAGCACTATTTGAACTTTACTCTCATTGGATTTGGTTCAAGGAGGGACTAAGATACTCTGGTAGGAGGGGAAAGGGGAGAGAAAAGAGACAGATGGTTAGAAGGGACAGAAGTAGTAAAGGAAAAGGGAAAGAAAAGGGAGGAGAGCTGATAAACGGGAGGAAATATTGAGGGAGGTAGTAGTCAAAAATAAAACTCTTTAGAGGAGGTAAAGGTTGAAAGAAGAAATAAAAGTACAAATGGTGGCAAGGGAAAATAGATTGGAGAGAAAGAAATAGATAGTAATCTGTAGCGGCAAGCACCCAACATCCCCAGGGTGGCTGCCAACACAGTTTCTTAGATCTGCTTTTCTAAAGGAACGCAACTCAAAATGGGTTAACAAACTTACTTTAATCAATCAAACCTATATTACCTAGTTCAGGGGGAAAAGGTTAGCACCCTGAACTTCAGAGTATACAGACAGAAGTTTCAAAACAGAAACAAACAGATCAAGCAGACAGGCTTCCAAACTGTCCAACCATTATCAATACCAAATCACAATTACCAGAGAGGGAAGCATCAACATCTGGGTTTTCAAAGCCGGGGGGCTCTCAACATCTTCCCAGACTATCATCTGGTCAAATCACACAATATTTCTCAAAGTGAGCCCCAAAGCAAAGCCTCACATCAGGGATTACATAGCCTTCTCCAGGTTCTGAGAATGTAATCAGCCTCTTGACCCACTGCCCAAATACAAAGTATCAAGATGTGGCTGTTCCTGAAAAACAAGCCTCCCACCACAGGCTCCAGGTGCACTTAACCTAGGGGCAGGGAAGATCTTTAAATTTGCATTTCCATTACATAATCATAACTGTGAATGTGAATGGAATGAACTCTCCCATAAAACAGAAACAGATAGCAGGATGAATTAAAAAACATATACCTACAATATTTGTTTACAAAAAAAAAAAAAACCCAAACACATTTGAAACAGGAGTTAAACACACTGGGTAAATGTAAAAGGCTGGAGCAGCATATATTATGCTTCAGTTGGAGTAAAAAAAGTAGGGGAACCAATCTAAATCTCAGACAAAGCAAAAGCAATAATAGATCTAATTAAAAGACATAAAGAAGGAAACTATATACTGCTAAAAAGCAACATAGATAATGAAGTAATATAATTACTAAACTTATATACAGCAGGTGGCATAGCAACCAAATTCTAGGTGGAGAAGTTAAGGAAGTTACAGGAAGAAATAGACAGCAAAACTATACTAGTTTTGGACCTCAACTTCCCCCTCTCTGAACTATATAAATGTAACTTCAAAATAAACAAGAAAGAAGTTAAGGAAATGAACAGAATTTTAGAAAAGTTAGCTATGGTAGATATCTAGAGAAAACTGGATGGAGATAGAAAGGAATATATCTTTTTCTGAACAGTACATGTCACATACACAAAAAGTGACTGTGTACTAGGACATTAAAACCTCACAATCCAGTGAAGAAAGGCAGAAATATTAAATGAATCCTTTTCATATCAAGATGCAATATAAACCATATATAATAAAGGACTATAGAAGGATAGACTAAAATTTTATTGGAAACCAAACAACAAATCACAGAAACAATCAATAACTTCATCCAAGAACATGACAGTAATGAAACAACATACAAAAATGGTTCTTAGGGCAAGTTTTATATCTCTGAATGCTTACATAAATAAAATAGAGAAAGAGGAGATCAATGAATTGGGCAGGAAACTAAAAAAATACAAGAAAAAGAACAAATTAAAAATATCTAATGAGTGCTCGCTTCGGCAGCACATATACTAAAATTGGAATGATACAGAGAAGATTAGCATGGCCCCTGCGCAAGGATGACACGCAAATTCCTGAAAAAAAAATATCTAATGAATTACCAAACTAGAAATACTGAAAAACAAAGGAGAGATTTATAAAATTGGAACTAAGGAAACTATTGAGCTAGTAAATAAGACCAAGAGCTGGTCTATGAAAAAAAAAACAATGAAATAGACAAAAAGATGATTTCTAGGTTCTTTTTTTAATCATGGCTTTCAGGTAGTCCAATAATTTTTATTTTTCAAATGCTTTAATGACTTCTGGTTTACATCATTCATTTCTGGCAGTTTTTGAGTTACAATTTTTCCCCATTTTTCCCATACCCACCACCCCAGAATAGCAGTCCCACAGGATATCCCCTTATACAATCTGCTCCCTCCATGTCTTCTCCCATACCCCCTTTGACTTTTCCAGTAGGGCAAGGTGAATCCTCATGCCCCAGTGCCTGAACATCTTATCTCCCAATTATATGCAAAGTAGTATTAATCATAGTTTATATATATTTTTAAAAATTTTGATTTTAAAAGGAAGATAAGAAACTCAGTATATACTGTACACGTGTAGCTATGCAAAACATTACCATAGTAGATATATTGTAAAAGACTGACTATATTTCCCTCCCTCCTATCCCACCTCTCACCTGGTCCACTCCCCACTTTGGTCCTGTCCTTTTTCAAAAGTCGGTACTTCCAACTCCTCTCCCCCGGCCTGCCCTCCCTTCCATTGTTCCCCCTCTCATCCCCTTCTCCCCTACTCTCTTGTAGGGTGAGAAATCCTATTTAGTATGTATGTCATTCTCTCCTTGATCCAAATTCAATGAGAATAAGGCTTTGCCTTTTTGCCTTCCTGTACTTCCCCTCCCTCGCAACCATTTTCCCTTGCTTCTTCTATATGAGATAGTTCACTCCATTCTGTCTCTCCTCATCCCCTCTCATTATATTCCTCTCTCACCTCTTAATTACACCTTTTAAGTATTATCCCTTCCAATTAAATTCGACCTGTGCCCTCTATTTATGTATACCTGAAAACATATATACACACATTCACATATGTATTCATATGCCCATGTACCCTTCTTCAATGATTTTCATACTGAGAAAAGTTTCATCAGTTACAGTGGCCCTTCAGCAGCTCATCCCTCCAGGGATTAAAGGCCAGATTGCACTGCCAAATTACCAGATCTCAAAGTTCATACTGCAATGACTTCTTACTCTGTCCTTAGAATCTATGGGTTGATAATTCTGCAACCCCCCACAGCTGTTTGTGATCTGTAGTCCCTCCAGCTGGCTATGGCCACCCTGAAGCTAATACTTCCAGCTCCAGCAGGGCTGGGGTCAGCATCCAGAACTCCTCACTGACAGCTTCCTGCTGGCCGCCTTGTTGTCCTCAGCAGGAGGTTACCTTCTCTGTGTCATTTTGTGGTTTCTGTAGCTCCAAAGGTTGTTCAAACTCATCTTTTATATGAATTGGAGGAGGTGGAAGCTGGAGCCCTGAGGAAGTCCTGTTTGGAATCTGCCATCTTGACTCTGCCCCCCAGTTTTCATTATTTCTAATTTAGTATTTAATTGCAGATTTTCAGTTTGTTTGTTTGTTTTTTACTTTTTCAATTGTATGCCCAATTCACTGACCTGCCTTTTCTCTAATTTATTCATGTATGCACACAGGCATATTAAACTTCCCCTAAGAACTGCCTTTGCTGCATCCCACAAATTTTTGTATGTTGTCTCATTATTTTCATTCTCTTGAATGAAGTTACTGATTGTTTCTATAATTTCTTGTTTGACCCACTCATTCTTTAGAATTCAATTGTTTAGTTTCCAATTAGTTTTTAGTCTATCTTTCCATGGCCCTTTATTGCATATGACTTTTATTGCAACATTATCTGAGAATGATACACTTAATATTTCTGCCTTTCTGCACTAAACTGTGGGGTTTTTATGTCCTAGTACATGGTAGATTTTTGTTTATGTGCTATGTACCACTGAGAGGAAGGTATATTCCTTTTTATCCCCATTCAGTTTTCTCCAGAGATCTATCATACCTACACTCTCTAAAATTCTATTCATCTCCTTTACTTCTTTCTTGTTTATTTTGAGGTTAGATTTATCAAGTTCAGAGAGGGGGAGATTAAGGTCCCCCACTAGTGTAGTTTTGATATCTATTTCTTACTCTAATTCCTTTAACTTCTCTTCTAGGAATTTGGATGCTATGCCACTTGGTGTATATATATTAAGTAATGATATTGCCTTCTTTCTCGATGGTGCTTTTTAGCAGGATATAGTTTCCTTTTTCATCTCTTTTAATTAGAACATTTTTTTTTGCTTTTGGTTTATCTGAGATAAGGATTGCTACCCCTTCTTTTTTTTACTTTAGCTGAGGTATGATATATTTTACTCCAGCCTTTTACCTTTACCCTGTTTTTATCCCTCTGTTTCAGCTGTGTTTCTTGTAAACAGCATATTGTAGGATTATGGTTTTTAATCTATTCTGCTATCTGCCTCTGTTTTATGGGAGACTTCATTCCATTCATGTTCATAGTTATGATTACTATCTGATTATTTCCCTCCATCCTATTCCCTCCCCTATTAATGCTTATATTTTTCTCCCTTTCTCCATAAGAGTTTTTCTTCATCCCATTCATGTTCACAGTTATGATTGCTATCTGTCTCTTTCCCTCCATCCTATTACCTCCCCTGTTTATGCTTTTATTTTTCTCCCCCTCTCCCTTCCTCTTCTTAAGGGTTTTCCAGTGGTCCAATGGTCTCTTGAGGTCCAGATAGGGGCTTTTAAAATTTCTAGGCTATGAATTGGTAGTCCCAGGAGTAGCTGCTGCCCCTGCCAGGGGCCCTTCATTTGACTTTTACTATGCTCCATCCAGCCCCTGCCCTGAGGTGATAGGTCCGGCAGTGGCCCTTGTGGTTAGTAGGTCAACTTGCTGCCATGATGATCAGGCCTCATCCAGTCCCCCACATGCCATGGCACCTGGGCCCCCCCACACGCCAAGGCATCTGCATGCCATGGCACAGGGGCCTGGACATAAGTGGTGTGGTCTTTTAGGCCTCTCAGAATTTATTTTCTTTAAATGAAAGGAAGAATGAGATAATGGGGGAAGCACTAGATTTGGAGTCAAAAGACGTAGGTTCAAATTCTGCTTCTGTCACTGATGGCCTATGTGACTATAAGCAAAGCATTTAAACTCTCAATATCAGAAAGCCTAGCTAAGAGGCCTTAAAAGGTCTCAGTTTTTGTTTTCTGTGAAATATGGGAACTTGGTATTTTGTAACAACTTTTCTAAAAACTTTCTTAGCCCTACATCTATCATATGGTGAGATAAAGAAAGAAACAAAGAATGGGACACTGAAGCTAAGTATAACTGCCATAAATAAATTATATAATCAAGCTAAATAGGAATAATTTTGTTTGAAAGACTTGAATTAAACAAAGAAGTTTCTGAGAGTTTGAGGGATATAGGTAGAGAATGTAATAACTAAAAAGGGGAGAGGCAGCTAAGTGGCACAGTGGTTTAGAGCACCATCCCTGGAGTCAGGAGGACTTGAGTTCAAATCTGGTCTCATGCACTCAACTAGCCATATGACCTTGGGCAAGTCACTTAACCCTAATTGTCCTGCCTTCCCCCTCCAAAAAGCAAAAAAAAAATTAAAGAAAAAGAGTAGAGCATGGTGAAGTCAAAAGAGCACTGGACCTTATAGAATCCTAGGATCATAGATTTGAAGCTGGCCCTTATTAAGGGCCATTGAGCCCCATGCCCTCACTTCAAAGACAAGGAAACAGAAACAGAGATGTTGAATGACTTACTTGAGGTCACACCACTATTAAATGTTTGAGGCAGGATTAAGCTAATTCCTTGGAAATATCCCAGGGGGTCCCCTCCTCCCAATATGAGTTGAAGCTCGTGAATTAGACCAAGAGGAAAGAAAAAAGGTAGTCGTAGAAAAGTATAGAGTCCAAAGAAAACACTGTGGGAAAGGGAAGAAGTAATTAGGGCAGCTAGGTAGCACAGTGGATCGAGTTCCGGGACTAGAGTCAGGAAGATGTGAGTTATGGCCTCTGTGACTCTGGGAAAATCATATAACCCTGTTTGCTTCAGTTTCCTCATCTGTAAAATAAGAAGGAAATAGCAAACCTCTCCAGTGTCTTTGCCAAGAAAACCCCAAATTGAGTCACAAAGAGTCAGATACAACTGAAAAATAGCTCAATAACAACAATTACTGTGACCCTGGTTACAACTTATTGTATAGTGGAAAGAAAATTGGCCCTAGAAACAGAAATCCTGGTTTCAAATCCCATCTCTGATGCTTAATACCTATGTGACCTTGGGTAAGTTATTTGATCTCCATGGTCCACAGTTCCCTTCTCTGTTAGATGAAAGCATTGGGTTGAAAGTACTCCAGTTTCCTTCCAGTTCTAAATTCATGATCTTTTACTAGACAACAGGTAGCCACATAAAAGAGGGAAGAAAAGGTTGCGGAGGTTTCTCAAAGTTTTTCCTAAGTAATGTCCTAGAGTAGTATCTTCCAATTTGTTCTGATCATCCCTCAAGATTTGACTAATTAACTAGAGAAAGAAAATCACAAAAAAGAAAGTGAAACCCAGAGAAAAAATGGGAAAAATGGAAAAGAAATCCAACTTCAATGGTCTGTCAGAAAACTCTCAATAGCAGTGCACACAAGGATCACTCCAGTGGTGTGAGAGAACATTGTATAGGCTGGAGGGCTTTGGGGAGGGGCACAACATAGTAAGTCTAGATAAAATTTATCCAATATGACAGAGAAGTAACAAGTACCTCTAGAGCAAAGATACCATAGAAAAATCAGTAGAATGACTAACAAAAATATGTGGAAAACCTGCTTCAGGTAAAGAAATGAGCAAAAAATTAAAGCAAAGTTACATCAAGTACTTTGACATAAAGAAAATTGAGTTAATAATTCCTTGAGGGAAAGGGGAAATATTTCAACAATTTTTTGCAAAAGACAGCATAGCAATAAAAGAAAAACATGGATGTTTTGGACTAATTGAGTGAAATATCAATGACATAAGTATATAATTTGAATTATTATGGAATTAATCACTAAGTCTATTAGGAGAAGAGAATCTAGGGAAAAGGTTGAGCCATTTAAAAATAATAATTTATCTGGAAGATACAAGAAAGACCAAATCAGGACATAAAAAATATAGACAGAAGGAAAAATAATCATCAAAAGATAATAAAATTGAAAAAACATATGGGAGCTATCTAATTAAGAATGCTGAACTTAAAAATAGTATGTGAAGAGATTGTAGGCATTCCAAAAATATTATGAGAAAACAAACCCTTATGCAATATTTCAGGAAAACACATATGAAAACTGCCCAGAAATACTGAAAACAGATTGAGAAATAAAAATTTAGAGAATCCACAAAAGATTAACAGAAATTAAGCTCAAATTTAACTTCACTAAGCAATGTAATAGGTAAATTTCAGAATTACAAAATCAAAGAACAGGCAGCAATGAAAAATGTTTTCTGAGGGCAACCAATTATTATAACACAGAATTATTTTTTATAACACAGAATTACTTTTCATTAACAAGAAAAAATCTAAGGAAATATTAGAATG
This sequence comes from Gymnobelideus leadbeateri, assembly GCA_011680675.1. NCBI lineage: Eukaryota > Metazoa > Chordata > Mammalia > Diprotodontia > Petauridae > Gymnobelideus > Gymnobelideus leadbeateri. The sequence continues at coordinate 24,147 of WOXC01003896.1, forward strand.
ACATTCTAAAAAGCAAAGAGGATCAAATGGTACTGCAAAATAGCATATAATTGGAGGAGGCATAGCCAAGATGTCATCACAGAAGCAGGAAAAGTCTGTGCAGTTCCCTCATAACCACCTCAAATACCTATAAAAATGACTCTAAACAAATTTTAGGGCTACAGAACCCACAAAGTGACAAAGAGAAACAAACATACCACTGAAGGCAGCCCAGAAGGTGAAAAAGGATTCATCTCAGTATTCTGGGAGCAGAGCCCATCCCCATGTGAGACTGTGGTTTAGCCTCTGGGTGGCCTCTGACCAGCTGTGGCTGGAGGGACTTCAGGAGAATGGATCACCAGCAGCTGTGGTGATTTTCCAGAATTATAAACCCATAAATGCCAAAGACAAAGTGAGAGGTCAGTGTGGACTTTGGGAACAGCGGGTTCAGGAGGGCCGTCTGGCCCCTTCCCCTGGAGGGAGAAATAGCTGAGGTACAGCAGCCGCTGCCACATGGCTGCTTCAGGTCTCTTGCCCTGCAGATTGTAGGGGGACCAAGCAATCATTCTGAGGGGTAATCATTCTTGTTTCAACCTGCTTGCATCTGGATTGTTGTCTAGGGTGGAGTTCCTGGGGTGTTTGACCAGGTTGCAGAACTGGTGGAGGCTTCAGATAGGGCAGCCATGTAATAGTTCTGGCAGCTGAAAAAACCCAGTGATTTGGGACAAAGCTTCCCTCTCTGGAAGTCAAGTAACTGAGTGGCAACATGAGCAAGCAAAGGAAACAAAGCAAGCACAGCAATCTGACTTTAGACTCCTTTTTTGGGGGACAAAAAGGATCAATGAAGAGGAAGAAAATGAAGTCAGAACTCCTGTACCAAAATCTTCCAAGAAAAATATTAACTGGTTACAGGACACAGAGGAGATTAAGAAGGATTCTGAAAACCAAATAGGAGAAATGGTGGAAAAAATTGGGAAGAGAAATGAGGATGATGCAATAAAATAATGAAAAGCAAGTCAACAACGTGATTGAAGAAAATAACACCTTTAAACATAGACAAACTCAAATGGCTAAAAAGGCTCAAAAGGCCAATGAGTAGAAGAATGCCTTAGAAAGCCAAATTTGCCAGATGGAGAAAAGCATTCCTTCAGAATTAGATTGGAACAAATGGAAGCTAATGACTTTATGAGAAATCAAGATTCTATTAAGCAGATCCAAAGAAATGAAATAATAGAAGGCAATGTGAAATATCTCATTGGAAAAACCACTGATTTGGAAAATAGATCCAGGAGAGATCATTTAAAAATTATTGGACTACCTGAAAGCTATGATAACAAAAAAAACCCCAAAAAGCCAAGAAATCATCCTGCAAGAAATTCTCAAGGAAAATTGCCCTAATGTTTTTTTTTAAACAAATACTTTATTAACTTCTGTTTTACATCATTCATTTCCGCCAGATTTTGAGTTACAATCATTTTCCCCCCATTATTCCCCTACCCAACCTCCCAGAATAGCAGTCCCACAAGATATCGCTTCCTCCAATCTGCTCTCTCCCATACCTTCTCCCATACCCCCATCGACTTTTCCATTAGAGGAAGATGAATCTTTGTGTCCCAATGCCTGCACATCTTATCTCCCAATTATAGGCAAAAGAGTATTAATAATAGTATTTATATATATTTGAAAGATTTAATGTTACGACCTCGAATTTCAGATCCATTTCCTTCCTCCCTTATCACCCATTCCTTCTTGGGATATAAGTAATTCAGTATATGTTGTACATGTCTAGCTATGCAAAACATTATCATGGTAGATATATTGTACAAAGCTGCTTATAATTCCCTCCCACTCATCCCACCCCCCACCTGGTCCATTCCCTACATGATCCTGTCCCTCTTCTATAGTGGGTACTTCCAACCTCCCCTCACCCCAAGGATGCCCTCCCATCCATCATCCCTCCTCTCATCCCCCTTCCCCCTATCCTGCTGCAGGATGAGATATCCCATTTAGTATGTATGTCATTTTCTCCCTGAACCAAATTCAATGTGAATGTGGTTTTGCCTTTTTAGCCTTCCTTATTCTCCCCCTCCTTTGCACCCACTTCCCCGACATGAGATAGTTTACCCTACCATGTCTCTCCCCATCTCCTCTTGCCACTTTCCTCTCTCACCTCATAATTTCATCCCTTGAGTATTCTCCCTTCCCAACAAATTCAACCTATGCCCTCTATCCATATATAACTGTAACCATATACACACACATTCACATATGTATTCATATGACCACACCCCCTTCTTCCATTATTTTCATAGTGAGAATGATATCATCAGTCACAGTTATTGCTTTTCCATATAGGAATGTAAATAGTTCAACTTTGATAAGTTCCTTTTGATTTCTTTTCCCTGATTACCTTCTCAGGCATCTCTTCCTTCTTGTGTCTGGATGTCAAATTTTCTATTCAATTCTGGTTTTTTCCTCAAGAATGCTTGAAAGTCCTCTATTCCACTGAATGACCATATTTTCCCCTGAAACAAAATACTCAGTTTTGCTGGGTAGGTGACCCTTGGGTTCATTCTCAGTTCTTTTGCCCTCTGGAATATCATATTGCATGCCCTTCGATCCTTCAGTGTAGAAGCTGCCAGGTCCTGGGCTATTCTGATTGTGTTTCCACAATATTGAAATTGTTTCTTCCTGGCTGCTTGTAGTATTTTCTCCTTGATCTGGGGATTCCGAAACCCGGCTATAATATTCCTGGGAGTTTTCTTTTTGGGATCTTTTTCAGGAGGTGATCTGTATATTCTTTCAATCTCTACTTTGCCCTCTGGATCTAAAACATCAGGGCAATTTTCCTTGAGAATTTCTTGAAGGGTGATTTCTAGGTTCTTTCTTTGATCATGGCTTTCAGGTAGTCCAATAATTTTTAAATTGTCTCTCCTGGATCTATTTTCCAGGTCAGTGGTTTTTCCCATGAGATATTTCACATTGCCTTCTAATCTTTCATTTGTTTGGATCTGCTTAACAGCATCTTGATTTCTCATAAAGTCATTAGCTTCCATTTGCTCCAGTCTAACTCTGAAGGAATGAATCTCCTCAGTGAACTTTTGAGATTCTTTTTCCATCTGGCAAATTCGACTTTTTAAGGCATTCTTCTCCTCATTGCCCTTTTGGGCCTCCTTTGCCATTTGAGTTAGTCTATTTTTAAGGTGTTGTTTTCCTCAGTCAGGCTGTTGACCCTCATTTCATACTTTTCCTGCATCCTTCTCATTTCTCTTTCCAATTTTTCCTCCACTTCTCTTATTTGATTTTTAAAGTCCTTCTTAAGGTCCTCTATGGCCTGCAACCTGCTCATGTTTTCCCCTGGGGCTTTTGGAGCAGGACTTCTGACCTCACAGTCCTTTTCCCGCTCTATGCCCCCAAAATAGGAGTCTAGGGTTGCATTTTTCTGTTTCCTTTGCCTTGGCATGTTGCCACTTAATTACTTGACTTTTGTTCTTGTTGCCACACTATGGCTTTAAGGCCAGATAGAGGAATTTTCGTCCCGAACGTGTGGGGGGCAACTTCTGTTTCTGGCAAGCTGTAAACCCACCCATGACTTCCACCCTAGATCACAATCCAGATTCAGGGAGGTTAAAGCAAGAGCAATTACCCCCCAAGACTGATCGCTGAATCTCCCTACAATTAATTGAAGGCCGGGAGCTTGGAGCTGCCTCTGAAAACTACAAAATGATGTGTCTCCTCAGCAGCTTCTAGCCCCCAGGGGAGGGAGCCGACGCATTTCCCCAAATACAGGTCCCAAAGTCCATAGGACACTAACCTCTTACTTTGTCCTAGGCATGTCTATGTTGATAATTCTGGAGTCGCCATGGCTGCTGCTGTTCTGGGGTTCCTCCAGCCGGCTGCTGGCCCTGCCGCCCTGGGGCTAAAACCTCGGCTCATGCGGACCTGGCCTCCGCTTGGCCCCGCTTCCTGCGCTCTGAGGGTTGCGGGCTGCCGGCTCCCAGACCACTGCGCTGGTTCTTCCTGCAGGGCTGCTGGGCTGTCCTCAGCGGGAGGTTAGCTTCTCTGTGTCGTTCTGTGGGTACTGGGGCTCCAGAAGTTGTTCAGAGTCCCCTTTTACATAGTTTGGGGGGAATCTGGGGGCAGAGTGGCTTGGGTGAGCTGTTTCTACTCCGCCATCTTGACTCCGCCAAGCTAAAGGTTAAATTTAATTAGCTAATTAATGAGATAAGATTGCAAATTTATTAATGAAAAATTATTCTACATATCCATAGCCCTCTTAGGAACTCAAGATTAACAAATTAGATAAATAGTCATGAGTACAGTGGTAGGTTGAAGTTGGATGAACTACCAGTGATTGCAGTTAGACCTCAGACCTTGTAAATACTATCATATATTAATAAAATCAATGAAGATTGAATAGGAAAAGAAACTGTTAAGTGGCAGGAAAAAAAAAACCTGCATCAAATAACATTGATAAAAGTCTAAGATCTCAATAGACAAACTGTGAAAGGACACAAATCAAGTTTTCAAGAGAACCATAATCTATAAATGACCATTTGAAAACATGCCCCAAATTATTATGGTAGGAAAGGTAAAAAATTAAAATAATTTAAAAATCTTACATCATACCCTGAAAATTGGCAAAGATGACAAAAAATAAAAATGATCAGTGCTGGAAGAGTTATAGGGAAACAGGTATACACCCTTAGTTTTCTTTGGTTTGTTGCATTCTGGGCATGAATTTGGAATTATGTAAGAAAAATGCCTAAACTATTCATACCCTTTGGACCAACAATCCCATTACTGGGCATATGTTTCACAGAAGTTAAAGACAGATTCAACATAAATGCACATATTCTTAATTCTTTGTAATAGCCCTCCCCAAAAAACAAAACTATAAATAAAATGTGTGCCCATCAATTTGTAATTGACTGGGGGTTGAGGCAGGGAGAAACTGTGACTTGTAAATATAACAGATTATTGGGTAACGAGAAATAATGACTATTAGAAATTCAGAAAAACAAAGGAAGGTTTGAATGAACTGATGCAAAGAGAAGTACACAGCTACTACAATAATGTTGATGAAAAATCATGAAAAGGAAGAATTCTGAGTACCTGAAGAACCAATGGTGGTGCTAAAAAATAGGAAATGAAACTTACAAGACTCCTCATATCAGAGAGGCAAGGAACTACTAGGGTGTGGTGGTATTTATTCTCAGATTTAGTCTGTAGCTAGTATTTTTGTTTATGAAAAAGATGAATAAGCAAAAATTGTGCCCCATGGACACTATTACTGAGTCTTTAAAAGTGATAGAATCTTAAGGAAAGCAGTATTCTATCAGTCTTGAGGGAATTAACTATCTTGGGGGAGAAGGGGAATGTGAATCAGTATAAGAAAAAAAAAACTTCTCTCTTGTGAGACTGTCTGAATTAACTGTCAAGGAGAAAGCAGCTGACGAAATATTTTGAGAGGACTGTATTTAACTGTTACTTTGTGATGACATATCATGAAAAGGATTCCTGAGAGACCTGAATTACCATCCTGACAGAACTGTATTTCCATAGTTGAGTAGAGATTGGCAGGGTGGGTGAGAATGTGGTATTCTACATAGCAGTGTGTTGACAACTGTTTAATAAATGGTTCTCAAAAAATGTACATATGATATATCTTTAAGTTTAACCTGTGTTATTAATAGTTTCTCCATCACTTTCTTCATTCTAGGCATACAACAAAACGATAAATCAATTCTCAATTTGTAGCCTTTCCAGACGTCCAAGGTCTAATTACTCAAGTTGAAAATTTAACAATTGACCCCCAGGAGCCAATGCGAGCTGGCTTCCTCCAGCATATCTTTGACTCTATCTTTCTTCCCCTGTATTTTGAAAAGCACAAGGATGATTCTGACTGTGAACATTACTCAGTGTTTATGTATTATAAATAATTGTTTTTATATTGGTTTTATTTTTATTACTTGCTAAAGATTTATTTCAATAGTTAAATTAACATATATTAACATATTATATTAAATTAACATATATAATAACAGTTATTTCAAAATATTAAAATTATAATGAGCAACATTGATTTGTTAAGCCTATAATGCAATGGGCCATTTAAGTTGAGAGGGGGCAGAAGCAGGAGTTTACAGTAAAATAAAGTTTTTTATATGTTTATAAGCCAGAGTAGGGGTTCAGGGATATTTGTTTGATAAATGAAATATATCATATATTTCTATTAATTTCTGATGAAATATACTTACACATGCCTTGATAACTTTAGCATCTGGCTAGAGAATTATGAAAGATATGAACCTGTAGCAGACAGAGAGGGCTTGTAGAGGTGGGATACCTGCAGTCTTGAAGTTACATGTGGCCCTCTAGGTTCTCAAGTGCAGCGCTTTGACTAAATCCAGAATGTGAAGTTTGGATTCAGTCAAAGGATTGCTCTTGAGGACCTAGAGAGTCACATGAAGTCTTGAGACCATAGGTTCCCCATCCCTGGCAGGGTAAGGTTGGTTTGGTTGTCGACTAGTATATAGCACAACCGTCACCCAACCTGGAATCTCATCTCTAGTCCTGCTATATTTTAAAGATATATATGCATGTGTATATAGAGTTCCATGGGGCACTGTGCCCCCATGATTTGGAAAATATGCACAAAATTTTCTGGCTCTCCCTTTGTATCAAGAGAAGAAGTATGAATTATCATGGTTTTAGTGCTGTAATGGAATGATAGCAAGTAAGACCGTTAATTACTTTAAATGGAATTTATTGTGGAGTATAATTAACCAGGAGACTGCCAGGGGTCATGTACCCAAATCAGGCAGCCCTGAGCATATACATATTGGGGTTTATATAGACAAAAATTACAACATAGTTGTTATCAGGGGGAAATCAAAACTAAGAGCAATTAGTTCATTGCCTAACGATTTTTGCCCAGTGGTCATATTGTTGCCCAACTGGAAAGTTCCCAAATTTATTTCAGGAATTGAACAAAATGGGGGGAGGGGATATGGGCTTCAGGTAGCAGGTTTGGGCAGGTTTACTTAGCAGGTTTGCTGCCTAGTTGGGTTTTGGCAGCTTTCCTAGGCAGCTTTCCTATGTTGGGGAGAGATGGGGGATGTTCACAAAATGGGGAGTTACTACATTAGAAGATAAAATATGTTGATATTATGCAATACTATGCACATATTGTATGCATTTCTAAGTTTCTAAACTTTTTCTGTTCCATCTGCTGGCCTTTCCTTGTCTTCTGTGTGTTCTGCAAAACTCCCCCCAAATTCCTATTTAATTTCTTAGTCTGATCTGTGATACATCAGGTGGGGGAAGTCATGATGTGGAAGGGATAACTGTAGGTAAATAAGTAGCATGAAATAGTCTCTTCTGAGATGTCTAGTTTTTCTGGTAGAATCAAGAAATTAGGGCAGTGTAATTGTCTAAATTTTCTTCTAAAGGTACAATTAAATCAAATTGTGAACTATTTATGGAGATAATTTCTCCCTCCTCAAATATCTCATGGCAATTTACCTGAATCTCTCTTTTTACAACTTTCTCACTCTTCCTTATGTCATGGTTATTTGTATAAATGTCTTTCAGCCTACTATTGGATTGTAATTTCCTTGAGAACAAAGTCTGTGACATACAATACATAGATAGATGGACAAACAGATTATCTATCTACATATGTGTGTGTATCTTTGTAGAGCAAGTAGAATTTTTTTATTTTTTATTTTTTTTATTAAACAAATGCTGTATTAACTTCTGTTTTACATCATTCATTTCTGCCAGATTTTGAGTTACAATTTTTCCCCCGTTTTTCCCCTACCCACCCTCCCAGAATAGCAGTCCCACAAGATATCGCTTCCTCCAATCTACTCTCTCCCATATCTTCACCCATACCCCCTTCGACTTTTCCATTAGAGAAAGGTGATTCTCTGTGCCCCTAAGCCTGCACATCTTATCTCCCAATTACAAGCAAAAGAGTATTAATAATAGTATTTATATATATTTGAAACATTTAATTTTAAGACCTTGAATTTCAGATCCATTCACTTCCTTCCTTGTCACCCATTCCCTCTGGGGAGATAAGTAATTCAGTATATGTTGTACATGTCTAGCTATGCAAAACATTACCATAGCAGATATATTGTACAAGGCTGCTTATAATTCCCTCCCACTCATCCCACCCCCCACCTGGTCCATTCCCTACATGATCCTGTCCCTCTTCTATAGTGGGTACTTCCAACCTCCCCTCCCCCCAAGGATGCCCTCCCATCCATCATCCCTCCTCTCATCCCCCTTCCCCCTATTCTGCTGCAGGTTGAGATATCCCATTTAGTATGTATGTCATTCTCTCCCTGAAACAAATTCAATGAGAATGTGGTTTTGCCTTTTTGCCTTCCTATTCTTCCCCTCCCTTGCAACCACTTCCCCTTGCTTCTTCTACATGAGATAGTTTACCCTACCCTGTCTCTCCCCATCTCCTCTTGCCACTTTCCTCTCTCACCTCATAATTTCACCCCTTGAGTATCCTCCCTTCCCAACAAATTCAACCTATGCCCTCTATCCATATATAACTGTAAACATAGGTACACACATTCACATATGTATTCATATGGCCATACACCCTTCTTCCATTATTTTCATACTGAGAAAGGTTTCATCAATCACAGTTATTGTTTTTCCATGTAGGAATGTAAATAAGTCAACTTTGATAAGTTCCTTTTGATTTCTTTTCCCTGATTACCTTCTCAGGCATCTCTTGCTTCTTGTGTCTGGATGTCAAATGTTCTATTCAACTCTGGTTTTTTCCTCAAGAATGCTTGAAAGTCCTCTATTCCACTGAGTGACCATATTTTCCCCTGAAACAAAATATTCAGTTTTGCTGGGTAGGTTACCCTTGGGTTGAGTCCCAGCTCTTTTGCCCTCTGGAATATCATATTCCATGCCCTTCGATCCCTCAGTGTAGAAGGTGCCAGGTTCTGTGCTATTCTGATTGTGTTTCCACAATATTGAAATTGTTTCTTCCTGGCTGCTTGGAGTATTTTCTCCTTGATCTGGGGATTCTGGAACCCGGCTATAATATTCCTAGGAGTTTTCTTTTTGGAATCTTTTTCAGGAGGTGATCTGTATATTCTTTCAATCTCTACTTTGCCCTCTGGATATAAAACATCAGGCAATTTTCCTTGAGTATTTCTTGAAGGGTGATTTCTAGGTTCTTTCTTTGATTATGACTTTCAGGTAGTCCAATAATTTTCAAATTGTCTCTCCTGGATCTATTTTCCAGGTCAATGGTTTTTCCCATGAGATATTTCACATTGCCTTCTATTCTTTCATTTGTTTGGATTTGCTTAACAGCATCTTGATTTCTCATAAAGTCATTAGCTTCCATTTGCTCCAGTCTAACTCTGAAGGATTGAACCTCCTCAGTGAACTTTTGAGATTCTTTTTCCATCTGGCAAATTTGGCCTTTTAAGGCATTCTTCTCCTCATTGCCCTTTTGGGCCTCCTTTGCCATTTGAGTTAGTCTATTTTTAAGGTGTTGTTTTCCTCAGTCAGGCTGTTGACCCTCATTTCATACTGTTCTTGCATCCTTCTCATTTCTCTTCCCAATTTTTCCTCCACTTCTTTTATTTGATTTTTAAAGTCCTTCTTAAGGTCTTCTATGGCCTGTAACCTGCTCATATTTTCCTTTGGGGCTTTTGGAGCAGGATTTCTGACCTCACAGTCCTTCTCCTCTTCTATGCTTCAATCCTCTTTGCCCCCCAAATAGGAGTCTAATGTTGCATTTTTCTGTTTAATTTATTTCTTTTGCCTTGGCATGTTGCCACTTAATTACTTGACTTTTGGGCTTGTTGCCACAGTATGACTCTGCCACCAGATAGGGGAATTTCTGTCCCAAATATGTGGGGGGGACAACTTCCATTTCTGGCAAGCTGAATATCCACCCCATGACCTCCCCCCCAGACCGCAATCCAGATCCAAGGAGGTTAAAGCAAGAGCAGTTACCCCCCAAGACTGATCGCTGGAACTTCCTACAGTTCACAGGCCAGGAGCTGGAGCTGCCACTGAAAACTACAAAATGGCATGTCTCCTCAGCTGCTTCTAGCGCCCAGGTGAGGAAGCTGATGCATTCCCCAAATACTGGTCCCAAAGTCCATAGGGCACTAACCTCTCACTTTGTCCTAGGCATGTCTGTGCTGATACTTCTGGAATCGCCACAGCAGCTGGTGTTCTGGGGTCCCTCCAGCTGGCTGCTGGCCCGACCACTCTGGGGCAAAAACCCTAGCTCACACGGGCCTGGGCTCTCATCCCAGAGCACTGTGCTCGGCTCCTAGAGAGTTGCACTGTGCTACACTGGCTGCTCCCTGCAGGGCTGCTGGGCTGTCCTCAGTGGGAGGTTAGCTTCTCTGTGTAGTTCTTTGGGTGCTGGGGCTCCACAAGTTGTTCAGAGTCCCCTTTTACATAGTTTGGAGGGAATCTGGGGGCAGAGTGGCTTGAATGAGCTGTTTCTACTCCGCCATCTTGGCTCTGCCCCCAGAGCAAGTAGAATTAAACTCTTTTTCCATTTTCTTTTGTACATTCAGTGCCTGGCAAATAAGGGATGCTTAATAAATGCTTACTGATTAGTTGATGGCTCTCCAGCACCTAGCAAGATGCTTTGTATACATCAGATGCCTAACAAATGTTTACTAAATTAAATTCAATCACTCACAATTTGATAGCAGATTTCCTGTTTTATATAGTTTGACATCCAAACTGTTTATAAGCTCATCATTCTAATTAAAACTGTGTCTCCTTGAACAACAATTAGAGACTGGAATGAAAATTTGATTGTAGCATGGTTGGTCAGTAACTATAAAATTTCGGTACCTGCTTGTTCTTCCATAGCAACATATTTTTTACAGGAAGGCAGGAGAATGATATAATCTCTTCTTAGCATTAGGTTTCTCCAGGTAGGCCAGAAAAATCATATCACTGTAGCTATGTAAAATGCTTCCTTATTGGCATTACAGATATTTGATAAAAACAAAAAAAAAGGAAAGTATGTTTCCATTTTGTAGGAACAAAGGTTAACGAGATTCATTTTAGCAGGTTTATCATATTAGCATTTTAAGCCCTATGGCAGTATATGGTATAAAAACACTTTACTATTTTGAGGTAAGAGAAAGAGGAACAGAAAATGGATATGAATAGTACCATAAATATTTTCTGTGTTTATATGGACAAAGTGAAGAGTTGAGGCAGTTATTCAAGTGATTTGGGGAAAATACTGATTGAGAGTGAAAGAATGATTGAGAACCAAATTCATTCAGCTTATCTTTCTCTGTAAATATACTGATTGAATATTCAATTCTTTTTTCTATTTGCTTATGTAAACAAAGTCACACTGCCTTCCCCATCATTGGGATTTCTTACCTGAATGGATCCCAGCAGGTATCAGCAACTGTACATTGGGTTTGTGGGGAATCTTAAATGTCTTGCACACAGCCACCAGATCCAGTGCCATGCTAGTTATTTGCCCAGCATGGAGAATGCCATTCATTTTGTGCACTCCTGATATGACCATGTCTGAAAACACACAGATGGAACACTTAAGAAAGCATTTTAAAAGTATGTATACCTCAGATAATATTTCTTGTCCTCTTGTTTCTATACCTTCCTTTTACATTTCGGATATCGTTCTGAAGACCCACTTAGGGCAGAGATCCCAGAAAACTAATTCTAGGTATATATCTAAGAGAGCTACAAAGTCTTTGAGGGTAGGGAAGTGGTGGTGGAAAAGACAAAAGTAATCCCCACTATGCTTTAGTACACCCCTGATCATTCAATGAAAGAACAGATTACCACTTAGAATTGGCTAGTGCAAGCTTCTTGTACCTGGAGAGCATTATTCTCTTTTCTCTTTGTTGAGTGAACAACATCATGCTCAGGCAGAAATCAATAGAATATATACCTAATTCTGTGGAGTCTAGCTCTGGTTACCTGACAAACGGTGAATTTTTCCTTGTGTATAGTTAGGCAACCACCCTTGTAGTATTATATTTCTCTTCTCTCTGACATACGCATTAGAAATATAGGGTCCTAGACCAATGATAGTGGGACTCAGAAAATAATTAAATGCAATCAGATTCATCATAAGCATCTGTGTAGGTACTTGTAGACTAATAAATGTTTATTAACTGATTCTTTAAGGTCTTTTAGTGTATACAAGTAGTTATTGCACAAAAATCCAATATACTGGACGAGTCAGTGCACTGTTCAAAGGGGTAAAAAATACAGCAAAGGTACTAACATAGGGGCAGCTAGGTGGCGCAGTGAGTAAGAATGCCGGCCCTGGAGTCAGGATGACCTGGGATTGGTCATGGCCTCAGAAAATGAGCACCCACACATAAATAAGGACTGTCCATGTAACCATGAGCAAGTTACGTAACCCCAATTGCTTCAAAAAAAAAAGGAGCTAACAAAATGACAATGATTTTGTATGTGTGATTTGGGGGAAGGGGAGGTGGTGAGTTTAACTAGAGGTTAAACAAGACACATACAAGGCTGCCTTTCCTGATTCTAGCCAACCAGCAAATCTGTTTCTACACAAAGGTGTTTCTACGCCTCAAAACCTCTTCTTCTTTATACTCCCCATATAGCATGCAATTTTCTCATAAAGACTATCTGGAAAGGCCATCCTTTCTATAACCCCATCAGAAATGACATACTACTGAGCATATCACAGTTGAATCCTGCCTCTGTGACTGTAATCCTGGGTTTGGGGTTACTTCTTTGTTTATTCTCTCCTGATCTTCAGTGAATGAATATCATTCCTAAGATGGATATGTCCAGGTTTGGGGACCACCTTGTAAGTATGACAGTCCTGAAACCTCTTTGGAGTTGACTGGTAGGAAAGAAAGGCATTCTCAGCAACCAGGCCAATGCTCTTGGAGAAGATAATTACCAAGGAAAAGAAGTCAAACCTTAGCCCAATTAACCAGGGGACATCTACCATGAAAGGGGTGGAGAAGGGGCTGGGAGGAGGGCAAAGGGAAGAACAGAATCTGGGTGAAACATGAATACCAAAACCTCCACTCCTCACTCAGGAATGAATTTACCTGAAACTCTTGCCTCTGAGGGAAATGTATCCTTGTTCTTTACTAAATCTCCTTTCTATTACTTAAACTTTTTTATTCATGATTTAGAATTTTGTCAAAGGAAATCTCAGATTCAGTTTTTTGCACTTTGGGAAGTTTATAAAATATAATGGTTTAGAAGATCATTTTTCATTTATCTCAGAAGCCCCCTGACAGAATAGAATGCTGATGAATTACACAGACATTCCACATTTCTGTCATACTTTGTCAGTCATTCTGTCTGTATCTTTCTGACAATTGAGAGAAAGAGTTGTATCTTTTATCAAACAGCAAAATTCAAAATTTATTAAATAGAATTTATAAATATAGCTTTAAAGCACAGGAAATCTTTGCATACACTCTCCCAATGGGAGAACGTATAGGGAAACTGTAAACAGTATATTAGGGACTACAAAAGCTCTCTCTAATGAGGGGTGGGTATGCTAAGGGAAGTGAAGTTTGAACAATTAGACCTGCCTCTTGTCTCAATTGCAGGCATATCTCACCTGAGCATAGCTATTCCATTGAAGGAGACTTTAAATGTAGCTTCCTCTAATGGTGTCTTGACTCTCCATCATCTCCACTCATTTCCAACTTGCAAAATTGAAAGTAAAAGTTACCCTAAAACTCCAGTTTCTCAAACTCCTGTGTCATTACTTGTTTCAGATGTGGAGGAACTCTTTTACAACAACCAATCAACCAACACACACACACACACACACACACACACACACACACACACACACACACACACACATCTTTATACCTCTCTCTAGTAACAGCCCAGAAAGGCAAGTTTTGTTCTAGATCACAGAATTCATCTTCCAGACTGAAAACTTTCTGTCAAAAAATTTACACAATATTATGCTTTGGTAGATTCATGACCTCATTGACATGACTATTTTCTTTACTGGTATTGACCAAAATCCATCCAGGCCTTCTGGTGCCACAGAATCCTTATCTAATTTCTAAATATCCCTAAATCATACCTACCCAACACCTTGTACTTATTCCATAAGAATATATTGTGAATTAAATATATTGTGAATAATAATGCAACTTGGACTTTCCATCTATAATCTAGCTCTCAACATATGATTGATCCATTTGTTTTTCAGGTCTTGTCTGCACTTTATGAAGTCTTTCATAACACTTTTTGCATACAAGTCATCGTTGATAATATCGAAATGAACCAAAGAGGAAAGACAACAAATAGATATGAAATAGATCATGTTTCCCAGGATTATTTCATCTATTTTCTCCATGTTTAAGACTGGAAGAACCACATTTTGACTCATACCTTAAGACATGGTAAGGATATAGAAATGTTACTAAAGAAAATGAAGACAAAAGAGTAGCTGTATCTGACCAAGTACATGCACAGAGAAAATCCACTCTGGATATCACACAATTAAAAAAAATATTTCAATGAATGATTTTTCAGAAACTTCAAAGAGGGTAAATTTTCAAAAGAATGGGAATAATCACAGGTGGTGTTATTACACACACACACACACACACACACACACACACAAGCAATGAAGAAGTTATCAATAACTACTAAAGTAATTTGGGGATAGCAAAGAAAGATTTCCAGGATGCAGCTGGTGGCCCACTTATTTGAAACACAATTTGTTATAAAGAAATTCTAGCACGGCAAATACATACATATATATTTCTATATAAATATAGAATATAAATATAGAAAATATTTCTATATAAATATATATTTTTATATAAAATATAATAAATCATATGTGTATATATGCAAATGTAGCTCTATTAACTCTAATGACTAGGGATATATTATATGTATATACGTGTGTAAATATGTATATACATGCATAAAATCCCTAGAGATTAGAGCTAATGAATTTGGCCTATACAAGTAGAGGAAGGGGTCCATGATACAGTGGGAAAACTATTAGATTAAAGTCAAAGGATGTGGGTTCAAATTCCAGTTTTGTTCTTTATTAACTAGTGAACTTGGGCAAATTACTTATTCTCCTCTGGGCCTTTTTTTGTAAAATTTAAAATTACAGGGTTGGATTAGATGGCCTCATGATCTTCAAGGATCCCCTCAATTCTAAATATACAATGTGGCCAGCCAAAATATTTGTCTCAACTTTTTTTTTTTAATTCCACAACAGTGTAATACAACCTTGTTTTATATTTTCCATAATAGCATATTTTATAAAAGCTGCTTGATTGAAAACTATTTATAAAAGTTATTAAAGATAACATTGCCACAAATAAAATTAAGCCAAAACCAGAGTGGCAATGAAGCTAGATGTTAGAAACTTATAACTCTGGCAATTTTTTGGTTCTTAGGTTTACATAGCTTTAAGTCTCAAATTCAGGCTCAGAAGTTCACATTTAAAAATGAGTTCCTTTCCTCTTTCCTCCTATATATTTTCCTACCTTATTTACCTTACTGAAAATTAAGCTGAAATTTAGGAGAAAGTTTTGACATACTGGCATGCATAAAAAGAAAAAAACAATCTTCCCTGAATCTTCACTGATTTTATTTGTCTTCTTCAAGGTCTATAATGTCATCTTAAATGACTTCATTTAATAATAATTTTCTGAAATACTTGCTTCTTTCACTGTGTGTGATTGCCATCTCTAGTTCTAGTTGTACCCCCTTCCCCATGATGATATGGGAAAATCTCTTTCTTCTTTCTCATCAGCTATCAGGGACCCAGTAGCTTTTAATCCACCCTATTCTAGGAACAGAATCCAAAATTAGTTAGTCAAACATTTTGCTGTCAAGTCATACTGCAGAGAGCTTTTCACTGTGGGAGAGTGGAGTCTAGGTCCATATTAAAGTGAGCAAAAGCTTTTCTTTGTCTCAGCAGCTGTTTTATTTGCTTGGAGAGGAGACTACCATGTGGTCATTCCAGGATTTGTATGATGTACATACACAAGGTGATTCATGTCAGAACTCCTGCACCAAAAGCTTGCAAGAAAAATATAAACTGGTTACAGGCCACAGAGGAGCTTAAGAAGGATTTTGAAAACCAAATAAGAGAAGTAGAGGAAACATTGGGAAGAAAAATGAGAAAGATCCAAGAAAATCATGAAAAGAGAGTCAACAATCTGAATGAAGAAAATAACACCGTAAAAAATAGAGTAACCCAAATGGTAAAAGAGGCTCAAAAAGGCAATGAGGAGAAGAGTGCCTTAAGAAGCTGAATTTGCCAGATGGAAAAAGAATCTCAAAAGTTCACTGAGGAGAAACATTCCTTCAGAATTGGATGGGAGCAAATGTAAGCTAGCGACTTTATGAGAAATCAAGATACTATTAAACAGATGCAAACAAATAAAAAGATAGAAGGCAATGTGAAATATCTCATGGGAAAAACCACTGACCTGGAAAATAGATCCAGGACAGATCATTTAAAAATTACTGGACTACCTGAAAGCCATGATCAAAAAAGAACCTGGAAATCATCTTTCAAGAAATTCTCAAGGAAAATCGCCCTGATGTTTTAGAACCAGAGGGCAATATGGTTGAAAGAATCCACTGACCACCCCCTGAAAAAGATCCCAAAAAGAAAATGCCTAGGAATATTATAGCCAGGTTCCAGAGTTCCCAGATCAAGGAGAAATTATTACAAGCAGCCGGGAAGAAACAATTTAAATATTGTGGAAACACAATCAGGATAACACAGTATTTGTCAGCTTCTACACTGAGGGATGGAAGGGCTTGGAATATGATATTCCACAGGTCAAAGGACCTGGGATTAAAATCAAGAGTCACCTACACAGCAAAACTGAGTATCATGTTTCTGTGGAAAAATATGGTCATTCAATGGAATAGATGACTTGCAAGCATTCATGATGAAAAAAACCAGAGTTTGGTAAACTATATCATATAGAAGACACAAGGGAAAATGATTAGAATGGAGGGGGAAAATGGGAAGGCAAAAGGGAATGAGTCAAGATTACTCATTGAATTTGGCTTAGGGAGGGAATCACATACACACTAAATAGGATATCTCATCCTACAGGAGAGTAGGGGGGAAGGGCATAAGGGAGGAGATGACAGGGGAGGGGGGAGTTGGAAGCACACACTTTTGAAAACAGACAGGGTCAAAGTAAAGAGTAGAATAAGTGGGGGGCGGGACAGAATGGAGGGAATTATAGTCAGTCTTTCACAATATATCCATTGTAGAAATGTTTTGCATAGCTTCACATGTACAACCTATATTGAACTGCTTATCTTCCCAGTAAGGGTGTCAACAGAGGAAGGGAAAGAGTCTGGAACTCATGGTTTTAAAATCAAATGTGTGAAAGAATATATACATATTATTTTTACATACAGTTAAGATATAGAGGCAGTGGGGCATAAAGATCCATCTTGCACTACTGGAAAGTCGGAGGGGGGATGGGGGAGGATGTAGGAAAGAGCAGATTGGGGGAGAGGATATTCAGTGGGATGGCTGTTTTGGGGTGGTGGGTAAGGGAAAGATGAGGAGAAAATTTGTAACTCAAAATCTTGTGAAAATGAATGACTTAAACTAAAAATAAACATAAAATTTAATTTAAAAAAAATTAAGTTCTTCAGAGAGAAAAAAATCAGCTTTTCTAGCTTCTGCTCAGGCTAAAACATACAGTTGACAATAGAGAATACTAAATTACTATCTGGAAGAAAATTGGTTTTAGCAATACTTTGCAAGTTTCCAAACCTGCTGCTATCCCCACTGTTCCCTTGGAATGTTTTTTGGCACTTTTGATTTCCCCTGTCCTATGTTAAGAATCTTGAGTTCTGACAACAGGGATGAACATTGCAGGGAAGTAATAGATGTGTGGCATCATCCTAACTCCAGAGTCAGTGTGATGCAGTGGAATGAGCAATAAACTCAGAGGGAGGGCTCAAGTTTTCATCCCTGAATGTAACTTCAAATCCTGACCCTGCAATTTTCTACCTATGTGACCTTGGGCATGTAACTTAACATCTCTGATCTGAAGTTTATTTATCTATAAATTCCTCATAGCTCTACATTTTGTTCCTGTGTCCCTAAATAAGAGGCAATCTAAGGCAAGTCTCTTGAGATGCCAGTAACTGCCTCCTCTAAGAAATTTGAATCTTACATAAAATGTAGTATTTCTGTTTTTAGATAACATAATCTTAAATTTGAAAAAAAAATCTTGGAATGCACCAATAAAAGAAAGCAAGTATTCAGGCCTTTATACATTTATCTTACATGTGCTTCTGCTGTCCTTTAAGCATGGATATTGATTAGTTTCACTTTAATTGATGAATTGTTATGAGTGTTCTCTAAAATTTTAGGATCATAGAATCACATATTTAGAACGGAATGGAAACTTAGAGTTCATCCAGTCTAACCATTTCCTTTTACAGATAAGAAAACTGAAGCATAGGAATGTTAGTGCCTGGTCTAAGATCATACTAATAGTAAATGACCCAGCTCCACTGCAATCAAAATTTAGCATTATTGCTATGACTATAGAAATGGGTTAAACTATGTTCCATTTCCAACTACATGCCAAAGGCATCCTCCATATAGCTTTATGAATACTGTCCCTCACCCTCACAACAAATAACACACATAAAGCTATTAGATAATTGAAGAACCAAGCAAAATAGTAGGATTAAGTCAACAGTTTTCTTATTGTGAATCCATCCTTGCATCACTGATATTCATCCAATTTGAGTATAATGAACAATTTTTCATAAAGAATAAGACAAAATAAATATACAGTTAATATTGAATCTAATCAAGGAGCCATTGGTTCTGATATTTTGGTCAATGATTTCTGTGTGTGTGCATGTGTATGTGCACTTGTGTGCATAACAGAAAAGGGAAGAAAGAAACATTTTGTAAATAGAGCTGTCTACGTGTCCAAAACACAGTTATTAGTAACCCTAAAATTTTGTTATAGTTTGGAAGCTACAAACGGTATACTTAAGGATGATAATAGTATAAATACAAAGAACGTTATGAGTAGGTTTTGGTTGCCCACAAATTGGCTCTAAATATTAGTCCATTAACTAGGAACCAGTTTGTAGATATTCTTGAATACTAGATCAAAATGGATGGGTGTTTTTTCCCTCCTAGGATCTACTGAAAGTTTCTGAATGGGCAATACCCTCGGATATTAGCATTAGACTGAAGGGAAAAGAAACTAGATATAAACTAGTTAAGTATTTACTTTTTGACAAAAACTGCTAGGAAAACTGGAATACAGTATGGCAGAAACTGGGCATAGACCATCATCTAACATCATATACCAAAATCAAGTCTAACTGGGTGCAGGATCTAGGTATAAAGGATGATACTGTAGGCAGTCTGGGAAAGCAAGGAATAGTTTACCTATCAGATTTGTGGAGAGGGAAAAACTTTAGGACCAAACAAGAATTAGAGAGCATTATAAAATGCAAAATGGATAATTTCGATTACAGTAAATTGAAAAGCTTCTGTACAAACAAAGCCAACATAACCAAGATCAAGAGGGAGGTGGGAAATTGGGAAAGAATTTTTACAACATATGTCTCTGATAAAGGACTCAATTCTACAGAGAATTGAATCAAATCTATAAGAATACAAGTCATTCCCCAATTGATAAATGGTCAAAGGATATGAACAGGCAGTTTTCAGAGAAAGAAATGAAAGATCTCTATCAGCATATGAAGAAATGCTCTAAATCACTATTGATTAGAGAAATGCAAATTAAAACAACTCTGAGGAACCACATCTCTTCAGTCACATTGGCTAAGATGACAAAACAGGAAAATGACAAATGCTGGAGAGGATGTGGGCAAATTGGAACACTAATGCATTGCTGGTGGACTTGGGAAATTATCCAACCATTCTGGAGAGCAATCTGGAATTATGCCCAAAGGGTTATAAATAATTTCATGCCCTTTGACCCAGCAATACCACTTCTAGGGTTATATTCCAAAGAGATCATAGAAGAGGGAGGAAGACCCATATGTACAAAAATATTTATAGCAGCTATGTTCATGGTTACAAAGAATCGGAAATTAAAGGGGTGCCCATCAATTGGGGAATGGCTAAACACGTTGTGGTATACGAAAGTAACGGAATATTATTGTGGTATAAGAAATGAGGAGAAGACGGTTTTCATATTTACCTGGAGAGGCTTATATAAACTGATGCTGGGTGAGAACAGTAGAACCAGGAGAAATTTGTATACAATCACAGACATAACATATGTGTGATGACCAACTATGACAGACTGGACTCTTTTCAGCAATGCAGTGATATAAGTCAATCCCAAAAGACTCATGAAGGAGAGAGATGTTTATATCCAGAGAAAGAACTAGAAAGAACTGTGCTTGAATCCTGATGGAAGAAATCTAATTGATCTTTTTCTTCTCATTGTTTGGTTTTATTTCTTCTTTACCATTTTTCATCCCATCTAGTACAATATGCCTTTGTAACTTGACTAATGTCTATTGTGAAAGTATTTGCAGATCCTATACTGGACTATATGCCATTGTGGTGTATGGGGGGAGGGAGGGAAGGGAAATTTGAAACTCAAGGAACTATGGAATTGAACATTGTAAACTAAAAATAAACAAATAAATTTAAAAAATAAGCACTTCACAAGAACTTTCCCAGTTTGTGAATTATTTGAGGCCCCAACTCATGAAGTTCTGTAAGAAGAAACAAAGGGAAGGTGAAGCCAAGATGGCAGAGTAGAAACAGCACTTCCACAGCATTCTTGCCCATACCACTTCAAAATTATGTAAAAGGGGACTCTGAACAACCTCTGGAGCTCTAGCACCCACAGAATGACACAGAAAAGGTAACCTCCCGCTTAGGACAACCCAGCAGCCCAGCAGGAAGCAGCCAGCACAGGGCTCTGGAAGCCAAGCCCAGGACCCCATGAGTGAGAGGTTTTAGCCCCAGGGAGGCTGGACCAGCAGCCAGCTGGAGGGACCCCAAAACACCAGATGCTCTCGCTTTTCCAAAATTACCAACACAAATGCCTAGTACAAAGTGAGAGGTTAGTGTCCTATGGACTTTGGGACCAGTATTTGGGAACACGTCAGTTCCTTCCCATGGGGGCAAGAAGCCACTGAGGAGCAGCGACACAGCCACCATTTTTCAGCTTCAGTTGCAACTTCAGCTCCTTGCCTGAGGACTGTAGGGGGATCTGGTGATCAGTCTTTGGGGTAATTACTCTTGCTTCAACCTCCCTGGAGATGGGGAGAGATAGGGTGGAGTAAACTATCTCATGTAGAAAAGGCAAGAGGAAGTGGTTGCAGGGGAGGGGAAGAACAGGAAGGCAAAGAGGCAAAACCATATTCTCATTGAATTTGGATCAGGGAGAGAATGACATACATAATAAATGGGATATCTCACCCAGCAGGAGAGTAGGGAGGAGGGGGATGATAGGGAGTTGATGGAGGGAAGGGCATGCTGGGGGGAGGGGAGGTTGGAAATACCTACTATCGAAGAGGGACAGGATCAAAGTAAGGAATGGACCAGGTGGGGTGGGATGGGTGGGAGGGAAATATAGTCAGTCTTTTACAATATATCTACTATGGTAATGTTTTGCATAGCTATACATGTCCAGCATATACTGAATTGCTTATCTTCCCAGTGGGAGTGGGTGACAAGGGACAAAGGGAATGGATCTTGAATTCGAATTTTAAAATTAAATGTTTCAAACATATATAAATACTATTACTAATACTATTTTGCGTGTAATTGGGAGATACGATGTGCAGGCATTGGGGCACAGAGATTCAACTTGCCCAATGAAAAAGTTGAAGGGGGTATGGAAGAAGATATGGGAGATATCAGATTGGATGGGGGATATCCTGTGGGACTGCTATTCTGGGGTGGTGGGTATGGGAAAATGGGGGAAAATTGTAATTCAGAGTCTGGCGGAAATGAATGATGTAAACCAGAATTTAATAAAGCATTTGGAAAAAAAAACTAAAACAAACAAAAAAAAGAACAACAAACCAAAGGTGTATTTTATTAGATGGGATGAAAAATAGTAAAGAGGAAATAAAACCAAACAATGGAAAGAAAAAGATCAAGTAGTTTTCTTCCATAAGGATTCAAACTCAGTTCTTTCTATTTATTTTTCTGGATATAGACATCTCTCTCCTTCACGAGTCTTTTGGGATTGACTTATATTACTACATTGCTGAGAAGAGTCCAGTCTGTCATCGCTGGTCATCACACATATGTTGTGTCTGTGATTGTATACAAATTTCTCCTGGTCTTACTTTTCACATATTTTAAAGATTAGTAATGGGAATGTGATATTATCCACCAATTATTTCTGTATCCTGGAACAAAATTTATCTGTGTTTGATGATGAATTAGCAAGGTAATTATGTGCTCTCTTTTAAAAAATAGATTTTATTCATATCTCTTGTTTTTTCATTATCCCTACTTCCCCTTTTATGTCTTGAGCTCTCAACTCCGAGAAAGCCATTCCTCATAACAAAGAATGTCAAAAAGAATAAAAGAAAGAACAAAATAAAAGGAAGAAAAAAATCAGCAGAACTGAGCAATACAGTTTTTAAAAATCTGACAATTTCACGTGTGGACCTGCATCACCAATTCAAACCTCTACAAATGAATCAGGGAAGGTATCTTATTATAATTTTTCTTTAGAACCAAGTTTGTTTTTTATAATTCTGCAACATTTTTTTTTTTTTGCTTTTTGGAAGGCAATTGGGGTTAAGTAACTTTCCCAAGGTCACAGGGCAAGGTTTTTGTTTGTGTGTGCATTAAGTGTCTGAGGTGGGATCTGAACTCAGGTCCTTCTGATTCCAGGGCCAACTCCCTACTCACTGCGCCACCTAGCTGCCCCTATTCTGCAACATTTTTAATTGTTTTGGGGGTATTGATCTTTCCATTTACATTATTTTAGACATTATGTATATTGTTTTCTTGGCTCTGGTTATTATTCTTTGCATTGATTCTTTATAGGCTTTTCATG
Source organism: Gymnobelideus leadbeateri (assembly GCA_011680675.1). Classification (NCBI taxonomy): domain Eukaryota; kingdom Metazoa; phylum Chordata; class Mammalia; order Diprotodontia; family Petauridae; genus Gymnobelideus; species Gymnobelideus leadbeateri. Next base: position 47,207 of record WOXC01003896.1, read on the forward strand.
TTTCCTATATTCATGATATTCATTGTTCTTTTATAGCATAGTAATACTTTATTACATTCATAAGCCACAATTTGTTTAGTTATTCCCTGATCATTGGGCATGCAATTTTGTCCCAGGTCTCTGTTACCAAAAAAGTGTTACTATAAATACTTTGGTGCACATGTAGCCTTCCTTTTTTATCAATCTTCTCCAGTATATGCCCAGCAATAAAGTCTATGAGTCAAAGTGTATGGTTATTTCGGGCACTGTTTTGGCATAATTCCAAACTGTTTTCTACAATGGCTGTATTAATTGACAGCTACACAAACAATGTATTAGTGTGCCAATCTTTTCACAAGTCCTCTAATATTGAATATCCCTATCTTTTGTCATCTTTGGCAATTTGGCCAAGGGATGAAACCTCAAAGTTATTTTGATTGATGTTGCTATATTTTTGATTTGGGGCATTCTTTTATATATAGTTGTTAACAGTTTACAATTCTTTTAAGAAATTTTTGTTCATACCCTATTAGGATAGCTTTTGGTAATTTATTTCTGTTAATTTTCTTTATATCTTAGATACCAAATGCTTATCCAGAAAACCAAAACTGATACAAAGTTGCTGTTCTTTTCCCCACTTGATTGTTTCCTTTCTTATCCTGGACACATTAGTTGTGTTACACAAAAGTTCTCTAAATTCACATTATCAAAATCATCTATTTTATCTTTTGTAATTGCTAAGAATTTATCTCTTATCCATAGTTTTGAAAGGCATATGACCTCTTCATTTTTTTTTGGTATGATTTTTTATGTTTAGGTCATGTAGCCATTTTGAAATTATTATGAAAGGGGTTAAAATCTTAGTCTAAATATAATTTTTGCCAGACTGTTTTTCAGTTTTGCCAGTAATCCTTATCAAACAAAGAGGGGTTTTTTTGCCTACATGTATCTACATGTAGATTTCAGGCTTATTGAACCCTGTAATTGAGTTCCATTATTTCTGATTCTCTCTTCTTCACTGGTGAGACCCATAGGAAAGAGATGTTCAGATAAACAGCACCAACTACACCAGCATATAGTTAAATAAAAAATTGACTATCATCAACTTTATAAGTTGATATAATTTCCAATAATAAATGGGAAACAAAAGAAAAATGTTAGAATGTAAAAAGACTGCAAATAAGTGATGTATCCTTTTTTATAACTTATTAAGATGTTTGGCATTTGACCAATATGTCATGTTATAATTCTAGATTTTTAAAAAAAATTCAAATAATACTACAAATTTGTTTTCAGTGGCTAAAAAGCGGTTAAAAAGAAACTAATATTTCTTCCATATTTATTTCTATAAATACACTTAATTAAATTAAGAAAAATTACAAAGTAGCTGTTTTATACTAATTTAAATATTTGTCGCTGATTCACTGCTTACTGTTTTGATACCCATTCAATCACCATCTTGACAAGGTGAATATGGATAAACTAAGGGACTGGGAATCTTTGTACCTTTGTATCTTTGGATGTTGGGGAATCTAACTTCAAGAAATAAAATTAGAAAATAGGCTAGCAAGAATTAAATTAAATTAAATCTGAGTTCTTCCTTCATAATAAAATTGTCCTTAATAAGGTAGGTTCAATTTTCTTATATACTAATTATTGGTTCCTATTCATCTTCAGTTTTATTCCAAGTACAATCCATTACTAATATCCTTAAGGGAAAACATCAATTTGGTAATTACTCACATGCATCTCCTATTGTCTCCACATTGCAGACATCATAGCTATCTATAATCTATAGTATACAGCTTGTTGAGGAAGTCTATAACTTGATATGTAGTGCTGGTGCTAGACAGTTGAGTGAAACCAACAATATCACTGGGGAGGTACAGAAAATAGAAAATAGTTAAGTCAGGCAAGGTATGTGACAAGTTCTGATAAGCATAGCTGCCTTTTTGTTCAATATTCCCCTTAGTTATAAGAAACCAACTCAGAAGGATTCAATTGGTGACAAGCTGATAGTTTTAAAATAAAGTTGTTATACTTTTTGCAAGATTATAATGGCATAACCAAAGCCCTGCCTCAACCTGGCCAAATTGAAGGAAAATTAGCTCCAAACATTCAGACTGTCTCAGTTTCCCCTTATCAATTAGTTTACTTGAATATCTAAAAATTTACACACACAGAGCCAGTTGTACAAGGCTGAAATAATTTTTACAGAAAAACTATGTGTTTAGATTAAAGTTTCCAAATACATAATATATACATGATAGATCCCAGCACCAAGCACAGTGTTGCCCAGGACAGAGTTGGCATTTAATAAACATCTGTTTAATTGAATTGTTAAGGAATTTAATCCCTTCAGTTGGTTTTCAGTGCCACTGTCATTTTAATCTAGGCATTAGTTTGGTGCTGTCCTGCATGTTATATAGGGGTTCTGCAATATTACTGTGGAAAGCACCTCTTCAGCTACTTTGAACAAGCTACTCAATTAATTGCACAATATCTGCTCAATTAACGATAATCACATTAACTCAGTGTTTCTTACATGCTTTGGCTTTAGCAAGATGCTTTTATGCAAATATAAATTTTCATTTTACCCATGTCAGTGTTTAGAGTTGAGATTTTATGGATTTTTTTCTGAAATTCATAAAGTTGCCCTCAAGCAAAATGTATTCTCAGCTTCCGTGATGATGCTGATATTATTAACATTACTTTTCTTATGGCAGTGAAGAACTGAGTGACCTATTTACTTCAAAATTTAAAATACACATTTTCTGAGAGGCCAAAATGTACCTCTCTAGAGTAATTTCATGTTATTTTTGCTAAAATGTATGCCTTTTAGCTCAGTAAAGTGGGTATATTTCTAAGTAACATCTATATAAAAGAATTAAAACAAAACCAAATGGCACCAATTGATTCTGAGCGCTATTTAAGTGTCAGCCTATAAACCTCTATCGATATCTTACTTAAACAGTTGCGTTTTATTCTCCATTTCTAGGCATTATGTATTCCTCACCTTATAAAACCAATACACAAATTGTAGGACTATCTATATTGTTGCATTTTGAAATGTGATTCTAAATCAAATCATGTTAGCATACCTGAAAAAGATGGTTGCATTTAAGTAACTTTGGGCTTGTGGGGGTTTGCCTTTTCTTAGGTCACCTGCAACTTGTTTGGGTAACATGCCTGTTTTTACATGTGAAAGAGAATTGGTAATTATCATATTTTATGAGATTACCCAAATAGCCCTTTCTATCTCTCTTTTTCTCCGTCTCTGTCTCACCGTTTCTGTTTCTCTGTCTGTCTCTTCCTTCTCCTCCTCCTCCATCTCCTCTCTCCTTCTCTTCCCTGTAGAACATTCCTATTTATCATCAGGAATTAGTTCCATATACTGAAAGTAGGTCACTTTAAATTGTTTTCCAGGTTGTAATAGATCTGTACTGATCCATATACACTCTTGTGACTAATGTCACACAATGTAAAGATGGAGTTAGAGGTTAAGGGGAGACTATTGCACAGAAAAAATATATATTGCATATCTTTTTTTCCCAAATGCTTTATTAATTTCTGGTTTACATCATTCATTTCCATCAGATTTTGAGTTACAATTTTTTCCCGTTTTCCCCCTGCCCACCACCCCAGAATAATAGTCATATAGGATATCCCCTCAATCAATCTGCTCTCTCCCATCTCTCCTCCCATACCCCCTTTGGCTCTTCCAATAGGGTGAGGTGAATCCCCACACCCATTTGCCTACACATCTTATCTCCCAATTATGTGCAAAATAGTATTAATCATAGTATTTACATATTTTTTAAATTTAATCTTTTTTTTTGCCTTTTTGGAGGGCAACTGGGGTTAAGTAACTTGCCCAAGGTCACACAGCTAGGTTATTGTTTGTGTGTGCGCTAGGTGTCTGAGGTTGTATCTGAACTCAGGTCCTTCTGACTCCAGGGCCAACACTCTACTCACTGTGCCACCTAGCCAACCCTTAAATTTAATTTTAAAAGGAAGATAAGCAATTCAGTATATGCTGTACATGTGTAGCTAGGCAAAACATTACTACAGTAGATATTTTGTAAAAGACTGACTTTATTTCCCTCCCTCCCATCCCACCTTCCACTTGGTCCACTCCCTACCTTGATCCTGGCCCTTTTCAAAAGTGGATGCTTCCAAATTCCCTCCCCTCTACCACCTTCATAATCCTCCCCCACCCCACTCCAGGCTCCTGTGGGGTGGGACACCATATTTAGGATGCATGTCATTCTCTCCCTTGTCCAAATTCAATGAGAATAAGGTTTTGCCTTTTTGCCTTCCTGTTCCTCCCCTCCCCTGCAACCAACTTCCCTTGCCTCCTCTACATAAGACAGTTCACCCCATTGAATCTCCTCATTCCCCTTCACACATTACTCTCTCACCTCATGACCTCACCTTTTAAGTATCATCCCTTCCTCTTAAATACCACCTGTGTCCTCTATCTATGTATAACTGAAAACACATACACACACATTCACATATGTATTCATATGCCCAAATACCCTTCTTCAACTATTTTCATACTGAGAAAAGTTTCATAAGTTACAATTGTTGTTTTTCCCTGTAGGAATGTAAATAGTTCAAGTTTGATAAGTTCATAGTGGTTTGTTTTCCCTGTTTACATTCTAAAGCATCTCTTGCTTCTTGTATCTGAATGTCAAATTTTCTACTCAACTCTGGTTTTTTCCACAAGAATGGTTGAAAGTCCTCTATTCCACTGAATGACAAAATTTTCCCCTAAAACATGATACTCAGTTTTGCTGGGTAGGTGATTCTTGGTTTTAATCCAAGGTCCTTTGACCTGCAGAATATCATATTCCATGCTCTTCGATCCCTCAGTGTAGAAACTGCCAGATCCTGTGTTATCCTGATTGTTTTTCAACAATATTGAATTTTTTTTCTTCCTGGCTGCTTGTAATATTCTCTCCTTGATCAGGGAATTCTGGAACCTGGCAACAATATTCCTAGGAGTTTTCTTTTTGGGATCTTTTTTCAGGAGGTGATAAGTGGATTCTTTCAACCTCTATTTTGCCCTCTGATTCTAAAACATCTGGGGAATTTTCCTTGAGAATATCTTGAAGGATGTTTTCTAGATAATGTCTTTGATCATGGTTTTCAGGTGGTCCAATGATTTTTAGATTGTCTCTCCTGGATCTATTTTCCAGGTCAGTGGTTTTTCCAATGAGATATTTCACATCGCCTTCTATTCTTTCATTTGTTTGGATCTGCTTAATAGAATCTTGATTTCTCATAAAGTCATTAGCTTCCATTTATCCCAATTTAATTCTGAAGGAATGATTCCCTTCAGTGAGCTTTTGAGATTCTTTTTCCATCTGGCAAATTGAGGTTTTTAAGGCATTCCTCTTCTCATTGCCTTTTTTAGCATCTTTTGCCATTTCAGTTAGTCTATTTTTTTAACAAATATTTTATTAATTTCTGGTTTACATCATTCATTTCCACCAGATTTTGAGTTACAATTTCCCCCATTTTCCCCCTACCCACCACCCCAGAATAGCAGTCCCACAAGATATACTCTCATCCAATCTGCTCTCTCCCATATCTTCTCCCATACCCCCTTCAACTTTACCACTATGGTGCGGTGAGTCTCTGGGCCCCAATGCCTGAAAATCTTGTCTCCCAAATATATGCAAAATAATTTTAATAATAGTATTTATATATATATATTTGAAACATTTAATTTTAAGACCTCGAATTTCAGATCCAATCCCTTCCTCCCTTGTTACCCATTCCCTCTGGGAAGATATGTAATTCAGCATGTGTTGTACATGTATAGCTATGCAAAACATTGCCATAGTGTATATATATATATGTATTCTAAAAGGCTGCTTATAATTCCCTCCCACCCGTCCCACCTGTCACCTGCTCCATTCCCTACTTTGATCCTGTCCCTCTTCGATACTGGGGACTTCCAACCTCACCTCCCCCCAGAATGCCCTCCCATCCATCATCCCTCTTCTCATCCCCCTTCCCCCTACTCTCCAGCAGGGTGAGATATCCCATTTTGTATGTATGCCATTCTCTCCCTAATCCAGATACAATGAAAATATGGTTTTGCTTTTTTGCCTTCCCGTTCTTCCATCCCCCTGCAGCCACTTCCCCTTGCTTCTTCTACATGAGATAGTTTACCCTACCCTGTCTCTCCCCATCTCCTCTTGCCACTTTCCTCTCTAACCTCATAATTTTATCCCTTAAGTATCATCCATTCCCAACAAATTCAACCTGTGCCCTCAATCCATGTATAACTGTAAACATATATACACACATTCACATATGTATTCATATGCACATATACCCTTCTTCCATTATTTTCATACTGAGAATGGTTTCATCAATCACAGTTATTGTTTTTCCATGTAGGAATGTAAATAATTCAACTTTGATAAGTTCCTTTTGGTTTCCTTTCCCTGATTACCTTCTCAGGCATCTCTTGCTTCTTGTGTGTGGATGTCAAATTTTCTATTCAACTCTGGTTTTTTCCTCAAGAATGCTTGAAAGTCCTCTATTCCACTGAATGACCATATTTTCCCCTGAAACAAAATACTCAGTTTTGCTGGGTAGGTGACCCTTGGGTTCATTCCCAGCTCTTTTGCCCTCTGGAATATCATATTCCATGCCCTTTGATCCCTCAGTGTAGAAGCTGCCAGGTCCTGGGCTATTCTGATTGTGTTTCCACAATATTGAAATTGTTTCTTCCTGGCTGCTTGTAGTATTTTCTCCTTGATCTGAGGATTCTGGAACCTGGCTATAATATTCCTGGGAGTTTTCTTTTTGGGATCTTTTTCAGGAGGTGATCTATGGATTCTTTCAACCTCTATTTTGCCCTCTGGGTCTAAAACATCAGGGCAATTTTCCTTGAGAATTTCTTGAAGGGTGATTTCTAGGTTTTTTCTTTGATCATGGCTTTCAGGTAGTCCAATAATTTTTAAATTGTCTCTCCTGGATCTATTTTCCAGGTCAGTGGTTTTTCCCATGAGATATTTCACATTGCCTTCTATTCTTTCATTTGTTTGCATCTGCTTAACAGCATCTTGATTTCTCATAAAGTCATTAGCTTCCATTTGCTCCAGTCTAACTCTGAAGGAATGAATCTCCTCAGTGAGCTTTTGAGATTCTTTTTCCATTTGGCAAATTCGACTTTTTAAGGCATTCTTCTCCTCATTGCCCTTTTGGGCCTCCTTTGCCATTTGAGTTAGTCTATTTTTAGGGTGTTATTTTCCTCAGTCAGGCTATTGACTCTCATTTCATACTTTTCCTGCACCCTTCTCATTTCTCTTCCCAATTTTTCCTCCACTTCTCTTATCTGGTTCTTAAGGTCCTTTATGGCCTATAACCCGCTCATATTTTCCTTTGGGGCTTTTGGAGCAGGATTTCTGACCTCACAGTCCTCCTCCTGTTCCCTGCTTCGATCATCTTTACCCCCAAAATAGAACTCTAATGTTGCATTTTTCTGTTCATTTTGTTTCCTTTGCCTAGACATATTGTCATTTAATTTCTTGACTTTGGGTCTTGTTGCCACAGTAGGGCTCTACCACCAGACAGGGGTACTTCCTTCCCGAATGTTGGGGTCTTCATAACTTCTGGTTCTGGCAAGTTGAATACCCACCCCAGATCTCCCCCCAGATCACAATCCAGATCCAAGCAGGTTAAAGCAAGAGTAATTAACCTCCAAGACTGATCGCTGGATCTCCCTACAGTTCGCAGGCCAGGAGCTGATGCTGCCACTGGACCTGCAAAATTGCGAGTGTGCCATGTCTTCTTGGTGGCTTCTAGCCCCCAGGGGAGGAAACCAATGTATTCCCCAAATACTGGTCCCAAAGTCCATAGGGCACTTACCTCTTACTTTGTCCTAGGCATGTCTGTGTTGATAATTCTGGAATCGCCACAGCTTTTGGTGTTCTGGGGTCCTTCCAGCCAGCTGCTGGCCTGGCTGCCCTGGGGCTTAAATCGCCACTCACGTTAACCTGGGCTCAGCTCTCTGCACTCTGGGCTGTCGGCTCCCAGAGCACTGCTCTGGCCCTCCCTGCAGGACTGCTGGGCTGTCCTCAGCGGGAGGTTAGCTTCTCTGTGCTGTTCTGTGGGTGCTGGGGTTCCACAAGTTGTTCAGAGTCCCTTTTACATTGTTTGGAAGTGGAGTGGGGCAGAGCACCTTGGAAGTGCTATTTCTACTCCGCCATCTTGGCTTCGTCCCCTGAGTTAGTCTATTTTTTAAGGTGTTATTTTCCTCAGTCAGGCTGTTGACTCTCATTTCATACTTTTCTTGCACCTTTCTCATTTCTCTTCCTAATTTCCCCCCACTTATCTTATCTGCTTCTTAAGGTCCTCTATGGCCTGTAGCCAGATCATATTTTCATTTTGGCTTTTGGTGCAGAATTTCTGGCCTCACAGTCCTCCTCCTGTTCCATGCTTTCATCCTCTTTGCCCCCAAAAGAGGAGTCTAATGTTGCATATTTCTGTTTATTTTGTCCTCCTTAAGGTCCTCTATGGCCTGCAACCCGCTCATGGTTTCCCCTGGGGCTTTTGGAGCAGGACTTCTGACCTCACAGTCCTTTTCCCGCTCTATGCCCCCAAAATAGGAGTCTAGGGTTGCATTTTTCTGTTTCCTTTGCCTTGGCATGTTGCCACTTAATTGCTTGACTTTTGGGCTTGTTGCCACACTATGGCTTTAAGGCCAGATAGAGGAATTTTCGTCCCGAACGTGTGGGGGGCAACTTCCGTTTCTGGCAAGCTGTAAACCCACCCACAACTTCCACCCTAGATCACAATCCAGATCCAGGGAGGTTAAAGCAAGAGCGATTACCCCCCAAGACTGATCGCTGGATCTCCCCACGATTTGTAGGCTGGGAGCCGGAAATGCCTATGAAAACTACACAATGGCGTGTCTCCTCAGCAGCTTCTAGCCCCCAGGGGAGGGAGCTGACGCATTCCCCAAATACAGGTCCCAAAGTCCATAGGACACTAACCTCTTACTTTGTCCTAGGCAAGTCTGTGTTGATAATTCTGGCGTCTCCACAGTTCCTGGTGTTCTGGGGTTCCTCCAGCCGGCTGCTGGCCCTGCCGCCCTGGGGCTAAAACCTCGGCTCACGTGGACCTGGGCTCAGCTTGGCTCCTGTGCTCTGCGTGCTGCCGGCTCCCAGACCACTGCGCTGGTCCTTTCTGCAGGGTGCTGGGCTGTCCTCAGCGGGAGGTTAGCTTCTCTGTGTCGTTCTGTGGGTGCTGGGGCTCCAGAAGATTTTCAGAGTTCTTTTTTACATAGTTTGTGGAGAATCTGGGGGCAGAGAGGCTTGGACGAGCTGTTTCTACTCCGCCATCTTGGCTCCGCCCCCAATTTGGATTTTTATAATAGGTAAAATAACTTGCTCAAAGTCATCTCAAAATAATATTGCTATTACTGTATACCATGTTTTCTTGGTTCTGATCATTTTGCTCTGATTATTTTGTGCAAATCTTCCCATGTTTTTCTAAAATCACTGAAGTCATCATTTCTTATAGCATAATAATATTCTGTTGCAATGCTATAAACATGTTAATTATTCAGAGAATTTACAGTTTTTGAACCCTTAACATGCATTTTTGTCTTAAACTTAAAATAAATACCTCCCCAAAACAAAGGTTATCTTTCTGTTTGTTTCTATATAAGCAACTTTTTCTCCCTCCCTTTCTAGGCCTGCCTACTGAAATATATAATAGGAAAACTCTTAGTGCTCACAAAAGAAGTAGGATCTCCATGCTAACTACAGGGTATAAACTATAGCAACTATAGTGATTTACTGAGTACATTCCGTACTCATTTGGTTTGCAAGAGGCATGGAATCCCCTGGAGGGATAGAGGATGAATATTTATTTGAGTCTAATCACAGCAAAAAAAAATCTGAATTTACAGTTATTTCAGCATGTGAAATAGGGTAATATTTTCATAACTCCTTTAGGAATTTCTATTTTACTAGGTTACAGTTCATATACATATTTATAATCTACCCTGGTGATGTTGTAGTTGTGTTTGTCATTCATTTCTGAAGAGGACCATGACATCAGGGAAATTGATGACATGCTTTGCAATAGATTTTGATTTGAGTGAGGTAGGGTTGTGTAAGGTCATCAGCATCACTTTCTACTCCAGAGTCATCTGGATCCAATGGCCAGATATTCATTAGGATGAGAAGAGATGACCCAGGATGCAATGGGAGACTCTGGCCCTTTTAGGCAAAGACCTTTTCATAGTGAGGTAATGCCCATTCAGTGAATAGGCCTCTTTAAGAAGTGAGTCATGGGATGACCCCTTTAATTAGAAAAGAGGAAAAAACCATCAAGCTGGGATGGGAAGACCCTCAGAGTTGCTCTTCCAAAGAGAAACAGCTTCCATTGACATTCACTTAAGCCAGGAGGGCCCAATATATGACCATTAAGTGGAACTTGGACAGGGACCTATTATGGTCTAAATGCTTTTAAATAATATAGACCACTGTTCTTTTGTGAAGAACTTCATTAATTGCTGATTGGACATGTAATATATTTTCTTATTTTATGGCTATATTGATTTGAGGTACATGCCTTCAAAGGGGAACACGGCTTATAACTGAAGTTTTCCATTACTGAAAGAGAGTCTTTACAAATTTTCAGCCCTCATGAATACCTGAGTTATAGTCTATAAAAACAGGTCTAAAAGTTTTGAACTTGTTTCAACTTACTTATTTTTCCACATAAGCTAGCATATCTACATAAGGACCAACCAACCCACTAATTCAATAATTTATAGCAAAAATTCAGTCAATTTTATCTGACTCAGAGAAATGAGTTAGGCAATATTTAGATACAAACTGTTCTTATTCTTCATAGATGCTATATTTATTTTTGACTCAAAGTCTTCCCTTATGCTGTTTTTATACCCAGAATGCCCTCTTCTTTACAAAAGACTCTACAAATTATATGCATCTTCAAGGTTCAGTTCAATTCTTGCCTTCTCAGCATAACCTTTCTTAATAACACCAGTCCATGGTAATGCTAAATTGTTCTAAACCTTCCCTTATATCTAAAAATCCTACATGACTCCATTGCTTCAATGATGCTCGACATTAAAAGACTATTCAGGTAACTTTTTTTTTTCATCCTTTGATAGCTTATAACAAGTAGAAAGCTATAAGCATTTAGTTTAACTACAACTACTGCCTTGTTTAACACTTGAAACTAATTTTGAGAATTTTCTGATTTTCTTAGATCTCATCCAGCTTCTAAATCCTCCACTTTTCCTTGCTCTTCTTGCTGCTTCTTCAACAAAACATTTCATCTTCCTACTCCATTCATTTTAAATGGCTATCTCCACAATGGCTGGAATTCTCTTGCTCCTCATTTCGATTTCCTGGTTTCTCTGGCTTCCTTCAAGACCCAGATAAAATCTCACCTTCTACAAAAAGCCTTCCCCAATCCCTCCTAATGCTAATGCTTTTCCCAAAATCTCCAATTTATACTTTATATATCTTGTCTATAGACAGTTGTTTGTATGTCCTCTCCCCCATTAGTCTGAGCTACCTGACAGCAGGAACTGTTTTTTGCCTTTCTTTGCAATCAAAAGAATTAGCCCAGTGCCTAGCATATAGTAGACACTTAATAATGTTTGTTGACTGAATGATTGATTTCTCTTTCCCATCAGTTATCTGACTTTCTGTTTACTTATATGCTTGTATAGAGCAGAATGTTTAAGTTAACTCATTAGACTAGCTTGATAAACCTAACCTTTCCACAAAAATCAGCTGCCACAATCACCTATGGAGATGACAGGAAAGCATTGCCCCCTCACTGGCAACAATTGTTCCATCTGCGAATAACTAGAAGTTATTCCTCCCTCCTTGAATTTCTCATGTCAGTCCATTTGACCTCTTTTCCTGTACTTGTTCATATTCGAATATATTATAGTTTTTCATACATGTATTTTCCTCTATTGATCACTGGGGTTGTCTTATTTTATTTTATTTTTTATCTTTATTGCTTAACAATGTGCCTTACATGTGCTTGATAAACATATTGAATGTAGTTGAATTTATATAAAATCACTGCAGTTTTCATAATTTGAATAAGTAAATACTATACAGCAATGATCAGTCTTTTGTTTTCATGCATTAGATCCTGGGTTCTTTCAACCACCAACACTTCTAGGTGTTTACTATACTTTTCCATCTAAGCATCACAATGAGAAATTGTTAGAAAGAATCACTTTGCTCTCTATATAGAATCATTGGATTTGCTGAAAGACTCCTAAATTAATAGTTGCCTGAAAACAGAGGAGGTTCCTTCTTTAATGGAACCTCACCTTTGGAATCATCATCTCTTTAAGATTCAATGTAATGCATGCCTATTGAGAACTCTTAGTTTAATTCATAGTGGGTAGATTGCCAAGTCATTCCTTAAAACATCAGATTAATCCTTGACATAGTGATACCTTTATACTGCATTATATAAGCTCATATTTTCATAATTTTCAAAGTTGGCTTTTAATGTGATCTAAGCATTTTCCAAACTCACCAAAGTCATCATCATATCCACTGGACTAACTTTGCTGGGATTCATCTTGTACAGAAGCTTCTTTATTTGTTCAAATGTTGGTCTTTGGGATGGGTTATTTTTCCTACACTTACTGATTAGCTGCATTGGTTAGAAAGAACAGGCAAACATAATTAAATGTCATTTAGATAGAAAGGGGTAGATAAGTGGTGAAGTGGATAGAGTGCAGGCCCTGGAGTCAGTAAGACCTGAGTCCAAATCCAGCTTCAGACACTAGCTGTATGAACCTGGGCAAATCACTTATGCCTGTTTGCCTCAGTCCTCATCTGTAAAATGAGCTGGAGAAGAAAATGGCAAACCATTCCATTATCTTTGCCAAGAAAACCCCAAATAACACAGAGTCAGCATGACTGAAATGACTCAACAACAACAAAAATGTATATTATGTCATAATCCTCAACTACATTCTAAACTACAAACATTACAATGAAATATTACCATATGGTAAGAAATGATAAATATGAAAAATTCAGAAAAACATGGATTTGATGTAGAATGAAGTAAACAGAACTAGGATAATAATATACATAATGATTACAACAATGCAGAAAGAATGGCAGCGATAGCAAATAATAATTAAGTTTGACTGCAGAGAACCATTGAGAAAATATGCTTCCTTCCTTTCTTTGTAGAAGTGAGTCTGTACTTGTGAAAAATTGCACATATGATAACTTTGTTTATCTGCTCTTCTCCCCTTCTTTATTCTTTGTTACAATGGATGACTGATAAAGTAGTAGAGAAGGAAGGGATACATTTAGAAATGAAGGAGTTAAAATAAAATATGTAAGTAGAAAATAAAATTAATAAAAATTAATACCACAAGGGGAGTTACGTGAGGTTAAGGAACAAGTTAGTTAAATTTTGTGTCTCCCACAGCATCTACCATAAATGTTATTAGTATTTAAGAACTGAGTCACTGAATTTAACCTTAAAATATAAAAGCTGGAATAGACTTCAAAGACTGTCTTGTTCATATTCCAATTTTTCAAAGAGGTGATATAAGGGGAAAAATCCTAATAATTCGAGCTATCCAAGATATGTTGACCACTAATAGATCAATCAATATATAAGTATTTACAACATATATACTATATGTCAGGCACTGTGAGAGGTGTTGGACACAAAACTAGTAATAAAATAATAGTTAACATTTGTATAGTGCTCACTATGTGCTAGAATTATTCTCTCATTTAATCCTGTTCATTTTGAACCCTTCTTGACCCCATCACAACAGGTTTTTTGATCTCCCAGTCTTTCTAAGCTCACGTTCATTGTTTCTGTGATGCTATCTATCTTATCCTCTGTCATTCCCTTCTCCTTTCGCCTTCAATCTTTCCCAACATCATAGTCTTTTCCAAAGAGTTCTATTTTCTCATTATGTGACCAAAGTATTTAAACTTAATCTTCAGTATTTGCCCTTTCAACAAGTTGCCTGAATTAATTTCTTTATGTATTGAAAGATTTGATCTCCTTACTGTCCAAGGAACTCTCAAAACTCTTCTCTAGCAGTACAATTCAAAAGTGTCTATTGGCAGCACTCAGGTTTCTTTATAGTACTACTCTCACAGCCATACATTGCTACTGGAAAAACCATAACTTTGACTATGTGGACATTTGTCAGCAAGGTGATGTCTTTGTTTTTTAGTATGCTGTCCAGCTTTGCCATAGCTTTCCTTTCAAGTAGCAAACATATCTTTTAATTTCATGGCTGTAGTCATTGTCTTCAGTGATCTTTGAACTGAAAAATACAAAATTTGACATTGCTTCCATATTTTTATCCCTCTGTTTGCCAAAAAGAGACCGGTTGCCATGATCTTAGTTGTTTTTTTATGTTTAGCTTCAAACCAGCTTTTATACTCACCTCTTTCTTTCTTTAAGAGATTTCTTAATTCTTTCTCACTTTGTGCCAACAGAGTGGTATCATCTGCATGTCAGAAATTGTTGCTATTTTCCCAGCAACTTTAATTCCCTGTTTTTGATTCATCCATTCTGGCACTTCACACAATGTACTCTGCTTATAAGTTAAATAAATAAGTTGACAATGTACAGCACTTAAAACCAATCAGTTGCTCCATATTTGGTTCTTACTGTTGCTTCTTGACCTGCATACAGGTTCCTCCAGAGACAAATTAGATGATTTAATACTCTCATATCTTTGAGGACTTGACACATTTTGTTGTGATCCACACAGTCAAAGACTTTAGTGTAATTGATGAAACAGAAGTAGATGAGTTGCTTTTTTATTTTCTTTCTTGGAATTCCCTTGCTTTCTCTATAATCCAGTGGATATCAGAAAATGTCTGTAGTTTCTCTGCCTCTTCAAAAACCAGTCAGAACTTCTAGGAGTTCTTGGTTCACATATTGCTGAATAAAGCCTAGTGTGGTGAATCTTTTTTTTTTTTAAAGCAATTGGGGTTAAGTAACTTGTTCGAGGTTACACGGCTAGTCATTATTTATTTGTAGGTGCTCATTTTCTGAGGCTGGTGTCGATCTTGGTTCATCCCAACTCCGAGGCCGGAGCTCTTACTCACTGTGCCACCTAGCCACCCTGAAGTGTGGTGAATCTTAAGTATAACCTTGCTGGTGTGTAAAATGAATGCAGCTCTTACGTAATTTGAATATTCTTTTGCATTGCCCTTTTTATGACTGGGATGGAAACCAATCTTTTCCAATCTACTAGCCATTTTTGAGTTTCTAGATTTGCTGGCATATTTAGTGCAGCACTTTTAACAGCATCATCTTTTAGAATTTTAAATAGCTCAGCTATAATTCCATTGCCCCCACTAGCCAACCCTAAGATCTTGGTGCTATTATTACTATTTCCATGTTACCGATGAGAAAACTGTGGCATATAGTGATTGAGCTGCCTAGAGTCACTGTAGCAACAATTCACAGCACCAACAGTGACTCAGAATATGCTGGTTTAATTCTGAATTGAAAAATATAACAGATTCTCCATGTATAAGACAGAAGCAAAACATTCATTCAGAGACCAGAAAGTCAAGTCCCAACACCAGCAAATGAAATTCATCATAGCTACAAAGAAATATATACACTAACGCTGCAGAGAGCACCACCATCCCAAAGTCTTCCCACAGTTGCAAAAATGTATCTTATCTCTGTTTGACCTATTTCCTGAATTTGTAAAGGAAAAATAATAGTTGTTATGTGATCAAAATTGTATAATGATTGTAAAATGTTTAATATAATGACTTGTATATAACATTATTATCTCTCTAACATTGAAGTGGTATTTGAATTCCAGGAGTGATAAGATATATTTGTGTTAATTTGAAGATTTATGGATCACCACATTAACTACCTATGTGAGATTATAGAATATAATTGATTTTGAGTGATAAGTTGATGTGGCACCACGAAAGTTTTAGTTACCTTAGTTTAGTTAAAAATGATTGCTTTATGTTCGTTAACTTTATGTGGAATTTTACTTGGATGTGAAGTTTCTGGGTAAAGAAATTTGAAAACACATCCAATTGAATTATGGTCATCAGATTGCTAATTAATTGGTTTTGGTTCACGTGATAATTGTTTATGATACTGTTATGGTAAATAGTTGTATTATCTATGTTGTAAGAGAAGCAGTTTCTCTTATAATCAAAAAAGTTGTTAAATTGAGGATTATACTGTGGGAGGAACAGAAAAATGATGAATGGGACACTGACCATTCATACACTGACCATTGTGTAATATTTTAAAGTATTGTAATTTGGGAAATCATAAGCTTGCAAGCTTTTCTTTGTTTAAAGGGAAGTTTCATTTAAGATTGTTTTGCTATCATTTATGGAACTTGTAATATTGTTAACTAAGTTACTTGGGGTTACTGTTTAAATGCTAAAACCTAAAATTGTTAATACCTCTTTGCTTTGTTTAAGCTAGGATTCCAGTAAAAAACAGTTATGTGAGCATAAGATTAATAATTTATGAGCAATCTCATTCTATGGTTAAAAATGTAAAGGGAAGCTGAATAATCTGGATAACAGGTTTGAGAGATTTGGAAAGATAAAGGTTTGATTAGAAATATGTAAGGCAGGGGGCGGGGCCAAGATGGCGGAGTAGAAGCAGCTCATCCAAGCCACTCTGCCCCCAGATTCCCCCCAAATTATGTAAAAGGGGACTCTGAACAACTTCTGGAGCCCCAGCACCCACAGAACGACACAGAGAAGCTAACCTCCCACTGAGGACAGCCCAGCAGCCCTGCAGGAAGGACCAGCACAGTGGTCTGGGACCTGGCAGCGTGCAGATCGCAGAGCGCAGGAGCCGAGCCGAGCCCAGGTCCGCATGAGCCGAGGTTTTAGCCCCAGGGCGGCAGGGCCAGCAGCCAGCTGGAGGAACCCCAGAACACCAGGAGCTGTGGCGACTCCAGAATTATCAACATAGACATGCCTAGGACAAAGTAAGAGGTTAGTGTCCTATGGACTTTGGGACTGGTATTAGGGAATGCGTCAGGTCCCTCCCCTGGGGGCTAGTAGCCGCTTAGGAGACACGCCATTTTGTAGTTTTCAGAGGCAGCTCCTGCTCCCAGCCTGCAAATTTGTAGGGAGGTCCAGCGATCAGTCTTGGGGGATAATCGCTCTTGCTTTAACCTCCCTGGATCTGGATTGTGATCTAGGGTGGAAGTCATGGGTGGGTTTACAGCTTGCCAGAAATGGAAGTTGCCCCCCACACGTTCGGGACGAAAATTCCTCTATCTGGCCTTAAAGCCATAGTGTGCCAACAAGCCCAAAAGTCAAGTAATTAAGCGGCAATATGCCAATGCAAAGGAAACAGAAAAATGCAACCCTAGACTCCTATTTTGGGGGCATAGAGCAGCAAAAGGACTGTGAGGTCAGAAGTCCTGCTCCAAAAGCCCCAGGGGAAAACATGAGCGGGTTGCAGGCCATAGAGGACCTTAAGAAGGACTTTAAAAATCAAATAAGAGAAGTGGAGGAAAAATTAGAAAGAGAAATGAGAAGGATGCAAGAACAGTATGAAATGAGGGTCAACAGCCTGACTGAGGAAAACAACACCTTAAAAATAGACTAACTCAAATGGCAAAGGAGGCCCAAAAGGGCAATGAGGAGAAGAATGCCTTAAAAGGCCGAATTTGCCAGATGGAAAAAGAATCTCAAAAGTTCACTGAGGAGATTCATTCCTTCAGAGTTAGACTGGAGCAAATGGAAGCTAGTGACTTTATGAGAAATCAAGATGCTGTTAAGCAGATCCAAACAAATGAAATATTAGAAGGCAATGTGAAATATCTCATGGGACAAACCACTGACCTGGAGAATAGATCCAGGAGAGACAATTTAAAAATTATTGGACTACCTGAAAGCCATGATCAAGGAAAGAACCTAGAAATCACCCTTCAAGAAATTCTCAAGGAAAACTGCCCTGATGTTTTATATCCAGAGGGCAAAATAGAGGTTGAAAGAATCCACCACTTCACTTGCTGCCATGTGCTGGTGCCGGCTCTGGTTCTGCCTCAGCCCGCTCGGCACCCGGAAGGGAGAAGGGGCCAACCCTGCTCCATGTCTCCGCCATAGAAGTGTTCCTGTCCAGCCAGGCCCTAGCCAAAGAGAAGACCCAGCGCAGCTCAGCCCAGCCCAGCCCTGCCCAGCCCGAGGAGACCCAGCCCAGCCCAGCCCAGCCCAGTCCTGCCCTGCCCAAGTAGACCCAGCTCTGCTCAAGTACTCCAGCCTAGGCCCAGCTCTCTGCCCAGCTCTACTCCAGGAGACCATTTTAGGCCAGCATCTCTGCATACCAGACCAGGCCCTGCCTAGCTCCTAAGAGATCGAGTTGGCCTGCCTTGACCCAGGAGGACCTGCTGAACTCAGAATGGCTTTAAGCTCTGGCAACCTGTCAGGCTGGTGTCCTGAAAGGCCCCAGAACACCAGGGGTAGCACCTGGGGGGCCCATGGAGAACATGTAGGCCCCAGCCCAATGCCTGGCCCTGATGTCTTAGCTGGGCCCTTTGTCACTTTGTCAAGGCAGCTACAGGTACAAGCTGAGCCAGGCTTGTCCCTCCATGGCTCTGATCTCAGCGGTCTAGGTGAGGTGCCCCTAATCTATGTGAGGGGTCCACCCCAGGCCCAAATTCCAGGATCTGTGGCTTCAAACCCCAACAACCCTCAAGGGCAGCCATTGCTTGGTTCTTGCGAAATCAAGACTGAGTCCTTGGAAGAGGCCTCCATGGAGCTCCCTGGACCTTCCCAGGAACTTAGCTGGTACCAAGACCAGGAACAAATGTTGATGTGGTCCCAGTGTTATCCAGGGGAACAAGGGTTCCAGGGGCAGCCAGCTGTGCAGGTGTTTCATGGGCAGCCATCTGGGCAAGGGTTCCAGGGGCAGCCAGCTATGCAGGTGTTTCATGGGCAGCCATCTGGACAGGGGTGCCAGGGGCAGCCATCTGGGCAGGGGTTCCAGGGGCAGCCAGCCGGGCAGGGATTCCAGGGGCAGCCATCTGGGCAGGGGTTCCAGGGCAGCCAGCTGTGCAGGTGTTTCATGGGCAGCCATCTGGGCAGGGGTTCCAGGGGCACCCATCTGGGCAGGGGTTCTAGGGGCAGCCATCTGGGCAAGGGTTCCAGGGGCAGCCATCTGGGCAGGGGTTCCAGGGGCAGCCAGCTGGGCAGGGGTTCCAGGGGCAGCCAGCTGGACAGGGGTTCCAGGGGCAGCCATCTGGGCAGGGATTCCAGGGGCAGCCAGCTGGGCAAGTTATAGGCCCTTTTCTGTCTCCATCCCTTCAACCATTGCCACAGGGTGAGCATCACAGTCAGTGGTTGGACAGCCCTGACTCAGACAGTCTGGGCAGCCCATCGGTAGCAGGCCCCAGCTTGAGCTCCTCTGGGCTGGTCCCCCAGCCTCAGGAGCCAGTTAGATCCAGAAAAAGGGTCCGGGGAAAGGGGAACAGCTCCTCCATACACATGTGCCCTATCCCAGAGTGTGGGAAGTCCTACAGGAAAAGCTCTCATCTTAAGGCACATGTATGAGTCCACCAGGGTGAGAAGCCTTACATCTGCACCTGGCCCAGATGCCACTGGAAGTTCACGCGCTCCGATGAGCTCACCCGGCACACAAGGAGACACACGGGCTACCGGCCCCACAAATGCCGTCATTGTCCCAAGACCTTCTCCCTCTCAGACCACCTGGCCTTGCATCTGAAGCAGCATTTAGAGGAGACGTCTGTGCCCACCCCACCTCACTGGGCCTCCGCCCCTGCACCCCACACTGAGCAGGGAGATGACCTTCCAAACCCCGAGAGCACAGCACCTTTCCAGGATGGGTTAGGCTCCTTCTAGACCACTCTGCCCCAAGGGGAGCATCCCCACAGCCAGTGACCTTATCTCCTGCTTTGATGGCCTAAAGATGATATTTAAATGATATTTACTTTTCTTATGGAGAGACCTAGATTTGACTTGTGTCTCAACCACTTACTGACTGTGACTAGGGGGCAGGGGGATTAATTTCACCTTTTATGACTCAGCTTCCCCTTCTGTAAAATGAGAGAAAATGAATTTGTGTTTATCTGTGTATGGAGGTGATGAATGTGAGGAGGAGAAAAGGGGAAAGGACACAGCCCAACAACGGTCAGAAGGCAGGGAAATCTGATCACTTCTTCCTGCTCCCTAGCCCCCCTTCCGGTGAGTGCACCATGCCTGGGAGCATGGGCAGCCTCTGATCTCCACTCTTCAGAACTGCTCCTGGCTCTGGGTCTAGGCCTTCCAACAACAAGGTTTCTCCCATGGACCTGGCCTCTGGCCACCTCCCTCTGAAACCGTAAGACTGTGGTCTCTGCATTTCTACACAGAATCCCTGGTGCTGACCGTCACCCCAGTAACAGCCCTCATTGTTCAGTCCCTCCTTGTAGAAGGCCTGGAATCCAAGACCCAAGGACAGTGAAAGGAAGATGGGACCACTCTTCTGTTGAAGGATTTCTTCCCAGTGCAAGGAAGGACAGACTGAGGCAGCTGGTTAACTAAGCTACATCCAAGAGTATCGGGGTGGTGCAGATTTGGTGAAGGTCTTCTCATCTAGGCTGGCTAGTAGGAAATGAGATTCAGGAGATAGCAGGCACATACCTGAGACCCACTGCTGACCCCAAGCCATTCTGGACTGGATGCTCCATTACACTTACCCTTTGAGCAATGCCAGGGGCTCCCAGTCTACCTGGAGCCACCATGACATGAGTGGGATAGGAGGAAGGTCTGGGGGAGTAAGTGGGGACTGACTTTCCCCTCCCTGTGCCTGGCCATGTGCAGAGATGATCTCTCATTCTCCTGGGTCCAGGGGAATGGCCACAGCCTGGAAGATGCCCTCCCCCCCACCCCCCACCCCCTTATCATGCTGCTCTGTCCTCTCTGCTGCACTGGGATGCCATTGGTTTCCAGCTATGGTACCTGTCCAGCATGCTGCATCAGGTCTACCCCAGCTCTTGGCTGCTGGTACAAAGTGACAGTCACCCTCAGGTCAGCAATACCCAAGTGTTATGGGATCCTTTAGGCTGAACTAAGTATAATCTCTTAGAGGATGCCTTTCCCCAACTCCAGCCAACTGTCTTGACTTGCACAGAGATAAAAAAGCCCATTGGTACCCTGCGTTTTCTTAGCTCTGTCTGTCTTCATTCAGTCCCATTCTGTTCGGTAAATGTGGGTTAAAGGCCTGTGGGGCACAGGGCACAGGACACGAGGATAGGAGCCCTGCCCTGTAGCTTAGTCTGGTTGTGACAGTGATTATTATAACTCATGCAGTAGATTCATCTGGGTGGTCTTGAGAGCTCTCCCAGCTGGGTGGCCCCAGAAGGACCTGTGAACAGACATTACTGCAGTTTGGAGCCTTGGATGAAGGCAGCATGGCAGCCTTTGGGTTGTGTGGAGAAAAGAAGAGTCATTCTTTTGTGGGGACAGCACAGAAGTAAAGAAGGTGATGGAGAGAGCCTTGTTGTCCAGGTTGGATGTGATGGATTAAAGTATGAAGTGACATTGTGGGAGATGAAGGCTGTGAAGGCCAGGATCAGGAATCTGCTTTTATCTTTCAGGCTGTGGAGAACCTGGGAAGGGCCTTTCTGTTTTTTTTTTTTTAAGTTCTTTTAAAATTCTGAACTGAAATAGAAAGAAAAATAGACATGTTTGTTCACATACTCAGTAGAGCAGAAACAGAACTTACGATCTCAATTGTACATGGCTTTGATAAAAATATAATCAATTCAATATATAACTTTCAAAATAAAAAAAGAAAGAATCCACCGATCACCTCCTGAAAAAGATCCCAAAAAGAAAACTCCCAGGAATATTATAGCCAGGTTCCAGAATCCCCAGATCAAGGAGAAAATACTCCAAGCAGCCAGGAAGAAACAATTTCAATATTGTGGAAACACAATCAGAATAGCCCAGGACCTGGCAGTTTCTACACTGAGGGATCGAAGGGCATGGAATATGATATTCCAGAGGGCAAAAGAACTGGGAATGAACCCAAGGGTCACCTACCCAGCAAAACTGAGTATTTTGTTTCAGGGGAAAATATGGTCATTCAGTGGAATAGAGGACTTTCAAGCATTCTTGAGGAAAAAACCAGAATTGAATAGAAAATTTGACATCCAGACACAAGAAGGAAGAGATGCCTGAGAAGGTAATCAGGGAAAAGAAATCAAAAGGAACTTATCAAAGTTGAACTATTTACATTCCTATATGGAAAAGCAATAACTGTGACTGATGCTATCTTTCTCACTATGAAAATAATGGAAGAAGGGGGTGTGGTCATATGAATACATATGTGAATGTGTGTGTATATGGTTACAGTTATATATGGATAGAGGGCATAGGTTGAATTTGTTGGGAAGGGAAAATACTCAAGGGATGAAATTATGAGGTGAGAGAGGAAAGTGGCAAGAGGAGATGGGGAGAGACAGGGTAGTGTAAACTATCCCATGTAGGGGAAGTGGTTGCAAAGGAGGGGGAGAATAAGGAAGGCTAAAAAGGCAAAACCACATTCACATTGAATTTGGTTCAGGGAGAAAATGACATACATACTAAATGGGATATCTCAACCTGTAGCAGGATAGGGGGAAGGGGTATGGGAGGAGGGATGATGGATGGGAGGGTATCCTTGGGGTGAGGGGGGGTTGGAAGTACCTACTATAAAAGAGGGACAGGATCATGTAGAGAATGGACAAGGTGGGGGGTGGGATGAGTGGGAGGGAATTATAAGCAGCCTTGTACAATATATCTACTATAATAATGTTTTGCATAGCTAGACATGTACAACATATACTGAATTACTTATCTCCCAAGAGGGAATGGGCAACAAGGGAGGAAGGAAATGGATCTGTAATTTGAGGTCGTAACATTAAATGTTTCAAATATATATAAATACTATTAAAGAAATATGTAAGGCAGATAAGGTCTGGGAACTAATGGGGATTATCCAAACCACTCCTGTCTCTAGATAGTTGCTCTGGATACCTTTGTGTCAGTTTTGGATGGTTTAAGTACATTGAGAGACTGTGAGGAAATATTTTAAGAAGACAGAAAAATTATGTAACTGGGTTTATAATTAATAGCTCAATAAAATTTTAGATAGCTGTATTTAAAGGATATCAGTCAATGTTTATTTGCTATTTAAGACTTTTTGGGACTGCAATTTATTATTGTTTTAAGCTTTGATTGTAGGAATAGTTGTCATAAAAGGCAAGAATAGAGTGACATGGGTTGCAGACTGAAAGCTGACAAATGTGTTTGTGCCTGGGAAAACGTTTGAAGACAACCTTGGACACTGTCTAGGTAGGAACTTTTTTACTCAAACAGACCCAATTGTGCCTTTTCCTTTCTGAAAAGGAGAATCAGGCACCTGATTACTCCTAAGGCCTGCTTTCAGCACCAATCAGATATGACTCATGCCTGGAATCAAACAGAGCTAAGGAAGTTATTTCCTTCTGTTGTTGGTCTTTTTATATTTTAGAGCACATTTATCAAGAAGTTATATTCATGGCCAAATAAATAAATATGGAGATAACATACTCCAAAGGAGGAAATGATTAGATCAAGTAATAAGCAGAGATGTAATGGGATAGATGTCTAATTAAATAGGAGAGAAAATTTTGAGAAAAGCAACAGGATCAGACTGGTTTTTCTAAGGACTATATTGAGATGTATAATATTGGTTCCCCAAAATTTTCTATCATGTAAATTCAAACTTTAAGCATGTTTGGTAATAAGATCTCAATTTTGGATTTTTGTACAAAAGTTGTATAAGATAGTAGAAAATTGAAATCATTTCTTCTTTATTAAAGTATCTGTCTGATAATTTTAAAAGGCATATAAGTGTGTTTTTTGGATAGATAATCATATTTTATTTATTTTTTAATTAAATTTTATGTTTATTTTTGGTTTATGTCATTCATTTCTACAAGATTTTGGGTTACAAATTTTCTCCCCATCTTTCCCCTACACACTACCCCAAACCAATGATCCTACTGTATACCCCTCCCCCAATCTGCTCTCTCCTATAACTTCACCCTTCTCCCCTCCAGCTTTTCAGTAGGGCAAGATGGACCCCCATACCTCAGTGCCTGTACATCTTAATTCCCAGTTGCATGCAAATAATAATATTAATAATTATATATATACACATACATATATATTTATACATATTTACACACACACACACAAATATATATATATATATATATATATATATATATATATATACATATATACATTTAAACATTTTATTCCCAAACTTTAAATTCCAGATTCTCCCCCTTCCTCCACTGTCACCCATCCTTACTGGGAAGATAAGCAATTCTATATAAATTGTACATGTGTGGCTACATAAAACATTTCCAAAGTAGATATATTGTGAAAGACTGACTAAATTTCCCTCCATCCTATCCCATACCCCATTTGTTTTACTCTCTACTTTGACCTTGTCCATTTTCAAAAGCGTGTGCTTCCAACTTGCCTCCCCCTGCCAACCTGCTCTCCCCTCAATCATCCCCTTTCTCATCCCCTTTCTCCCTACTCTCCTGTTGAGCAAGATACCCTATTTAGTGTGTATGTCATTACCTCCCTAAGCCAAATTTAATGAGAGTAAGGTTGACCTATTCCCTTTTACCTTCCTGTTCTTCCCTTCCATTGTAAGTTGTATTTCCTTGCCTCTTCTATATGAAATAATTTATCTCATTCTGTCTCTCCCCATCTCCTCTCATTATATTCCTCTTACCTCTCAATTTCACCTTTTAAGTATCTTTCTATTCAATTGGTCCTGTGCCCTATGTTTATGGATAACTGTACACATACACACCACACTCACATATGCCCACATACCCTCCTATATAAATATATATGTACATGTACTTATACATATACATATATTTTTTGTATTGCCTTCAACTATTCTCATACTAAGAACAGTTTCATAATTTACGATTATCATTTTTCCATGTAGGAATGTTGGATAAGTTTGTATATGTATAACAACCTTAATAAGTTCCTTATGATTTCTTTTCCTTATTTACCTTCTCATGCTTCTCTTGCTTCTTGTATATGAATGTCAAATTTTCTATTAAACTCTAGTTTTTTCATCAAGAATTCTTGAAAGGCCTCTATTTCATTGAATGACCATATTTTTCCTTGAAACATGACACTCAGTTTTGCTGGGTAGGTGATTCTTGGTTTCAATCCCAGCTCCTTTGACTTCCACAATATCATATTCCAGGCCCTTCATTCCCTCAATGTAGAAGCAGCCAGATCCTGTGTTATTCTGCTTGTGTTTCTGCAGTATTCATGTTGTTACTTCCTGGCTCCTTGTAATATTTTCTCCTTGATTTGGGAACTCCAGAACCTGGCTATAATATTTCTAGAAGTTTTGTTTTGGGGATCTTTTTCAAGAGGTGATTGGTGGATTCTTTCAACCTCTATTTTGCCCTCTGGTTCTAAAACATCAGGGCAATTTTCCTTGAGAATTTCTAGAAGGATGATTTCTAGGTTCTTTTTTTGATCATGCCTTTCAGGTAATCCAATAATTTTTAAACTGTCTCTATTTATAACTGGATCTATTTTCCAGGTCAGTGGTTTTCCCAATGAGATATTTCACATTGCCTTCTATTTTTTCATTTGTTTGCATCTGTTTAATAGTATCTTGCTTTCTCATAAAGTCATTAGCATCCATTTGCTCCCGTATAATTCTGAAGGAATTCTCTTCAATGAGCTTTTGAGATTCTTTTTCTATCTGGCAAATTTGGCTTTTTAAGGCATTCTTCTCCTTATTGGCTTTTTGGGCCTCTTGCCATTTGAGTTACTCTATTTTTCAAGGCGTTATTTTCTTTATTGTATTTTTGGGTCTCCTTTATCAGGCTGTTGCCTCACTTTTAATGATTTTCTTGCATCATTCCCATTTCTCTTCCCAATTTTCCTCCACTTCTCTTATTTGATTTTCTTTTTTTTTTTAAGCAATTGGAGTTAAGTAACTTGCTCAAGGGTACACAGGCAGTCATTATTTATGTGTGGTGCTCATTTTCTGAGGCCAGGACCAATCCTGGGTCATCCTGACTCCAGGGCTGATGCTCTTACTCACTATGTCACCCAGATGCTCCTCTTTTATTTGATTTTCAAAATCCTTCTTGAGCTCCTCCATGGCCTGTAACCAATTCATATTTTTCTTCAGAGCTTTTGATGCAGAAGTTCTGACTTCATTTTCTTCCTCCATCTCCATGCCTTGATCCTTTTAGTCCCCCAAAAATGATTCTCTTGTCTGTTTGTGCTTCCTCAGCTTGCTCATATTGCCAGTCAATTACTTGACTTTTGAGCTCTTTGCTATCTTAGAACTCTGCTTCCAGAATGGAGAGACCTTTGTCCAAAATTGCTGCATTTTTTGCAGCTGCTGGAGCTGTTAGGAAGGAACCTTCTGTACAGCCCCCACAAGCTCTAGTTCACTGATCACACACCCCAGAGCCACCACCCAAAACTGTGATCCAGATCTAAGCAGGTCAAAGCAAGAGTGATTGCCCTCTGAATGATAGCTTGGTCCCCCTGCAATCTGCAGGGCAGGAGCTCCTAAGGCAGTCATACTGTGGTGGCTGCATAGCCATTGTGCCTCTGCCATTTCTCACCCAGAGGGCAGGGTCAGACCAAACTCTCCTTCCCTTAGCCCCACCCTGTTGCAACAGAGTTCCACACTGACCTTTTGCTTTGTCTTTGGTGTTTATGGATTGAGAAGTCTAGAAACCACCACAAGTGCTAGTGGTTCATTCTCCTGAAGTCTGCTCTGGCTGCTGCTGGTCAGGGCCACCCTGGGGCTGGAACTGCATGGTTCACATGGGACTGTCCTAGGTTTCTACCCCACTAAGATAGACCTTTCCAGTTGGCCTGCTAGGCTGCCTAAAGTGGGAGGCTTGTTTCTCTCTGTCACTTTGTAGCTTCTGTAGGTCTAAAGTTTGTTTAGAGTCATTTTTTACATGTATTGGAAGTGGTTGGTACTGGAGCCCACACCAAGTTTGTGCTTCTACTCTGCCATCTTGGCTCTGCATCCATAATTGTTCTTGATTATCTTAGTGACATGTACTCTCCCTTCCCAAAAGTACTATATTGTGAGCCACTTAAGAAATCAATCTGTACCTGACTTAATGTAATTATACAATTTTGTAAATTGTGAGGAAGACTTTATTGTACTGTTTGAGCCTAGCCCTGTGTGTCTAGAAAACTGAACCATCTGTTATACTGTTTTAACCCAGACTTGCATGACTGGGAAACTGACCATCTCTGTGTGCCTTTGTTTTCAAATCCTATATTTCTGGGAGCCCCTGTCAGGTCTCTTTGACTACTCCAGCTTGTGGATATAAATTCTAGGATCCAGCTGTTTCATCTAAAGATTGCTCCTGCTCCTGAGTGGACATCTGAGCAAAGAGACCCAAAAAAGATGACATCAGATGCAGATAATTTTCCCAAGAGTCTGGGCCAGGTCTGCACAAGAACTGCTTCCTCCTTGGATCCCTTTATATACCCAAGACTGGTTCTTTATATCTTTTTGCAGCTTTACCTTATTTTTACTTCACTGTTCTGTATTCCCTTTGTGCTACCTTGATTCTCCCTTACAGCCTGCTCCTTTTCTTTGTTTGTAATTACCTTGCAGTGGCTGCCCATCTCTGGGGATGCCCAACCATTTGACCATTACCTTTAGTGCCCCCTATTTCAAGAAGAGATTGGAAAAAACCTGAATTCACCTATATAAGGATTTTGGAATCCTCCCCCCTCCAAGAAGAGGGTTTTTTCCATACCTTCTTTGGTCTAAAAAATGGAATCTTTATAGATTTGTTCTTGACCAAAAGGGGTGAAATAATAATCATTAAATATCAAATTTATCCAAAGTCTGAATTAATCAAACAGACTGCTTTGCTTTGCTTTTAAAATATCTTTTCCTGTGTCAGCAACTCCAGAGACCATTTAAGGCTGGAAGTGGGATTTCCTCCTATCTTGGGACATACTCCATATGGGAGGAAAACAGACATCCTGAGATCATAAATCCCAAACAGACCCTGCTTTGTCTTTTCTCTCTGAATGAACTCAGAGAATACCTCTTCCTATGTTGATAAAGCCAGATGAGGGTTTCTTTATGTTCCTTAAGGATGAAAACATTAACTCAAGGCATTGACTTGAGTAAGGGGACTTTTTCTTATCTAAGGCACAGATAG
This sequence comes from Gymnobelideus leadbeateri, assembly GCA_011680675.1. NCBI lineage: Eukaryota > Metazoa > Chordata > Mammalia > Diprotodontia > Petauridae > Gymnobelideus > Gymnobelideus leadbeateri. The sequence goes on from WOXC01003896.1 coordinate 75,477, forward strand.
CTTGGGTCATAATTTCAATTGACACTTTGTCAACTCTCTTATTTTATTATATTTATCATCTATTCAATTAAGAAAATCCCTTTTTGATACAATGTAGAGAACTTTCAGAAGTCTCGTGGGCTTCACCAATGAAATGTTCCCCTCCTATATATTATTGTCTGAAAGGCTACAGGGCAGACAAGCCAGGGTATGTATAATGAAGGGGACATTTTGGGGTAATTTGACCTAGCTCATTGGTCCTATACAGTTACCTTCAAAGGTTACAGGGCAGATGAGCGAGGTGGGGGGGGGGGGAGCAGAGCCAAGATGGTGGAGTAGAAACAGCATTTCCAATGTGCTCTGCCCCACACAAATTTCAAACAATGTGAAAGGGGACTCCGAACAACTTCTGGAGTCACAGCACCCACAGAATGGCACAGAGAAGCTAACCTCCTGCTGAGGACAGCCCAGCAGCCCTGCAGGGAGTGGCCAGCGCAGTGCTCTCTGAGAGCAGGCAGCACAGCGCACTGGGAACCGACAGTGCAGCGCTCTGGGAGCCAGAGCCGAGTCCAGGCCTGCGGTTTTAGCCCTAGGGTGGCTGGGCCAGCAGCTGGCTGGAGGGACCCCAGAACACCAGCAGCTGTGGCGATTTCAGAATTATCAGCACAGATATGCCTAGGACAAAGTGAGAGGTTAGAGCCCTATGGACTTTGGAACCAGTATTTGGGGAAAGTGTCAGCTTCCTCCCCTGGGGGCAAAAAGCTGCTAAAGAAACTCTGCATAGAAGCCATTTGGCAGTGTAAGTGGTGGCTCTAGCTCCTGGTCTGAAAACTGTAGGGAGATCCAGCAATAAGTCTGGGGGTTAATCGCTCTTGCTTTAAGCTGCCTGGATCTGGATTGTGGTCTGGGGGGGGAAGTTTGGGGTGGGTATCCAATTTGCCAGAGTGGGTGGAGGCTTTATAGAGGCCTCTCAACCTGCGGAAATTGTGAAGACCCCAAGTTTAGGACAGAAGCTCTCCTCTCTGGTGGCAGAGTCCTACTGTGGCAACAAGCCCCAAAATCAAGTAATTAAGTGGCAACATGCCTAGGCAAATGAAACAAAATAAACAGAAAAGTTCAACATTGGACTCCTATTTTAGGGGCAAAGAGGCTCAAAGCATGGAGGAGGACTGTGAGGCCAGAACTCCTGCACCAAAAGCCCCAAATGAAAATACAAGCTGGCTACAGGGCATAGAGGACCTTAAGAAGCAGATAAGAGAAGAGGGGGGAAAAATTGAGTATAGAAATGAGAAAGATGCAAGAAAAGTATGAAATGACACTCAACAGCCTGACTGAGGAAAATAACACCTTAAAAAAATAGACTAACTCAAATGGCAAAAGAGGCTCAGAAAGGCAATGAGGAGAAGAATGCCTTAAAAAGTCGAATTTGCCAGATGGAAAAAGAAACTCAAAAGCTCACTGAGGAGAGTCACTCCTTCAGAGTTAGACTGGAGCAAATGGAAGCTAGTGACTTTATGAGAAATCAAGATGCTATTAAACAAATCCAAACAAATGAAAGCATAGAAGGCAATGTGAAATATCTCATGGGAAAAACCATTGACCTGGAAAATAGATCCAGGAGAGATTATTTAAAAATTATTGGACTACCTGAAAGCCATGATCAAATAAAGAACCTAGAAACCATCCTTAAAGAAATTCTCAAGGAAAATTGCCCTGATGTTTTAGACCCAGTGGGGGAAATAGAGGTTGAAAGAATCCACCAATCTCCTCCTGAAAAAGATCCCAAAAAGAAAACTCCTAGGAATATTATAGCCAGGCTCCAGAACTCCCAGATCAAGGAGAAAATACTCCAAGCAGCCAGGAAGAAACAATTTCAATATTGTGGAAACACAATCAAAGTAGCCCAGGACCTGGCAGCTTCTACACTGAGGGATCGAAGAGCATGGAATATGATATTCGAGAGGGCAAAAGAGCTGGGATTGAAGCCAAGGGTCACCTACCCAGCAAAATTGAGTATTTTGTTTCAGGGGAAAATATGGTCATTCAGTAGGATAGGGGACTTTCAAGCATTCTTGATGAAAAAAACCAGAGTTGAATAGAAAATTTGACATTCAGACTCAAGAAGCAAGAGATGCTTGAGAAGGTAATCAAGGAAAATAAGTCAAAAGGAACTTATCAATAACTGTGTTTGATGAAACCTTTCTCATTATGAAAATAATTGAAGAAGGGTACATGGCATATGTTTACAGGTGTACATGCATAGAGGGTACAGGTTGAATTTGATGGGAAGGGATGATTATTTTTTTTTTGGAGGGCAGTTGGTGTTGGGTGACTTGCTCGGGGTCACATGGCTGGGTTTTTGTTTGTGTGTTGGGTGTCTGGGGCCGAATCAGAGCTCGGGTCCTTCTGGCTCCGGGGCCGGCGCTCTGCTTGCTGTGCCACCTAGCCGCCCCAAGGAAGGGATGATTCTTAAGGGGTGAAGTCAAGAGGTGAGAGAGGAAAGTTGCAAGAGGAGATGGAGAGAGACAGGGTAGGGTAAACTATCTCATGTAGAAGAGGCAAGGGAAGTAGTTGCAGGGGAGGGGAAGAACAGGAAGGCAAAAAGGCAAAAGCATATTCTCATTGAAGTTGGCTCAAGGAGAGAATCACATACATACTAAATGGAATATCTTACCCTCACTCACTCTCCTGAGTAGGGGAAAGGGGGATGAGAGGGGGGGTGATGGAGGGGAGGGCGTTCTTGGGGGAGAGGAGGTTGGAAGTACCCACTATCAAAGAGGGACAGGATCAAAGTAGGGAATGGACCTAGGTGGGAGGTGAGATGGGTGGGAGGGAAATATAAGCAGTCTTTTACAATATATCTACAAGCTATACATGTACAACACATACTGAATTGCTTATCTTCTCAGAGGGAGTGGGTGACAAGGGAGGAAGGGAATGGATCTGAAAATCGAAGTTTTAAAATTAAATGTTTCATAAGATGTCCAGACATCATAAGATGTCAGAGATTCACCTTGCCCTAATGGCAAAGTCGAAGGGGGTATGGGAGAAGATATGGGAGAGAGCAGATTGGGTAAGGGGATATCTAGTGGGACTGCCATTCTGAACTGGTGGGTAGGGAAAAATCGGGGAAAAATTGTAACTCAAAATCTGGTGGAAATGAATGATGTGAACCAGAAGTTAATAAAGTATTTTTTTAATAAAAATCCCCTTAAAAAATGAACAGGGCTCCAAAAACCATACTAAAGACATTGTACCCTTGCCATTGTCATCAATTATTTTGGTTAATTTCTGCTATTTGTCCATGCTTCAATCTATGCATCACTTCTGTGCCATCATTTCAAGTTCTTTACATAAATAACTCATGGATTTATATTATCATTAAGTCTAATTCTAGAGGGGGGAAATGGGCAAATGAACTTTGAGAGACCTTCCTGATACCTTTTAATATGCCCACTCTGTGCAATTCTGTGATGATCATACATGTCAAAGAATTGTTAAAAATAGTTAATTAGAACTAAATGTGTCAAAATTGGATAAACAGCAAGTGGCAAATTTTTTTTTGCAAAAAGGAATGCTATTAATATTTACCTGAAGAAGCTCCTAATAGCACATTGAGGTCCTATTTATATGGTCACTTCACAGGTAATATAGTGCTTACTTTTAATCATTTAATTAGAGGGCTGAAGACATCGATATGAACAAGAAACTACAGCTAATCCAGAAAGCATTCAATTCAGGTAAAAAAAAAGTTATAACAAAAATACTATATTAATTTATAGGTTGATTTTAAATAAAACTATAGTATTTTAGAAACTGCTCTAATATTTTTGTCAAATATACCGAAGTGATATATTGCTTCCATTTCAATTATAATTCACATCAAATATATGGGAATATGTATGAATATGTCAAATTTCATTTTATGTCAGGAAAAGATTTGCTAAAAAAAAACAACCTCAGAATTTTAATTATAAGTGTAAATCCAAATAGCTTTCTTTACTAGAGATTACCCTGTACTATCACAGATGTGAATTAAAGAAGGAGGGAAAAATTAATAGAAACAGTCTTACCTGCATAAAAATACCTGGATTATTTTGGTAATAAATAGAATAGTATTGTATAATCCCATTGGGTTTTGAAGGAGGATCCCAAAAAAGAATTCTTGATGAGGAAGTGAGGTTTGCATAATAAACATCTTTTGGTGGATCACTGGGTGCTAGAGAAAAACTAACAGCATTTATCTTCCCAAACATTGATAATTATGTTTTTGATGGCTAGAATTTCAATGTTGTTGGGTTTTTACAAAAATCTTTGATTATGTTAAAAATGATAGATGCATTTTAATCAAGTTCACTAAAGGAGTGAAATAAACCTGACAAAAGTAAAAAAAAAAGTCAAGTAATTGAATGGCAACATAAACAGGCAAAGGAAAAAAAGAACTAAGTAGAGCAATCCCACTTTACACTCCTATTTTGGGGACAAAAAGGATCAAAGCATAGAACAGGAGGAAGACAGTGAAGTCAGAACTCCTGCACCAAAACCTTCCAAGAAAAATATGAGCTCGTTACAAGCTACAGAGGAGCTTAAGAAGGATTTTGCAAACCAAATAAGAGAATTGGAGAAAAATTGGGAAGAGAAATAAGAATGATGCAAGAAAATTATGGAATGAGAGTGAACAACCCAGCTGAAGAAAATAACAACTTAAAATAGACTAACCCAGATGGTAAAAGAGGCTCAAAAAGGCAATGAGGGAAGAATGCCTTAAAAAGTTGAATTTTCCAGATAGAAAAAGAATATCAAAAGCTCACTGAAGAGAATCATTCCTTCAGAATTAGATTGGAGCAAATGGAAGCTAGTGACTCTTCGAGAAACGAAGATACTATTAAACAGATAAAAAAAAATGTAAAAATAGAAGACAATGTGAAATATCTCATTGGGGAAAACACTGACTTGGAAAATAGATCCCGGAGAGATAATTTAAAAATTATTGGACGACCTGAAGCCTATGATCAAAAAATAGAGCCTAGAAATCATCCTTCAAGAAATTCTCAAGGAAAACTGCCCTGATGTGGGATAGACCAGATTGGAGGAGGGGCTATCCAGTGGGATCGATATTTTGAGGTGGTTAGGGGGAAAATGGGGAGAAAATTTTAACTCAAAATCTTGCAAAAATGAATGATATAAACTAGAAGTTAAAGCATTTGATTAATTAAAAAAAGAAAAACAAGCATTTGTTGGATCCCTTTACCTGAAATTTTGCATACCCATCGGTCATCTATCACACAGTTGGTAGACTTCAGATGCCCATGGAATATTTTGTGCTGATGAAGATAAGCCATTTCCTGGGCTATGTCTGTAGCAAAAGAATACATGAAACAAAAATAAAGACCTGGAGGGATCACAGCATAAAACCAAGGACCATTCCCTGCAAGACAGCATTTTTAGCACATTTCAGGATAAATGCGAAGTGGAGTTACACAAGAGAAACAAAGTTCAGAATCACAGAATATCTTTGAGAGGAAAACTGTTTCAACTTGGGTCCTGAACAGATATTCCCTTTATGACATCTCAAATAAGTAATCATATGATCCCTTCCAGACCACCCCCTACATGCCCAGATATTTGAATAATAATTGTTATTATTATATTTATTTATTTTAAACAAATGCTTTATTAACTTCTGTTTTACATCATTCATTTCTGCCAGATTTTGAGTTACAATCATTTTTCCCCCGTTATTCCCCTACCCAACCTCCCAGAATAGCAGTCCCACAAGATATCGCTTCCTCCAATCTGCTCTCTCCCATACCCCCTTCGACTTTTCCATTAGAGGAAGGTGAATCTTTGTGTCCCAATGCCTGCACATCTTATCTCCCAATTATAAGCAAAAGAGTATTAATAATAGTGTTTATATATATTTGAAACATTTAATCTTAAGACCTTGAATTTCAGATCCATTTCCTTTCTCCCTTGTCACCCATTCCCCCTGGGGAGATAAGCAATTCAGTATATGTTGTATATGTCTAGCTATGCAAAACATTATCATAGTAGATATATTGTACAAGGCTGCTTATAATTCCCTCCCACTCATCCCACTCCCCACCTGGTCCATTCCCTACATGATCCTGTCCCTCTTCTATAGTGGGTACTTCCAACCTCCCCTCCCCCCAAGGATGCCCCCCATCAATCATCCCTCCTCTCATCCCCCTTCCCCCTATTCTGCTGCAGGTTGAGATATCCCATTTAGTATGTATGTCATTCTCTCCCTGAACCAAATTCAATGAGAATGTGGATTTGCCTTTTTTCCCCTTCCTATTCTCCCCCTCCCTTGCAACCACTTCCCCTTGCTTCTTCTACATGAGATACTTTACCCTACCCTGTCTTTCCCCATCTCCTCTTGCCACTTTCCTCTCTCACCTCATAATTTCACCCCTTAAGTATCATCCCTTCCCAACAAATTCAACCTATGCCCTCTATCCATAAACACACACATTCACATATGTATTCATATGACCACACACCCTTCTTCCATTATTTTCATAGTGAGAAAGATATCATCACTCACAGTTATTGTTTTTCCATATAGGAATGTAAATAGTTCAACTTTGATAAGTTCCTTTTGATTTCTTTTCCCTGATTACCTTCGCAGGCATCTCTTGCTTCTTGTGTCTGGATGTCAAATTTTCTATTCAATTCTGGTTTTTTCCTCAAGAATGCTTGAAAGTCCTCTATTCCACTGAATGACCATATTTTCCCCTGAAACAAAATACTCAGTTTTGCTGGGTAGGTGACCCTTGGGTTCATTCTCAGTTCTTTTGCCCTCTGGAATATCATATTCCATGCCCTTCAGTCCTCAGTGTAGAAGCTGCCAGGTCCTGTGCTATTCTGATTGTGTTTCCACAATATTGAAATTGTTTCTTCCTGGCTGCTTGTAGTTTTTTCTCCTTGATCTGGGGATTCTGGAACCTGGCTATAATATTCCTGGGAGTTTTCTTTTTGGGATCTTTTTCAGGAGGTGATCGGTGGATTCTTTCAACTCTATTTTGCCCTCTGGATCTAAAACATCAGGGCAGTTTTCCTTGAGAATTTCTTGAAGGGTGATTTCTAGGTTCTTTCCTTGATCATGGCTTTCAGGTAGTCCAATAATTTTTAAATTGTCTCTCCTGGATCAATTTTCCAGGTCAGTGGTTTTTCCCATGAGATATTTCACATTGCCTTCTAATCTTTCATTTGTTTGGATCTGCTTAACAGCATCTTGATTTCTCATAAAGTCATTAGCTTCCATTTGCTCCAGTCTAACTCTGAAGGAATGAATCTCCTCAGTGAACTTTTGAGATTCTTTTCCATCTGGCAAATTCAACTTTTTAAGGCATTCTTCTCCTCATTGCCCTTTTGGGACTCCTTTGCCATTTGAGTTAGTCTATTTTTTAAGGTGTTGTTTTCCTCAGTCAGGCTGTTGACCTCATTTCATACTTTTCCTGCATCCTTCTCATTTCTCTTTCCAATTTTTCCTCCACTTCTCTTATTTGATTTTTAAAGTCCTTCTTAAGGTCCTCTATGGCCTGCAACCCGCTCATGTTTTCCCCTGGGGCTTTTGGAGCAGGACTTCTGACCTCACAGTCCTTTTCCAGCTCTATGCCTCCAAAATAGGGGTCTAGGGTTGCATTTTTCTGTTTCCTTTGCCTTGGCATGTTGCCACTTGGTTACCTGACTTTTGGGCTTGTTGCCACAGTATGGCTTTAAGGCCGGATAGAGGAATTTTCATCCCGAACGTGTGGGGGGCAACTTCCGTTTCTGGCAAGCTGTAAACCCACCCGCGACTTCCACCCTAGATCACAATCCAGATCCAGGGAGGTTAAAGCAAGAGTGATTACCCCCCCGCCCAAGACTGATCGCTGGATCTCCCTACAATTAATTGCAGGCCAGGAGCTGGAGCTGCCTCTGAAAACTACAAAATGGTGTGTCTCCTAAGTGGCTTCTAGCCCCCAGGGGAGGGAGGCAATGCATTCCCCCAAATAAAGGTCCTAAAGTCCATAGGGCATTAACCTCTTACTTTGTCCTAGGCATGTCTATGTTTATAATTCTGGAGTCGCCACGGATGCTGGTGTTCTGGGGTTCCTCCAGCCGGCTGCTGGCCCTGCCGCCCTGGGGCTAAAACCTCGGCTTACGTGGACCTGGGCTCCACTTGGCTCCGCTTCCTGCGCTCTGCGCGTAGCGCGCTGCCGGTTCCCAGACCACTGCACTGGTCCTTCCTGCAGGGCTGCTGGGCTGTCCTCAGCGGGAGGTTAGCTTCTCTGTGTCGTTCTGTGGGTGCTGGGGCTCCCACAGAAGTTGTTCAGAGTCCCCTTTTACATAGTTTGGGGGGATCTGGGGGCAGAGTGGCTTGGATGAGCTGTTTCTACTCCGCCATCTTGGCTCCGCCCTGGCATTGTTATTTATTTTAATGTTGTTCTGATTTAAGTTCCAACAAAAAGATGAGCAGAGCAATAACCTGGACAAATGGAGGAAGAGTTAGAGAGGAATGACAATTTGTGTGAAAATTTTGCCAAACCCTACTTAATTTAATCCCCCATGTGTGATGAATGAGTACTACCTCACCCACTCTGTGAGACTGAAGAGGTTTAATGAAAAAAAGGAAAGGAAAATATTGCCTAGTAATCTGTATCATAGCTGCTTCCCTAAAACTCCTTGGGGACAGCAGCAGATAACAAACAATTGTGGACATTAACAATAATGAAACATAGACACAGGATATCATAACTCAGTGGCAAAACTAATTGTTATATCTCCAATTGTTCCAACATTCATCTTGTACCTAAAGCCCCAGTTGATAGGAATGTCCTCACTGAGCAGAACATCATTCAAACTGCCCTTTGGACAGTACTCAGTCACAGTGGCAATGTTAGGCTCTTTGATGCAGCCTCCAATGAATTTACAAATATTTGGATGATCCAGTTCTCTGAAAAAACCAATATGAGTTTGATAAAGTCTGTCTAGGACATATTTCCAAATTCCCCTTTTTCCTCTATGTTTTTTTTCTTCTGAAAATATACATTCCATCTCCCACCACTATGCCTTTGCACAAGGTGCCTATCATTCCTGGAATGCTCTCCCTTTTTACTTTCACATGTTCAGTCAGGAAGCATTGTTAAGGACCTACCTCAACTGAAAGGCAGAGATGGTACTATTCTATTTATTGCTGTGCTTAGTTTGAGCTTGACGAAACAAAAATATTCCCGCCCATGGAACCAGTTGGTATCCCCAGCTTCCGTTTATGTATTGTCCTGCCCATTAAATTGTAAGCTCCGTGAGGGCAGAGACTGTCTCTCTTTTTTATTTGTATTCCTAGCACTTGGTACAGTGCCTGGTACATAGTTGACATTTAAGAAATCTTTATTAAATTGAATTAAATCAAAATTTGAGTTTGACCTGCAGCTTGAAGGAATTGAGGAATATGGAATACCTATCTTCGGTGCCACTTACTGTATGAGACCATTTACATCTAGCATTACTGGGAATTATATTTTCTTTGTTTATATTTTACATATTATTTATCTGTGCACATGCTTTCTCCACTCAGTAAAAGGTAAGTGCCAAGAGCACAGAGGCTATTTCTTTTTTTCTTCAGTTAAGTAGAATTTACGGTCCTTATTTAAGTAGAACTAATGGTACTTTTTTGTGTCTTAGGTTTTTCTTCTGTAGTACCTAGAAAAGTGTCTGGCCCATGATAAACACTTAAATGCTTGCTGAATTGAATTAAGTTGAATGTAAAGGAAAGAATGTGGTTTTAGAGTTAGTTATCGGTGTTAAAATATTTGTCAAAAACCGGGGGCTCACTTTGAGAAGTGTTGTGTGATTTGACCAGATGAGACTCTGGGAAGCCGTTGTTGAGAGCCCCCCGGCTTTGAAAACCCAGATGTTGATGCTTTCCTCTCTGACTTGGTTTGCCATTTCCTTCTCCAGCTCATTTTACTGATGAGGAAACTGAGGCAAATAGGATTAAGTGACTTACCCAGGGTCACATGGATATTGTATGTTTCAGGATACCTGAAGTAGATGCCACAATGCTCAACAATGTGACTTCTAAAAATAAATCACCAGCCCCAAGAGGCTTTCTTCTCAGCCTTAAGGGGAAGGAAGATGACTGCTTCCAAACCTCAAGACTACTTGAGAGTGTTTTTCTGAATTTGAAGGCTGGAAGCACAGGAAGAAAAGGATGGTGAGAAAGCATCTTTCAGAGGAAATACGTAAACGTTCTTGGTACAAGAAGGAAAATGAACAAAAACATGAGGATTTTATCTCACTTAATTTGACAGGAGGAGATTGCTTTCATCAACTTATATCTAATTAAAGTAATTTATTAACCGCTTTATAGCTAATAAAAGGCTCTGAAAGGTTTGAATATATTCATATTGTACATTTTTGGCAATTGCTTCTTTCAATAATGGAACCTTTCAGTTTAATAAAAGCTAAATGACTCCAAAAAAAAATATTTGTCAAAAACCATTTGTACAACCAGACAGTGTGACCTTAATACAGACAATAAAACAACTTTGAAAAAAAGGTCTTATCCCTACATACATTATTACTTTACTTCCTAAGGAGATTTGAATGCTAAGATAGAACCATAAAAGTATTTGGGACTGAAAATAAGCAAGCTGCAAAACAGCAAAATAAAAAATACACTTCCTCTCACTCCTTAAGACTCTGTAAAATGCCTGTAATAGTAGACACATTTTATTTGTTATTGAGGGTGAAAGCTACTCTGGGACCAGGGTAGTACAGGAAAAGGGAAATTCTCTGCTTTAAGGAAAATTATTAGTAATAGTTCTGCTACCAGTTTTACTCAGTGGTTCTGAAAATAAATGGCAACTCCCCCCCCCCCCCACAGGCCTATTTGGTACCATTCTGTTCCTCCCCACATTTGACTCTGATTTATTGGCTTTCATTAAGATTGACATCCCTTGGACAGGGTCTAGATTCCTCTTTTCCAAATAGTATTAACCTGATGCTGACACTAACACTGTTGAGTACTAAAATTCTTCTCTGTCTGCATAGCAAATTTCATTACCTTCTTACCACCACCTTCAAATCTAGAAATCCTTGGTTCAAATTTTAAAATGCTATTTTCCAAGGTAAAACTCAGTCATATTACCTTTCATGTTCCCTCTAAAGTTCCTGGAAACAATCACTCAATCAATAAGCATTTATTAGCCATTGATTATGTACCAGACACTGTACTAGATTCTGGGAATACAAATGCAATAAATCAAACAACCCCTGCTTTCAAGGACCATACATTCTATAAGAAAAAGGTCTGGGATGTTCTCTCTCTACAACTACTCAGCAACCTAGCAAAGAAAACTCACCATATTGGAATTAGGACACCTGAGTTCAAATCCTGATTCCTACAATAACTAGCTCTGTGAACATGGGCAAAACACTTAGCTTCTCTGAACCTCAGTTCCCTAATTTGTAAAATGAGATAATAATCCTTGAATTATCTATCCCACAAGAGTGTTGTGAGGAAATGATTTATAAAACTTAAATGTAATTGATATTGATGAATAAGAAATCTCATCAGTGTATTTCCTCCCATGAATGCAGCCTGAGATTCACCCATGCCCTCTGATCCTGTGTGACTTTTGTCCATGTCTTCCATGAGGTCCTCACAAAGGATTTCTCAATGCTAAGTAAACCTTGTTACTTTCCATACTTGGTGACTATCAGTACAACAATCAAGTTGTCCATCTTCACTTCCTCAGGCTCACTATATAAGTAGGCTATCTCCTTTGCCAGTCATGTATATTTTGATGGTCAGTCTTTTCCTGCCATTTCATTGGTAACATCCTACAATTTACCCATAATTATGATTATTTTGAGATTATGATGTTCCCTAGGCCCCTGCCATATAGGTTAACTGGTAGAATATTAGTATTAAAAAGCTAGACTTCAATGGTGTGGTAAGAACAAAATCTACTAGCATCCCTGACATAAAGGTAGAACTAATTTTTTTCTAAAAGGCAAGGGAAATATTTTCAATGTTTGATTGGGTCAGGAGAGGGCCTGAGTAACTGATGCTGCTATCGTAGAAAGCCCAGCCTGTGAGAAATTGAGGTTTATCAGTCTTGATGGATGTTTCAATGGTTTGAGAGTCAATATACTTCTAATAAAACCTTTCTATATTGAGACAAAGAGAGCCGCATCTACCTGAACTAGTGCTGGATCCTTGCTGGACATCCTTTCCATGCTACTGTTAAGTAAACTTTTTGTTAAGTGTTAGATGGTTTATAAGTGCCTCATTTTGTTCCAATCCTGATTCTGAACCACTGTACTATCCTGAGTCAAGTCTGAACCCAAACAAGTGGCATAGAGCAGCACAAAATGACTTAAGGCATTGTGAAATTCCCAAAATGTCATTACACAAGGTCACATATCTCCTTTGAATTCTGGAACCAGTTTATTTCTGCAGTGCTGGTCCAAAATATTTGTACTGATAGACTGTCTCAATGGTCTTACTATCCAACTGCAAATCATTAGTTTTTTTTTTCTTTATAAATTGGTACAATGATTTCTTCTCAGATTCTAATGGGGGTAACCCTGCACATTCTGAGACTTGATAGAAATCTGTACAATGCTTAAATAGCTAGAAGGCTTACAGTTTATACTGACTTGCTCTTCCATTGGGACTTTACATGTGATAACTTTTGGCAAGTATGTCTTTCTCTCTTATGCCAACTCTGGACTGTTAAAGAAAGTTCTGTATGATTGTATCTACCATAGAATCTTATATGATTTTAGCATGTGTTTGAAAGATACTTTGTTAGATGAGAACTTTTCATTCTATATCTTACCTTCTGAGTTAAATACTTTTTGTAATCAAGTAATTGTGAACATTGTATATATTACATATAACACTCAGCTAGTTGTGTGACTTAGAAAATGTGATTTGCTGTAGAATTATCCATGAAAGTTTGCCTATTCTAATAAATGTGTGAGGCCATATTTTAACACAGGAAGCTTCATCTTCCTGGCTCCAGGCCTAGCACTTTATTCATTGCACCACCTAACTGCTGAGTACATATAATTACATTCATGTTTATAGATAGTCCAAAAGCAGTTTAAATCTTAATTCCCTCTTATTCCCTTTACCTCCATTTCTTCACTTCCACAATTGATTACTATGAAAGTAGAAGGGGAATATACAGATATGAGGATTATTTTTCATTTTTTGTGTGTTTATGGGTCTTTTCAACTAGAGAATTCATTACTTAGTGGCAAACCTACTAGTGATAAGACTCATTGTGCCTAGCTTGTCTGTTCCTCAAACAGACAGTAAGAAATGAATTGCTATAGGGATATTAAAAGCCTTTCCATCTTTGCAGAACCTTACAAAAACTGTGCTTTTCTGGTAAAACTTGAAAGAAACAAGGGTGGTCTCTATACCATGATACCATGATTGGAGAAGGACTTTGTTAAGATATATGAAAGTACTATAGAAATATGAATAGTGAACTTTAAAGTGACACAGGATCAAATGAAGTCCCTCCTCATCATTTGCCTAAGGTAACACTAGCAAGCAGCAAAACCAGATTAAAACTCAGAAACTGTGACTGTGTCTCCAAGTTAATTGTTCTTTGATAAGTTCAGTTCTCTTTCCACTATATTATGCTGTCACTTTATTCCACAAATTTTGAGAACTATCTTAAGTCAGAAATCCCAAATACAATCAATCAACATGATAAATGGGAAATAAAACCATTCCACACTGTGGGCTTTTCAAGGGAAGTTATCCCATATACACTAAACACCACCACTACATCCACCACACACACACACACACACACACACACACACACACACACACACACACACACACACGATAAGAGATAGAGATCCAATCTATTATTTTATTGGTATAGGGAACAACCAGGTGAGAAAAACCCCTCTATCAGTGTGGACACCTTTGCAACTTCTGGTCTTAGAAAGTTGCCTAGGCCACTGAAAAGGTTAAGTGACTTGATCAAAGGTCGTACAGCTGGTTTGTGTCAAAGTAAAGTCTTGAGCCCAAATCTTCCTGGCCTCAAGCTCCCTATCTACTATGTCTTGCTTTTACCACCACTCTTATACCTCACTCTCCTCCCTTCTTTCCTTGTCTCTCTCCTCTTCCTTCCCTCTTCTCTTCTGCTTCCATACTTTTCTCTACCTTCTCCTCTCCTTTCTCCTCTTCCCTTACTCTTCTCTTTGCTCTCTTCTCCTTGTCTCTCTCTCCTCTTCTCTCTCTTTCCCTCTCCATCTCTTCCTTTCTTCTTCCCAGTTTCTCTTTTTTATTTTCCTCCCTCCCTCCACCTCTTTCTTTTCCCTCTCCCTCTCCCCTTTTTATTCTTTCTCTCTCTCTTTCCCTCTTCCTCCTTCTTCTCTCTTTTTCTCCATATATATTTAGCTTGAATCCTTATTATTTAGTTTGACCAAATCACTTGACACAGAGAAGGTAACTCAGTTTCCTCACCTGTATAAAGTGAGTAGGTTGATCTCTAAAGGTCTTCCCAATTTGAAATACTACATTTCTATTATACAACATTTTCTATCTACCTTACTTGCTTTACTTCTTTATGTATTATCTTGGAGAGAGTAAATGTCTTCTCTGTAATTTTCTTGATGGCCACAATCTTTCCATCACTGCAATGAGGGCAAAAAAGTTATTTAGACCCTAATTAGAACAATATTATTCTCAGTTTTTCAGGAGGATCAAATTAGGGAATAATATGTAGAGGTGCAGTCTTAAAAAAGAAACCAAGTATTTTGAGTAAGTATTCTGTGGAAGATGTTCTTCAGTTGGCTGGAGAGGTCTGAAAGCGAAGTTTTTAAACTGCCATATCTTTGTACTTGTAGTAGAAAGCAATATTATCTAGCATATATACTAAGTCCTAATTCTTCCTTTAGGTCTTCTACAAAAACAGAGTAAAAGAAGAGAAAAAAAAACAGAGAAAGAGAGACTAAAGGCAAGAATTGTACTGAGTAAAGCTGCAGCAGTGGGGAAGGAATGGGGCAAGAAAAGAGATATAGGCAAGAAGATAAGACAAGAAAGAAATATAACTAACAAAATATTTCCATTGGTCATAATCTTCATATGTCCAGACACTGTGACCAGCTAGATGATCTGTCCATATTACTACTCCTTCCCCTAGTTCCATGTTGCACTTACTAATTTTCCAGAAATCATAGATTTTGAGTTGGAAGGAACATTAATGACCATTGAGTCCAGCCACACATACACACACACACACACACACACACACACACACACACACACACACACACATTCCAGATGAGGAAAATGGAAAATTTTATGAATTCTTTAAAACGTAGAATGGAACCATTAGTTGTTACCAGTGGATATCTATGAGAAATTATGCCATCATTGCAAAGCCCAAAAAATTTCATATTTTGAAATAAGAAATTTCAGATATCTCAGATAATCAGATTTCTCAGATAAAGTAATCATAGAACAAAGTTGTTGAATGGCTAAACAAATTATCATATATAAATGGAGTGGAATATTACTTACTACACTCTATAAAATTTTGAATATAAAAATTATGATGAGAAATATGAATCAGGGTAAACTAGGAAGACCTGCATAAACTGATACACAGTGAAGTGAGCAGAAATAAGAAAACAATTTATACAATGTCCACAGTAATATAAAGAAAAACATTTTTGAAAGACCTTAATAATTCAGTGACCAATCATGACTATATGACCAATCTCTCCTGGGTCTATTTTCCAGGTCAGTGATTTTTCCAATGAGATATTTCACATTTACTTCTATTTTTTTCATTCATTTGGATCCACTTTATAGTATCTTGATTTTTCATAAAGTCATTTGTTTCCATTTGCTCCAATCTAATATATTTTTTTGGAGGGCAATTTGGGTTAAGCAAATTGCCCAATGTCACACAGCTAGTAATTTTTAAGTGTCTGAGGCCAGATTTGAACTCAGGTCTTCCTGACTCCAGGGCCAGTGCTCTATTTACTGAGCCACCTAGTCACCCCCAGCTCTAATCTAATTTTGAAGGAATTATTTTCTTCAGTGAGTTTTTGAAATTTCTTTCCCATCTGGTCAATTTTGCTTTTTAATGCATTCTTCTCCTCATTGACTTTTTGGGCTTCTTTTTCCATTTGAATAAGTCTATTTTTAAAGTTTTATTTTCTTCAGGATTTTTTTTGGGGGGGGGCGGGTCTCCTTCAGCAGGCTGTTGACCTGCTTTTCATGATTGTCTTGCATCATTCTCATTTCTCTTCTCAATTTTTCCTCTACTTCTCTTACATGATTTTCAAAATCCCTCTTAACCTCCTCCATGACCTACGACTAGTTCATATTTTTTGGAGGCTTTTGACACAGGGGTTTTGATTTTGCTGTCTTGTTCTGGTTCTATGTTTTGGTCATCTTTGTCACCAAAAATGATTCTGTAGTTTGATTGTGCTTCCTCAGTTTGCTTACATTGCAAGGCAATTACTTAACTTTTGAGCTCTTTGCTATAGTAGAACTCTGCTTCCAGAGTGGAGAGTGCTGTGTCCCAAATTTCTGGAGTTTTGAACTGTTGTCAGAGCTATTAGGAGGGCACCCTCTCTATAGCCACTACAAGCTCTGCCACACTAGTGCTCCAAACCCCAGGACTTCCACCCAAGACTTCAACCAAGATCCAAGCCAAGCAGGTCAAAGCAAAAGCAATTACCCTCTGAATGGTCGCTTGGTTCCCCTATGATCTGTAGACCTGGAGCTCAAGGGGCAACCACATGGCAGCAGCTGAAGCCACCTCTGTTGCCCTGAGGATAGGGGCCAGACAGTGCTCTTCCAACGGAGTTCCCCATTGACCTTTTACTTTCTCTTTGGTGTTTATGGGTTGAGAAGTCCAGAAATCACCATAGCTACCAGTGAATCAGTCCCCTGAAGTCTACTCAGATTGTCTGTGCCATGGGTATGGGACAGCATGGCTCATGCAGGACTGCACTCCGTTTGCAACTTGGTGTGATAGTCCCTTTCTGTTGGCCTGCCAGGCTTCCTTCATAGGAAAATTTGTTTCTCTCTTTCTCTTTGTGGGTTCTGTAGTAGTAAATTTTGTTTATAGTCTTTTTTTACAGGTATTGGAGATGGTTGGAGTAGGAGCTCAAGTAATTTCCTACTTTTATTCTACCATTTTGGCTCTGCCCAGTCATAACTTTGGAAGACTGATGATGAAGTGTGTTTCCCACCTCCTAGCAGAGAGGTAATGGACTAGAGGTGAAGAATGAAACATACAGGTGAGCCAATATTTTGAATCATTTTCCTTGGTTATACATTTTGGTTAAAAGAGAGTATTTCTATTTCAGGTTTGGGGAAGGGGAAATTGGTAAGTAGTGACAGATGTGGAAAAGGAACAAAAGAAGAAAACAGTATTAATAAAACATTTTTAAAAGACAGAAGAAATAAGAAGGATGTTTCAAATGGGATATAGACAAAAAAAGGCAATTTTATTACTAGTGTGTTAAATTTAATATATACTTCTAAAATACCCATAACAGAAATTAACTATCATACATAATCTCTTCCATTTATATATCAATTTATTCACATTTGTTAAGCTGATAATAAAAAATAATTTTAAAAGAAAATAATCACAACAATCAGAACAGGGTTACTCAATAAGGAAAATTCAGAAATGGCATTATAGACAAAAAGAGGTTGTAAAGCCAAGCAGGAGCAGCTTTTCAGAGGATTGCTGCTGCGAACAGCTTCCAAGATTCTGATTACATAGTATAGTGAGCTCTCTATTTATTCAACAACAAATTGGAACAAAACATTCATAGAAAATCAAAATATAGTTTTCACGATATTACAACTTATCACAGAAAATCAAGGTACAGCATTCACTATGTCACAACTCAACAACTTATCACTAAAATGGCCACATAGTTTTCACCAAAGTGGTCACATAGTTTTAAACAAAATATAGTCTATCAGAAAACCCTTAATTCAATAACAAAGTACAAAAGTCAAAGTTCTCCATCCCTAGATCACAGTAAATCATTATCTTTTCAGTCAGTACACAGTATCCAAGTTAAGTCTTCTTTCAGCCTGAATCAAGTCTGGTTCTCAGCTTCCATGTTCCTCTTCCATGGTCCCAGCTTCATTTGTCACCCGGGTTCAAAGGCAGGCAGCTCCCAGTTCCTTGTCCAGATCCTTGTCTAGTTTTTCATCCAGTTCCCATTCCATACTGAAGTTCACAGTGTCCAGTCCACCTCAACTTCTTCAAAATTTCTGTTTCTGGGAAGATAAAGCTTGACAGAGCCACAATAACATTCATTCAAATTGCTGGCACCATCATCAATTTACTATTTGGCTGTAAAATCAATCAACTCAGACCCAAAAACAAGGTCTGGGAACTCAACAAAAATCATCAACATAGAAATCAACACAGACCCACAAACAAGGTCCAAGAGATCAGCACAAATCATCAGTAAAGTCCCAGTACATCCAAAACACTCCTCCAGGAATTCTGTACACATACAACCAGAAAATACTCTTTCAGGGCTTCCAACAAGATCCCAGGACTTCCATACAAAGTATCACAAACAAACATTAACACAGACAGAGCAGACAAACAGAGTGCTGGGATACCACAAGTTTTCTCCTTCTTGACTCTGTCAGCACAAGAGTCATCTCCATTCTGCTGTCTCTATACCTGGGCCTCTCCTTATATATGGTCATTAACTCCTCCCCAAGAGTTCACAAGTTGTAGGGTTCACATGTTCTATTTCTTAACAGACTTGATACAAGGCTCAAGAGAAACTTGAACTGAAACAAGGTGTTTATTCAATAGCTGAAACAAGGTGTGAACTACTTCTGTGCTTGCCATTACAGAGGTGTACAGTCTTGATTATTTGGTATCACTGGAGATACTAGAATCAGAACTATGCACATCATAAAGGACCTAATTAAGCGTCTCATCATTTTGCTGATCGAAGCAAGTCTTTTGTGTTCTACATATATGCCAAATCTTGGCCTGGGAATAGTTTTATACCAACAAGTATTGGTTGTCAAGAGCTTATTGCATTTAGCACTATCTCACTGACAACAAACACCATTATCGTTTTCAGGAGTTGGAACTTTGGGAGATGAAGCGAGTTGTCACTGAAAAAAAATCAAGACTATGTATGTGGGATGTATTTTCAAGTATGGATGGAAAATGGCTTATTGCACTATTTTCTAAAAAGTATCATGTTGAATGCTACCGGTGGAAGAATAGCTACACTAGTCAACTCTGAATTCAGTATAGTGTATAGGGTAGGTAGAAACATTAAATCCTGTGGACCTTATGTATCAGGGACCATAATGAAGAATGAGAGAATGAAGGAAATCTTACTCAAAGTGAATAAGGCTTCTAACATAGAATACAGCCTAGCTGTAGGGAAAAATCTTCAGAAAGTATACTGAAAGTGGAAGAAAAGTACATATCTCCAAGCCAATTATCCATACTGAGTTTGAATAGACATAAATAATGATCGTATCAGTTGAAGAATAATAACAGAAGAGTTCCTCTACTGGTCAAAAGTAAAGGATTTAACTATCAAAGATTGGATCTGGCTCACCAGTGTAACTAAAGTATTCTTATGGAAGTAAAGGAATCTATAATATATTAATGGAGTATTGTATCTTGGATAGACATTATAGATAGATGACATTTTGGATCCAGAATCAAATAGGCAGAGGAGAGTGAGATTAATTTTTTTTGAGTACCTGAGTCACACTTTTAATGATTCTAATGTAGGATTATCTATACAAAAAAAATCCATTCTTTTAGGAGTACTAGTGTTCAAGAGAGATTATATAGATATAAACCATGAAACACCATAGTCTCAGAAGAATCCTAATTGCAGATAATTCAAAAGTCAATGGAAAGAGGCATGGTGGATTCAAGTGGACTGTGGCACATTACCAATAATGGTTTGCATGCAAGTAGTATAGAATAAATAATGAAGGGCATGTATGATTACAAAAGGCCTGTCAATTAATAAGAGCAAGAAGTAAAAGATATATGGCATTAACATTGCAGTAGTAATCATGAAGTATTAAAAGACTCATAAGAAGACCTCTAGAGTGTTGGCTATATCTTCTTTTTTTTTTTTAAGAGACTTTACAATTATTTATTAGGAGCAAACTAGGTTATACAGTGGATAGAGTGCTAACCCTGAGATCTTTTTAGCATTTAGAAGAATCTTAGGAAGATTCTTCTTCCTAATTTCTTTTTTTTTAATTGATTAAACAAATGCTTTATTAACTTCTGGTTTACGTCATTCATTTCCACCAGATTATGAGTTACATTTTCCCCCCATTTTTCCCTACCCACCACCCCAGAATAGCAGTCCCACTAGATAGCCCCTCATCCAATCTGCTCTCTCCCATATCTTCTCCCATACCCCCTTCGACTTTGCCATTAGGGCAAGGTGAATCTCTGAGCCCCACTGCCTGGATATCTTATGAAACATTTAATTTTAAAACTTTGATTTTCAGATCCATTCCCCTTCTCCCTTGTCACCCACTCCCTCTGAGAAGATAAGCAATTCAGTATGTGTTGTACATGTATATCTATGCAAAACATTACCATAGTAGATGTATTGTAAAAGACTGCTTATATTTCCCTCCCACCTGTCTCACCTCCCACCTGGTCCATTCCCTACTTAGATCCTGTCCCTCTTTGATAGTGGGTACTTCTAACCTCCCCTCTCCCCAGAATGCGCTCCCCTCCAATCATCCCCTCTCTCATCCCCCTTTCCCCTACTCAGGAGAGTGAGTGAGGGTAAGATATTCCATTTAGTATGTATGTGATTCTCTCCTTGAGCCAACTTCAATGAGAATATGCTTTTGCCTTTTTGCCTTCTTGTTCTTCCCCTCCCCTGCAACTACTTCCCCTTGCCTCTTCTACATGAGATAGTTTGCCCTACCCTGTCTCTCTCCATCTCCTCTTGCCACTTTCCTCTCTCACCTCTTGACTTCACCCCTTAAGAATGATCCCTTCCTTGGGGTGGCTAGGTGGCGCAGCGAGCAGAGAGCCAGCCCCGGAACCAGAAGGACCCGAGCTCAGATCCGGCCCCAGACACCCATCACACAAACAAAAACCCAGCCACGTGAACCTGGGCAAGTCACCCAACCCCAATTGCCCTCCAAAAAAAAATAATCATCCCTTCCCATCAAATTCAACCTGTGCCCTCTATCCATGTATACCTGTGAACATATGCCATGTACCCTTCTTCAATTACTTTCATAATGAGAAATGTTTCATCAAACACAGTTATTGTTTTTCCGTGTAGGACTGTAAATAGTCCAACTTTGATAAGTTCCTTTTGATTTCTTTCCCTTGATTACCTTCTCAAGCATCTCTTGCTTCTTGTGTCTGAATGTCAAATTTTCTATTCAACTCTGGTTTTTTCATCAAGAATGCTTGAAAGTCCTCTATTCCACTGAATGACCATATTTTCCCCTGAAACAAAATACTCAGTTTTGCTGGGTAGGTGACCCTTAGGTTCATTCTCAGTTCTTTTGCCCTCTGGAATATCATATTCCATGCCCTTTGATCCCTCAGTGTAGAAGCTGCCAGGTCCTGGGCTATTCTGATTGTGTTTCCACAATATTGAAATTGTTTCTTCCTGGCTGCTTGGAGTATTTTCTCCTTGATCTGGGGATTCTGGAACCTGGCTATAATTCCTGGGAGTTTTCTTTTGGGGATCTTTTTCAGGAGGTGATCTGTGGATTCTTTCAACCTCTATTTTGCCCTCTGGATCTAAAACATCAGGGCAATTTTCATTGAGAATTTCTTGAAGGGTGATTTCTAGGTTCTTTCTTTGATCATGGCTTTCAGGTAGTCCAATAATTTTTAAATTGTCTCTCCTGGATCTATTTTTCAGGTCAGTGGTTTTTCCCATGAGATATTTCACATTGCCTTCTATTCTTTCATTTGTTTGGATCTGTTTAACAGCATCTTGATTTCTCATAAAGTCACTAGCTTCCATTTGCTCCAGTCTAACTCTGAAGGAATGAATCTCCTCAGTGAGCTTTTGAGATTCTTTTTCCATCTGGCAGATTTGGCTTTTTAAGGCATTCTTCTCCTCATTGCCTTTCTGAGCCTCTTTTGCCATTTGAGTTAGTCTATTTTTTAAGGTGTTATTTTCCTCAGTCAGGCTGTTGACTGTCATTTTCATACTTTTCTTGCATCTTTTTCATTTCTCTCCCCAAATTTTCCCCCACTTCTCTTATCTGCTTCTTAAGGTCCTCTATGGCCTGTAGCCAGCTTGTATTTTCATTTGGGGCTTTGGTGCAGGAGTTCTGACCTCACAGTCCTCCTCCATGCTTTGAGCCTCTTTGCCCCTAAAATAGAAGTCCAATGTTGAACTTTTCTGTTTATTTTGTTTCATTTGCCTAGGCATATTGCCACTTAATTACTTGATTTTGGGGCTTGTTGCCACAGTAGGACTCTGCCACCAGAAAGGGGAGCTTCTGCCCAAATGTGGGGTCTTCACAACTTCTGCCAGTTGGTGGCCTCTGTAAAGCCTCCACCCACTCTGGCAAGTTGGATACCCACCCCAAACTCCACCCCCAGACCACATTCCAGATCCAGGCAGTTTAAAGCAAAAGTGATTAACCCCCAGACTGATTGCTGGATCTTCCTACAGTTCGCAGACCAGGAGCTAGAGCCACTGCTGATGCTGCAAAATGGCTTCTGTGCAGCAGTTTCTTCAGCAGCTTTTTGCCCCCAGGGGAGGCAGCCACGTGTTCCCCAAATACTGGTTCCAAAGTCCATAGGGCACTAACCTCTCACTTTGTCCTAGGCATATCTGTGCTGATAATTCTGGAATCGCCACAATTGCTGGTATTCTGGTGTTCCACCAGCCGGCTGAAAGCCTGGCCACCCTGGGGCTAAAACCGCGGACCTAGGCTCACTCTGCGGGCTGTGCTGTCGGTTCCCAGCGCCCTGTGCTGCCTGCTCTCAGAGCGCTGTGCTGGCTGCTCCCTGCAGGGCTGCTGGGCTGTCCTCAGCAGGAGGTTAGCTTCTCTGTGCCATTCTGTGGGTGCTGTGGCTCCAGAAGTTGTTAGGAGCTCCCTTTCACGTTGTTTGAAATTTGTGTGGGGCAGAGCACATTGGAAATGCTGTTTCTACTCCGCCATCTTGGCTCCGCCCCCGGCTATATCTTCTAAGGAGGATTATGTAAGGATATAGGAAAGAATGACAGAGAGTGAAAAAATATAGAGAGTTTATAATCTGTACTGGTGGAGGAGATGCCACAGTAATGAAATTTCAGCTCTATCAAAGTGCATTCAATTAATCAACAACATTTTATCTGTCACCTACTATGTGCCAATCAATTGCTAGGTGCCAAGGATGCAAAGGGAAAAATGAAATAATACCTGCCCTTAAGGAAGTTGCATTGTTGAATAATGAGAAATTATTCCTTGAGTGAAATAGAGAATTAGTTAAACCTAATTAACAACCATCAAAGTTCACTATGAAAACTTTAGTGTACCTGGTGTGGTTCCTTGATACTTCTACTCTTACTTTCTGGCTGCTTGCAGTATTGTTTTTTTCTATAATCAGGATACTCTGAATTTTGACTCTCATGTGCTTGGGAGTCTTCATTTTGTGGTTCCTTTTAGGAGGTGAGTGGCAGAATATTTTCTATTTTCACTTAACCCTCTCTTTCGAAAAGATGCCGTCACTTTTCACTTATGATTTCTTGAAATATGGTATGCAGGGTTTTTGTTTTGTCATGATTTTATAGGAATCTGAATGATTCTTAAATTCCCTGTATCCTGTTTTCCAAGTCACTTGTTTTTGAATGTAGATACCTTACATTATCTTCAATTAAAAAAAAATATTTTTGTTCTATTTCTTGCTATCCCTTGAATTTATCTAGCTATTTGTTTGCACCTCCCCTGTGCACCATATTCTAACTCTCTTCTAGTTTCTCCAGTTTCCTTTTGTGTATTGTCTTCCCCTGTTAGATTGTAAGTCCTTTAAGGGCAGGAATTGCATTTCTTTTTCTTTTTTGTATCCTCAGCACTTAGCAATGTGCCTAGCATAGAGCAGGCACTTAATAAATTGATTATTGGCTATTGAATATATCCATGTTGCCTCTGCTCAGGAGAAGAGTTTGGGATATTCCCTTTTCATTTTCCTATTTTTGGTCAGTTCTTAACCTTAGATCCTGTATGACTAATAATGTTTTATTTTTTTCACTTAGACCCACAGAGGCAGATTGGGAGTGACAGCAGCATGCCACCTGTGCCCAGCAACTCCAACACTGGCCCCATTACTGCCATCAGTTTTTGCAATACTTCTCTCAATGCTTCTAAAAAGCACTACTTCACCCAGACTGGGATATAGTAGGATTTCTCCATTTGTTGTTGTTGTCTCTGTGCAGAGTGAAGATATTTCCAATTTATGTTTTTTAACACAAGCTCACTTAACCTTTTATGCAGGAGACAGAACTCCTGTTCCCTAGATAGAAGGTTCTGTTTTTCTTACCAAGGAAGAGCCTAGGTATTCTCCTTAGAGCATTTTATTTTCTTTTACCTTTTTCTATATAAATGGATTATTACGATTAGACACAATGATGTGACATAGATGATCATTATAAGTTATACAAATAATATATTTTAACATGTATTCATTTCAATTCAATGAAATAAATATTTCCTAAATAACTGCTTGTGCCAGACACTTCAGATGTAGAGATGAATCAGAAATAGTCCCTACCCCCAAAGACTTTATAATCTAATATAAGAGATTTAAAAAAAAAAAAAACGCAGGCAAACATCGTTGTCTGTGGGTTTTTTTTTTTGTTTGTTTGTTTGTTTGGTTGTTTTATTTTTTTTTCAATCAGTATGAGGCATTGTGGTAGGACAAATAAAGAGGCCACCTTAAAATCAGAACTTGGGTTCAAATCTTGCCTCTGACCACACTATGTGATCTGGACAGGTCACTTAACCTGTTAGTACCTCCCTCAGTAGGATCAATTCTCTAAAACTATGTAATGTGGATTGTATAGAGAATATAGCAGAATTCACTGCCTGTGTATGGTCAAAAGGAGTTTCTTATCCCCAAAGGACCCAAATACAAAGACATACATGTTTTTGTTTTTGTTTTTGTTTTGTTTTGTTTTGTTTTCTGGAAGTAGGCAGATACTAGCTAGTAATTCTCTGTGCTACTCATATTAAAACTATAATTTTCAGAGGGGGAGAATGAGAGAGAGAGAGAGAGAGAGAGAGAGAGAGAGAGAGAGAGAGAGAGAGAGAGAGAGAACTTCTGGCCAAAAGGGAGTTTTTTTCCTCCTTACACTAAAGAAATCACAAGTAGGGATAAAAATGAAGGCAGTAAAGGTATCAAAACAATTGATCATCATTGACAAATTTTTCAGACATCACGCATCTTTAAGTTCACTTTGAGCTTGAGATTAAAACTGAGAATGATGTGAACACAAATGACCATTTCAACAACTTCAGACATGCTTTTCCTTGACCTACTTGAAAAAGGGTTATCTCAAGTCCTCCTCTTTAACCCTTGCTCTTTTGATTAGTAAGCATATGCAAATGAATTGTTTGAGTTTAGTGATGCTACCTAGTTTGTGTACGTTATTGCTAAAGTTCATTTGAGTTTTGCTGTTTCTTTAACATAATGTGCTTAACCTTTATGCACCTATAAACCGCCATTTGATTCCTCCTTCCCACCCTACCTGCCCCACTTAAATAAAACCGTCTAGCTATAGCATAGGATAGGGGCTGGATGTGCTGATTTCATTAGTGTGCTGAGCTTCCTGTGAGAATCTTCCTTTACTGATGTGGATACACCTTTTCTGCAATTTATAGTCTTAAACAATTTCTAGAACAAAGAGATTAAAGGGTCACATACTCGCTATGTGACAACAACTCAGCAGTTGGACTTGAGTATAAATCTTCCTGAACCTGAGAACAATTCTGTATCCATGATACTGAATGTCTCATCTCATCTCATTTCATCTTTCTCTCTCTGTGTGTTTCTCTCTCTCTCTCTCTCTCTCTCTCTCTCTCTCTCTCTCTCTCTCTCTCTCTCTCTCATACACACATCTATCTACACATCTATTGATCCATCTATTATCTATGTATATGGCTTTGTAGGTAATGTATGTTTCTTTCATCCTTCTACACATATGTTACATATACACTCAACTTCTTCAGTTTTTAAAGTTCTTTAAAATAATTTACTTAAATGTTTTCAAAAATGTTTATTTAAAAAAAATCCTTCCTCCTTTTAAAACTCAAAGTCTTTATAAATATGTTTTATTTGGGGAAGAAAATACTCCTCATGATTTTAACAAATGTCAGAATATAATGCACAGGAGAGGTACCAACAAAGTGCTGCTTGTTGGGAGGAGGGTAGAGATTAGGGAGGTTGCAGAACCTGAGCTGGAATTCAAAGACTAACTAGAGATTTAATAGAGAGATGCTAGCATGAGTATTCTAGAAGGATGTGAACAAAAGCATGGAAAGGGTAAGGGGTGAATGAGTTCAAGGCAAAGTGTACAGTAGAGAGATAATTATCATGGGGTTAATTCTGATTAAGGACTTTCCAGGGGACATGAAGACCACAGCCCTCTTACAAGGAGCCCATAAAACTAAAGTGCTTAGAACAAGGACTTTCTTTGCAGGGGACCTGAAACTACTTGCCAGTGTTATAATCATATATACACCACAGTAAGTGGAATCCAGCACCAGGAACCCAGGAAAATAAGGTCATAACAAAATAAGACTTAACCACTCCATCCAGTAGTATGAGAGAGGGCAGAACCTTCCCCTGGTACAAGGTTCCAAACCAGAAACTGAGGTTGCAGTCATGATTAAACAGAAGAATATGTAGAACATAACAAATAAATACTAAGGATCAAGATATAGACAAAAAGTAAGTCCAGAAGAATGGAATAACACCACCAGCATAATCAAAACTTCGTAGGAAAAACCAATTACTTGGTCATAAACACTGCAAAGTTTCTGTGAGAAATGAAGGAAAGAATTAAGAGAATTAATGGCTCAGAACAGAAGATAAAAACTTTATGAATTATTTAAAACTTAGAATGGAACAAATCAAGGCAAGTTTTTTATTTGGCACTGTGCAACTTACAAGTCCATCTGGAATGCTTTAAGGTGTCTAAAGAGTATACTCATGGCAAACTACACAATGTATAATTTACAAAGAAAATACCACAGGGAGGTAGAGCCAAGAAGGCAGAAGGAAGCAGTAACTTTTCTAAGATCCTATGAGAATCCCTTCACTAAACTTTAAAAAGTGAAACTGAATGGATTTTGGAGTAAAAGAATCCACTGGAAGATGGAGTGTGGCAGAATCCAGATCAGGAGAGTGCCCATGTGGGTTGGGGTAGGGGGAGCACAGAGCACACGGGGGCTACACCAGTGTGGACTAGAGAGCAGACTACAGCAGAGTGAGAAGGACCCCCAGCCAGCAGACTCACCCACTCAAAAGGCAATTCACAGTCATCTCAGCAGCATCTCACCATGGGACAGGAGGATCTGTTGGAGCTGGGTAAAAGAAAGCTCAGGGCCTGAAGAAGAGACAGCAGCTTCTCCTGGGGCTATCAACATAAAGCCTGGGAGTTTAAAAATTACCTACCTGATATTCCAGAGGACAAGATGGCAAAGTAATTTCTAGCTGCTAGAAAACCCTAGAAAAACCCTAGGAAACCCAGAGATAAATGTCCCACCTACAGTAAAATCCTGAAAGAGGGGAAATAGTCTCAGTCTCAGGATTCACTGAGAAAGAGTGTAACTGAGGCAGTAAGGAATCTGAAGTGAAGGGCAGGAGGGGTCCCAACAGGCCCCACCTCAGCTGACCAGCAAGAGCTCCCAAAGCCCTGGGGGGTGGAGCCAGCAAGGGTTAACAACACAAGCTCAGGTGGACCTTAGTACTACCAGCAGAATCTTCAGACACCAGAACTGCCAGCCACCAGCTGTAGCCCAGGGGCATAGAGGAGGAAATCTGAAGTGGCCAGACGATCCTTCCCCCACAGGTTACTCTGTGAGTCTTAGGGAACTCAGGGGAAACACTGAGAATTCTGACTTGGGCCTCAGTCTAGACACCAAGAGGCTACAGCACACAAAGTCAACATCCAGGCACCGAGCTCTCAGACTGAGAAATTAGGAAATAGGAAATTACAATGGAAAGGAAGGAATCTGAGGAAGAGAAAGGGAAGGCAAGAAAATTGATTCGAGCTTTTATAGCAAGGAAGAATTACCAAATACAGAGGACAACATGGACTCTGTAGTCACACCTGAGTCCACAGAAGGAAATATGAACTGGTCTCAAGCCCAAAAAGAATTCTTGGAGGAACTCAAGAAAGATTTAAAGAAACCAAATTAGAGAGGTACAAGATAAATTTAAATCTAGAGTGACCAAGCTGGAAAAAAGTCTCACTTGAAGAAAACACATGCTTAAAAAGTAAAATTTGTGAACTGGGACAGGAGGTTCAAAATCTAACAGGAGAAAACACCTCCCTAAAAAAAAGACTTTCAAAAACTAACCTAAGAAAATAATTCACTAAAAATTAGAATCTGTCAAACCAAAGCTCAGGACTCTATGCTGCAGCAAGATTCAATCAAGGAAAACAGGAAGATTGAAAAATTAGGAAAAGTGTAAAATATCTCACTGGAAAAACAACTGACCTTGAGAACATATCCAAGAGAGATAACCTAAGAATTATTGGTGTACCACAAAGCAATGATGAAAAAAAGCAGCCTAGACAACATGCTACACAATATTGTTAAAGAAAATTGTTCTGAAATCTTAGAATCAGAAGATAAAATAGTTATCGAAAGAATCCACTGGACTTCTCCTGAAAGAGGTCCCAAATTGAAAACTCCAAGAAATATAGTAGACAAATTCCAGAATTACAAGATTAAGGAGAAAATACTGGAAGCAGCCAAGGAGAAACAATTTAAATATCCTGTAACTACAGTCAGGATTACACAGGACCTAGCAGCTTATATATTAAAAGATCAAAGAGATTGAAATTTGATATTTCATAAGGCAAAAGAACTAGGACTGCAACCAAGGATCAACTACCCAACAAAACTGAGAATAATCTTTCAGGCAAGGAAATGGGCATTTAATAAAATAAGGGACTTCCAGACTTTCCTGATGAAAAAACCAGAGCTCAATGGAAAATTTGATCTCCAATTATAAGACTCAAGAAAGACTAAACAAGGAAACACATATTCACACACACATACATGCACACATGCACATAACTTGGGATGCAATAAGAACAAACTGTTTACATATCTATATGAGAAGCTGATACCTGTCATTATTAAAATTCATATAATAATCATGACCTTTAAAAGGGATCTACATAGATAGAGGGTGTGGGTATAAATGAACTAATCTGATTATAATAAAAAAAACCTATTAAGCGGTTCAAAGGGACTGTAATGGGATAAAAGGAAAGGATTAAGCAGAAACAGAGTAATTATGCCAAATGGAGAGACATAAAGACATACTATAGTAGAGGGGAAGGAGAAAGGGAGATGAATATCATTTGAACATTATTCTCATAGGTTCTGGTGCAACAAGGGATCAACATAGTCAACTAAGTTTAAGATTCTAATATGAAAAGACACAAAAACTCATTAAAATAGAGGGAAAGGAGGGAGGGAGAGGAGCACTATACGATACTCCAATAAGTATAAAAGTTTCATTATGCCCTGTAAGCAGAAGGAAGGGTAAGGGGAGGGATAAGAAGGGGAGGTTGAAGGGAGGGAAACAGTAATAAGCAGAAGGGGTAGGTAAAGAAGGGGGTGGGTCACAGGGAGGGGATACTGAGGGAGGGGGTGGTCAAAAGGAAAATCCTTAAGAAAGGGAAGAGAGAATGAAGAAACAAAAACATAAACAGGCAAGGGAATAGGATGGAGGGAAAAAGAAAGATAGTAATCATTACTGTGAATGTGAATGGGATGAACTCTCCCATTAAACAGAGGCAGAGAGCAGAATGGATTAAAAACCATAACCCTTCAACATGTTGTCTACAAGAAACACATTTCAAACAAGGGGGTAGGCACAGGGTAAATGTAAAGGGCTAGAATAGAATATATTATGCTTCAGTTAAAGTAAAAAAAAGCAGGGGTAGCAATCCTTATCTCAGAAGAAACAAAAGCAAAAATAGAACTAATTAACAAAAAGGTAAAGAAGGAAACTATATCCTGCTAAAAGGCACCATCAAGAATGAAACAATATCATTACTTAAAATATATGCACAAAGTGGCATAGCATCAAAATTCCTAGAGGAGATGTTAAGGGAATTAGAGGAAGAAATAGATAGTAAAATTACACTAGTGGGGGACCTTAATCTCCACCTCTCTGAATTTGATAAATCTAACCTCCAAATAAACAAGAAAGAAGGAGGTGAATAGAAATTTATTTTATTTTTTACTTTATCTAATACTTTATTAATTTCTAGTTTATATCATTCATCATGGCAAGACTTTGAGTTATAAATTTTCTCCCTGTTTTTACCCTACACACAATCCCGAAATAACAATCCCACTGGATATCCCCTCCTCCAATCTGCTCTCTCCCATATATTCCCCCATCCCCTCTCTGATTTTTCAGTAGGGCATAGTGGATCTTTATGCCCCAATGCCTGTATAACTTATTGCCCAGATACATGTGAAATAATATTAATAATAGTATGTATAAACACACATGTATATTTTAAACATTTGATTTTAAAACTTTGAATTCCAGATTCATTCCCTTCCTCCCCTGTCACCCACCCTTACAGGGAAGATAAGCAATTCAATATAGGTTGTAAATGTGTAGCTATGCAAAATGTTTCCATAGTGTATATGTTGTCAGCGACTGACTATATTTCCCTCCATCCTATCTCACCTCCCACTTGTTCTATCCTCAACTTTGCCCCTTTTCAAAAGTGGGTGCTTCCAACTTCCCTCCTCCCCAGCCTTCCCTCCCTTCCATCATCCCTCCTCTCATCCCCTTCCTTCCTACTCTCCTGTAGGGTGAGATAGCCTATTTAATGTGTATGTCATTCCCTTCCTAAATCAAATTCAATGAGAATAAGTTTGATCCATTCCCTTTTGCCTTCCTGTACTTCCCCTCCGTTCTAATCATTTTCCCTTGTGTCTTCTATATGAGATAGTTTACCAAACTCTGTCTCTGCCCCTCTCCTTATATTCCTCTCGCAGCTCTTAATTTCACCTTTTAAGTATCATCCCTTCCTGTTAAATTGGTCCTGTTCCTTCTATCTATGTGTATCTGTACACATATATACACACACTCATATATGTATTCATAAGTCCATATTCCCACCTATAATAGACATGTGTGTGTGTGTGTGTGTGTGTGTGTGTGTGTGTGTGTGTGTGTGTGTGTGTATCTCCTTCGGCTATTCTCATACTGAGAAAAAATTTATAAGTGGCAATTTTCATTTTTCCATGTAGGAATGTAAATAGTTCAACTTTGATAAATTTCTTATGCTTTCATTTCTCTTTTTAACTTCTCATGCATCTCTTGCTTCTTGCATCTGAATGTCAAATTTTCTATTCAACTCTGTTTTTTTTTTTTTCATCGAGAATCCTTTGAAGTCCTCTATTGCATTGAATGACTGCATTTTCCCCAAAAACATGATACTCAGTTTTGCTGGGTAGGTGATCCTTTATTTTAATCCCAGCTCTTTTGCCATCTGGAATATCATATTCTAAGCCCTTCTATCCCTATGGGTAGAAGCTGTCAGATCTTGTGTTATCTTATCAAGTTGTTTCTTCCTGGATGCTTGTAATAGTTTCTCCTTGATCTGTTTATTCTATTACCTGGCTATAATATTCCTAGTAGGTTTCTTTTTGGGATCTTTCTCAGGAGGTGATCTGTGGATTCTTCCAACCTCTGATTTGCCCTCTGGTTCTAAAAAATCAAGGCAATTTTAGTAGGGAATTTCTTGAAAGAAAAATTCTAGGTTCTATTTTTGATCACAGCTTTCAGGTAGTCCAATAATTTTAAAATTATTTCCCCAGGATCTATTTTCCAAGTCAGTGGTTTTCCCAGTGAGACAAAATGAGAGGTCAGTGCCCTGTGGACTCTGGGACTACTGGGGAGAGTGCATTGGCTTTTGCCCCAGGGTGAGAAGCCACCGAGTATCTGGGGGGCAGCACAGGCAGCGCCAGATGGCAGCTTCAGCTCCTGGCCTGTGGACTGTAAGGGGATCCGACAACGAGTATGGGGGGTAATCAATCTTGCTTTAACCTTCCTGGATCTGGATTGTGATCTGGAGTGGAGGTCTTGGGATGTGTGACCAGCTTGCCAGAGTGTGTGGAGACTTCAGAGAGGCACTCAACTAATTCCTCTGGCAGCTGAGGTAACCCCAGCATTTAGGAGGGAAGCTCCCCTGTCTTGTGACATAGTCCTACTGTGGCAACAATCCCAAAAGTCAAGTAATTGGGTAACAACATGCCTAGGCAAGGGAAAAAAATAAACAGAAACATTCAGCATTAGACTCCTATTTGGGGGGCAAAGAGGATGGAACAGGAAGAGGCCTGTGAGGTCAGAACTCCTGCACCAAAAGCCCCAAATGAAAATACAAGCTGGTTACAGGCCATAGAGAACCTTAAGAAGCAGATAAGCAAAGTGGAGGAAAAATTGGGAAGAGAAATGAGGAAGATGCAAGAAAAGTCTGAAATGAGAGTCAACAGCCTGACTGAGGAAAATAACACCTTAAAAAATAGACTAACTCAAATGGCAAAAGAGGCTCAAAAAGGCAATGAGGAGAAGAATGCCTTAAAAATCCTAATTTGCCAGATGGAAAAAGAATCTCAAAAGCTCACTGAGGAGAATCATTCCTTCAGAATTAGACTGGAGCAAATGGAAACTAGTGACTTTATGAGAAATCAAGATGCAGTTAAACAGATCCAAACAAATGAAAGAATAGAAGGCAATGTGAAATGCCTCATGGGATAAACCACTGACCTGGAAGATAGATCCAGGAGAGATAATTTTAAAATTATTGGAGTACCTAAAAACCATGATGAAAGAAAGAACTTAGATATCATCCTTCGAGAATTTCTCAAGGAAAATTGCCCTGACATTTTAGAACCAGAGGACAAAATAGAGGTTGAAAGAATCCACAGATCACCTCCTGAAAAATATCCCAAAAAGAAAACTCCTAGAATATTATAGCCAGATTCCAGAATTCCCAGATCAAGCAGAAAATAGTAAAAGCAGCCAGGAAGAAACAATTTGCCTAGTGTGGAAACACAATCAGGAAAGCACTGGATCTGGCAGCTTCTACACTGAAGAATCAAAGGGTTTGAAATATGAAATTCAAGAGGGAAAAGGAGCTGGGATTGAAATGAAAAATCACCTACCCACAAAACTGAGTATCTTGTTTCAGGGAAAATCTGGTCATTAAGTGGAATAGAGGACTTTAAAGGATTCTTTCCTGAGGAAAAACCAGAGTTTAATAGAAAATTTGATATTCACACACAAGAAACAAGAGATGGTATCTTGGCAACAGAAGGTAAACAGGGAAAAATAAATCATAACGAACTTACCAAAGTTGAACTATTTATATTCCTACATGGAAAAACAGTAACTGTGGCTGATGAAACTTTTCTCAGTATGAAAATAATTGAAGAAGGGTGTATGGGCCTATGAATACATATGTGAATGTGTGTATATATGTTTACAGGTATACATAGATAGAGGGCACAGGTCAAATTTAATAGGAAGGGATGATACTTAAAAGGTGAATTTAAGAGGTGAGAGAGGAATATAACAAGAGGAGATGGGGAGAGACAGAATGGGGTAAATTATCTCATATAGAAGAGGCAAGGGAAAACAGTTACAAGGGAGGGGAAGAACAGGAAGACAAAAAGATAAAACCTTATTCTCATTGAATTTGGATTAGGGAGAGAATGATATACATACTAAATAGGATATCTCACCCTACAGGAGAGTAGGGGGTTAGGGGATATGAGAGGGGATGATGGATGGGAGGGCAGGCTGGGGGAAAGGGCAGTTGGAAGTACCCACTTTTGAAAAGGGACAGGATCAAAGTAGGAAATAGACCAAGTGGGAGGTGGGATAAGAGGGAAGAAAATATAGTCAGTCTTTTACAATATATCTATTATGGTAATGTTTTGCATTGCTGCACACGTACAACAAGTACACATCTACAAGGGGGCATGGTAGAAGATATGGGAGAGAGCAGAATGGAAGAGAGGATATCTGGTGGGACTGCTATTCTGGGGTGTTGGTTAGGGGGAAAATGGGGAAAAACTATACCTCAAAACCTGGTGGAAATGAATGATGTAAACTAGAAGTTAATAAAGCATTTGAAAAATAAAATAAAATAAACTGGCAGGATATAAAAGAAACCCACATAAATCCTCTGAATTCCTATATATTTCTAATGAAATACAACAGCAAGAGATAGAAAGAGAAGTCCCATCTATAGTTACTGTAGAACATTACAAAATATTTGGGAATCTACCTGCCAAAACAAACCCAGGAACTGTATGAACACAACTACAAAACACTTTCCACATAAATATAGTCAGATTTAACTAATTGGAAAAAAACATCAATTGCTGGTGACTGGGTTGAGCTAATATAATAAAAATGACAATTTTACCTAAATTAAATTACATATTTAGGGCATACCAATCAATTTACAAAAAAAAATTACTTCATAGAATAAGAAAAAAATAGTCACAAAATTCATTTGGAAGAAGAAAATGTCCATAATATCAAGGGAATTAATGAAAAGAAATGCTAGGGAAGGTGGCCTTGCTCTACCAGATTTTTATCTATATTGTAAAGCAGTAGTCATCAACACTACTTGGTACTGTCTGAGGAATTGAGCAGTGGATCAGTTGAATAGAGTGGGTACAAGAGTCAATAACTATAGTAATCTAATCTTTGATAAACCCAAAGACCCCAGTTTTGGGGATAAGATCTCACTATTTGACAAAAATTGCTGGGAAAAGTGGAACATCAATTGGCTCTCTATTCCCAGAGACAAGAACTCTGAATGACTTGAGGCAGACTGAACACTGTGAGCTTCAAAAAGGACCAGGAACTGGACAAGGAACTAGATGAGGCACTGGATAAGGAGCTGGATAAGCAACTGATGGCTGCCTGCCCTTTAATCCAGGGTTAAAGGGTAGATTGGGTAGTTGAGTAGATTCAGGCACAAGCAGAGAACATGGAAGAGGAACCATGGAATCTGAGGGCCAGCCTCAAGTAAAGATGAAAAGACCTTTCCCTGGGTATTTAATGCAAAGTGAAAAGATCATGATTTACTATGGCCTAGGATTGGGAGAACTTTGTACTCTGTATCCTCTTCAGGTTGATTGAATTAAGGATGATTGGAAGCTAATCTCTAATTAGGAAAAAAGAAGACTTTTTGACTGAGAGATGAAGGCAATGTGATCTAGGGGTGGAGAACTGTGACATTTGTATTTTGTGTCCTTTAAGAAGGCTTGCTTCTTGAGGATGATTGAGTCAAGGACTTACTGAATGATTGTACTTTGTTTAAAACTATATAGCCACTTTGGTGAAAATTATGTGGCCACTTTAGTGATAACTTGTTATATCATAACATTGTGAATGCTGTACTTTGATTTCTGTCAATGTTCTGTCTTAGTTTATTACTGAATAAATAAAGAGTTCACTATACTATGTAATCAGAATCTTGAAGCTGTTCATAGCAGCAGTCCTCTGGAAAGCTGCATATGCTGGGCTTTACAAGCAAGAAGACAGAAGGGAAAGGAAGAGTAAGGGAAATTACCTCACAAAATCAGGTTGCACCAGTAAAATAACTATACAAAAAGGGAGGAGGTGGGGGCAGCACTTAATACATCTTCACTCTCATCTGAAGTAGTCAACATAAGGAGGATTACAGAGAGGGAGGGGGAGAGAAAGAGGGAGACAGAGAGAAAGTGAGAACTGGATACAAAAATCATATCTCTTATGAGGAAAAAAGGAGAGAAAAGGTAGAAAGGGGGAGAAAAATTAGAGGAATTGTGGGTCAAGGGAGCAGTCCTAAGCAAAACAAATTCTACAAATATATATATCATATATATATCATATATATATATATCTTTCACTCTTATATTTTATTGATTTTACTTTTAATTTATGGATTAAAATAGGCATTTCCATAACAGTACAATAAAAAAGAAAACTGCATATGAAACTGAAAATACTTGCTATTTCTTTCAAATATACAAGAAAATTATCATGTAAATTTCTTCTCCTTTTTTTTCCTTCCCAACCACACTATCCTGCCCTAGAGATGGCTACCATTAGACAGCATACATAAGTTTAGCAATGACTGACACATATTGGTATATAAATGTGAAAGAATAGTATTGTGCTGAATTCTTATCAGTGTAATGACAAACTAGGATTACAGAGGACTAATGATGAATCATGGTACCTACCTCCTGATAGAAGGGCAAAGGACTCTGAATGCAGAATGAAACGATATTTTTTAAAACATGATCGTTGTGGAAATTTGTTTTTATTGACAATGCATGCTTGTAATGAGTTTTATCTTTCTTGTTTTCTCAAGATCAGAGAGACAGACAGAGAGAGACACAGAGAAAGAGACAGAGACAGAGAGATAGAGACAGAGAAACAGTAGGGGGGGGAGAGAAACAGAGAGAGAGAAAACTTGCAGTTGGTTGACTCTTTCCCAGCCTTGACTTTCTTCTCCAGCCTCATACAATGCCCTACGTTTTCTGGAAACTTCTATGCTCCATGCTAAAAACTCATCAGCCAATCAGATGCACTTGAATGAGGACCTATCCTTCATCTATAAAATTTGCGAATTAGTCAGTCAATAAGTAGTTAGTAAGCACCTACTTTGTGCCAGACTCTTATATGGATGAGCCAAATGACCAGTATCCCATTGATTGACTAGGAGTTGTTTCAAGAGCTTAGTAAAATCTAATTAATAAACCAAATTTGATGTCAGTTTTTTCCAGGAAAACTGCTCCTCCTTCAATGGTCTAGAGACCATAATTCCTAAGAGTCTAGTGGTTTCCATGGTTGTTTCCTTGTTTGTCTTTGCACTTCCTGCTCCCATCCCAAGTATATTAAGTTAGGCTTTTTTTAGACAGCTAGATGGTACAGTAGATAGAGCACTGGGCCCAGAGTCAAGAAGACCCAAATTCAAATTTGGTCACATACCACACTAGTTTGGTAATCCTGGGCAAGCAATATTTCTTCTGATTATCTATAATGGTAAGGGAATTTGAAAATATTCCCTGCCCCTTATGAGGCCAATGTGACCTGCTCTAAGCTTTGGCCCAGCCCACAGATGAGTCACATGGAACTTAGTGTGGGAGCAGTTTACCCAACAGAGCATGCATGAGCAGAGAACAGGAATGGGTGGAGCAGGAAGTGAGAGTGTGAGGTGGAACTGAAAGAGAGAGAGAGAGAGAGAGAGAGAGAGAGAGAGAGAGAGAGAGAGAGGGAGAGGAGGCAGAGCAGCTACCATGGGTGAGAGGGGCATTTTGCCTGAGGGAGCTTGTTTATGAAGAGGCCTGACAGAGGGAAGGCTTGGGCGGGGGGGGGCGGTTCCTGCATTGGTAATGTGTACCAACTGCTTTATTACCATGGTGGATCTGGCTTTCTGGCATATGAATAAATATCTTTGTTTTGTCTTCAAAGAAGAGATTCTGTTATATCTTGAGATTCAAATCTGGAAATATACCTGTGTATTCATAGCAGCAGCTGTGGGTATCACATTTGCAATATACTATCTCAATTTCCTTGTCTCTAAACTAAGGATAATAATAGCACCTACCTTACAGAGCTATTGTGAGTCTCATATGAGATAATATTTTGAAGTATCTAGCATATTGTAGATATAATAAGCACTTAATAAATGATGATTCTCTTTCTCTTTTCCTTTATAGGAATTAAGACTCCTGTGATAAAGTTCTAAGTGCTTTACAATTATTGACCTACCTATATCTTTTGTGAAATCTGAAACCTATTCTGAGTCCCAAAGTAGTTGCTTCAGACAGGAATGAATATATCATCATTCAATTCAAAAAGCATTTATTAAGCTGCATGGTAAACATTGTTCTAGTATTTGGGGAAAAAATAAAGATAGTTCATGCCCTCAAGGGTCTTACATGGGAATGAGGGAGATGGACATTTAAATAGATAACTAAAGATGAAATCTATCCTAAGCAAATATAAAGGACTTTTGGGGAGATGTAGAACACAAATACTTGTGGGGATCAGGACAGGCCTCATTTAAAGTGTTTAATGGGTTAGTTATTGTATCAGGCAAATGGCAGTGCCTCAGGCTATCAACATTATCACATTTCAAGGGAAGGACTAAAATATTCTTACATGACTCTGTCTACATTAGTGGAATAAAATCTTATTTCTATTAATTCAGAAGTTGACATTAAGCATGACTTTTTCAGCCAGATCCTGTGAAGGAAAAACTTAAAATGTTTCTATCTCCTTAAGCACTATGGTCATAAATGACAAGTAGGGACAGTGCTGGCATGGCTCTCAGAACACTATAGGGCAAGCAACACAAAGAAGTTCTGGCTTCACTTTGTGTTCATCAATAAGGGCTGTCTCTACCCTCTTCAAAGGAGGCAGTGTGTAAGAGTGACACAAAAGCCTTAAATCAATGAGCCAGGTGACAAAGTCATTCAACCAGAAGGAAAGGGACCCCAGTAGTATCACAATAAATGTTGGGAGTTATGAGATATATGCTATTTTGTCCTTATTTTACCCCAATACTTTAATTATTAAGATATCATCAGGGTTTGCTAGAACAAGCTCATCTTGGCCCTTTTAAATGGTCCATCAGCAGGAACAAATATGATCTTAGTGAAAATGACATTAAAGAAGAAGAATTAAAATCCACTTTGTAGCTGCACTGTAAAAAATGTAGAATCTAGGGGCGGCTAGATGGCACAGTGAGTAGAGCGCTGGCCCTGGAGTCAGAAGGACCCGAGTTCGGATTCGGCCTCCAATACTTACCACACACAAACAAAAAAAACCTAGCTGTGTGAACTTGGGCAAGTTACTTAACCCCAATTGCCCTCCAAAAAAGCAAAAAAAAAGAGTGTAGAATCTTTCCATTTGCTCCTGTTGTAACAGTAATGGGAATTTGAAAATCTTCCCTGCCCCTTAACAGACCTAAGGGAATTTGACGATCTCCCCTGCTTTGAAAATCTTCCCTTCCATGACCCTAACAGGTTGTATGTGACACATGAACCCTGTGGTGGGAGGAGTTTGCTGATGGGTGGAATAGAGACCACAGGAAGTGGGGAGTCAGAGCAACTAGACTGGAGGGAGGAGAGAACGTATTTGAGGGAGACAGTTAGGCTTCTTAACAAATGTTGGTTTATGGGAAGGTGAAAGGATGCTGTGGCTCTCTGTGCTGTTGTGACTTCTTTGCTGCTATGATGGAATTGGCTTACTGGTTTTGGGATTTAGTTTTCTGGTGTCTGAATAAATGTTTTTCCTCTGTCTTCTATATGGAGAGTCTGTTATATTTTGTGATTGAGCACTATGTAGACATATTTATAGTCACTGTTGATGTTGTAAATATTGTGTTGATGCTACATTTGGTGGCAAGGATGGGATTTCAAGGTTTCAGATCTCTATTTGGAGGCAAGAGGGATTTAGAAGAAGAAATGGCTATCAGGATGGATATTCCTTCCTAGCAAGAGGCAGTGCTCTGTGAAAACTGGGAACCAAGGTTACAAAAGCAAGAACCTAGAGATTTAGAAACATGTTTGCAAAGAATATCAATAAAACAAGGGAGACACTTGGAGGCAGTGTGTAGAAGGGGCTAGGTTTTACTAACAGGTTACCATATGTAATGAAAATGGGAATTTGAAGATCTTCCCTTCTTTGAAAGTAAACTCTGCCCTATAGTAGGTTGAATGTAATCACATGGAGCCTGTGATGGAGGGAATTTGCTGAAGGGTGTAGCAGAGCCCACAGGAAGCTGTTTCAGAGCTAGTCAGAAATTGGGGGAGAGAGAGGATGCTTATTAAGGAGACAGAGAGGTTTCTGAGTAAATATTGATCTCATATTGGTTTGTGGGAAGGATGAAGGATACTGTGGCTCTCAGTGTTATTATGGTTTTGAATATCTTTGGTACTATGATGAAATTAACTTACTGGTTTGGGGATTTGGTTTTCTGGTATCTAAATAAACCCTTTAGTTCTGTCCTCTATCTGGAGAGTTTGGCATATTTTGCAATCAAACATCATGCGATACTTATAGTCATGGTCTTTATTGTGATTGCTAGCACTGTAAATATTGCAGTGGTGCTATACCATATCATATGTAAGAACAGAGAAAAGCTGTTACAATAAAAAACTTAAATGTAAAGAGAGTTGGATGTGTTGCAGCACTTGGCTTCTCCTTTAAAAGAGCAAGTTGGAGGATCTCTGATGGTAGAAGAGAGGTCTGTTGTGAATTTGACTCAGAAAAAGAAGCAGAAAAATAACAGGAGTAAAGTGCATACAGTTTTTGTAAAGACTGAGCCTATTTGGCATGACGACAACTGCCAGGAAAGTGCATGGATAGAAAGAGACACAATGCTAACTGCTGAAGCTTTTATCAGGGCAGAGGTTTGCCGAATACTGAGAAGAAAGCAGGAGAATCAGGGGAAAGATGGGGAGAAAATTTGTAAGTCAAAATCTCGTGGAAAGGAATATTAAAAGTTAAAAATAAACAAATAAAAATAAAGTATACCCCAAATGGGGTCATAGAGGAAAAAAAAAGGAAAGCCTCTCCAGAAAATAAAACGTAAAAATAAAAAACAAACAAACAAAAAAAGACAAAAAAAAAGCAGGAGAACCAAGGGTGCCAAACAGCATTCAGAGAGATAATTGAAGATTTCACTCAACAGGAAGTTATTGCTATATTAAGCAGATTAACCCAAAGGATGGGAAAATCCTTGGTGTCTTGGATGGTGAGAATCAATGATGAAGGGGCTGGAGGAGTATGGGTAGATATGTGCTTGAAATCTATAGTTATTTGTCAGAATCCTTTTTTCCAGAAAGCTTTTAGAGATTTCGGTATTCAAGGAGGTAACAATATGTTCAGTCTGTTTGCTTTAGCTGTTGATGGATGCAACAGAATGCACCCCACTGATTCTATGTGGCCTAGTGAAGACAGATCTTGGTATTTCCTTAAAGATTTCATGAAAAAGTTGGAAGAAGAAGTAATGAAAATGGTTGCAGCTAGGTGGCCCAGTGAATAGAGCACTGGCCCTGGAGTCAGGAGGACCTGAGTTCAAATCTGGCCTCAGACCCTTAAAATTTACTAGCAGTGTGACCTTGGGTAAGTCACTTAACCCCAAATGCCCTGCATTCTCCCCAACAAAAAGAAAAAAAAAAGAAGTAATGAAAACTACTATCATGGTTGGAGATGCAGATGCATATCATGATATCCCCTTAGCAGGTTCTCATAGAAATATCATAGTGAAGACAGCTCCTCCTGCTTATAAGCACCTACTTCTGACACTAATTATTGGTGAAATATGGCATCCTCTTTTGGAGGTGCAGGATAAGATTTCACAGCTAAGTGACTTGGGGGAATGGGAAAAAGATCAATTTCTTTGAGAGAAAAGAGGAAATGACCAGTGGATCCAAAGTCAGAACAAACTGAAAAGAAAAAAAATGTTTACTGCTCTATTGAGAGCAGGGGTATATTTTGGAAGAATTGATGGTATTCCAAGTAATGAACTTTATAAAATGCACCGAGAAAAGGGGCTTAATATTAGATGGGAAAAGCAAGTGAGAACTGCACCTGCAGATACTCCTGAACCATTGTATCCAAGTGTGTCACACCTTCAGGAAGAATAGAAAATAGATAAAGCCTCAGCTCAGATTGAATAAGAGCACAGACAAGATTACAGACCCCATATCAATCTGAGTATATATTGAAAAAATGGATAAAACACTGTAACAAGAGCATTGATAGATACTGGGGTGGAAACCTCCCTTATTTATGGGAACCCTAACACATTCAAGCATGGATTTCCTATTACCATCACAGGACTTGGAGGGGTTGAAATATCAGTCAGACAAGTCAAACTAATGATGAAAATCCTGAATACATCATTGGAATAGAGATATTGAGAGGTATGACCCTGAATTTACCTGAAGGAAGATACCAATTTGCAGTAAGGAAGACAGGAATTAATACAATTTTAGTGGGGGAAAAAGGGATCCAATTACTTTACCTGAACCTTCCAAAGTAATGATTTTAATGCAGTATCATGTGCCAGGAGGGCAAGATGAAATTACCAATAGCATAAAGGAATATGTTGAAGCAGGAATGTTAGTCCTTACAACCACATGATGGAATGATTCTCTCTGGCCAGTAAGAAAATCAGATAAGATGTGGAAAATGACAGTGGATTATAGACAATTGAATAAGGTGACTCCTCCCTTGTATGCTACTATTCCAGATACTCTCACCTTAATAGAAAGAATTCAGAAATATGATGGGAGTTGGTATGTAGTTATTGATTTAGCTGATGCTTTCTTTACCATTTCAATAGACTCTAAACAATGGGACAAGTTTACTTTCACTTGGCAGAGCAGACTGTATACTTTCACCTGCTTGCCACAAGGATATCTGCATAGTCCTACTATATGTCATAGTGCCTGGTTTTCCCCATTCTACCCCACTCAAGGAAGTGAGCAGATTGCCAGGTCAGCTCTGCCCTCCTGCTTGAGTCTCCGCCCTTTCCACTTAGCTTACCTGCATAGAAATGGGTGAGCTTCTGGGTCTCATTCTGGAGTTTCAAGATGTGCACTGACCAATCACTGTGTACATAAGGTCCCCTTTTTAAGCTAAGGTTCTGCCCCAGATCAGGGCTGTTGCAGGTTGCTGCTACTACTATTGCTGTACTTGAGACATGTGGTAACTGCTCAGCCCTCCATGTGGCCTGATCAGCCAACATGGTGTTTTAATAAAAGGTCCATTCTAAAATTATTACTTGGGTCTTGTTTGCATTAATCAAGGTACAACAGATGGTGGTTGAACATTTGGATAGAATAAAGCTACTTGGTGTACAGCATAGCCAACACATTGATGATATTATGATACAGAGAAATAATGTAAAAGTAGTGGAGAAGACTTTGCTACTTTTA
This sequence comes from Gymnobelideus leadbeateri, assembly GCA_011680675.1. Lineage (NCBI taxonomy): Eukaryota > Metazoa > Chordata > Mammalia > Diprotodontia > Petauridae > Gymnobelideus > Gymnobelideus leadbeateri. The sequence continues at coordinate 118,711 of WOXC01003896.1, forward strand.
ATTGAGTATATGAAAAGCAAAGGGTGGGAAATTAACCCTGCAAAGACTAAAGCACCAGCTCAAAATGTAAGATTTTGGGGTATGCAATGGAATAAGGGTTTGTGAGAGATTCTTTTGAAAACCCAACAAGAGATCCAGGACTTTTCTATCTCTACCAATAATAAAGAGGACCTAGAGTTTACAGGATTATTTGGATACTGGCAACATCACATTCTGCATCTGGGACAAATTTTGAAACCCTTATACAAAATTACTTGGAAAAAATAAGAATTTGTTTGGGGACTTGAGCAGAATACATTTTTTGAAGAAGCCAAGGCTGCTATACAATTTGCCCTAGATTTATGGCTTATGCAAAATGACCTGGTGGAATTACAAATAACTGTACAGGATGATTATGAAAACTAGAGTTCACAACAGGAAAAAAAACAAAAAACAAAGCTGAGGTGAAGCCAAGATGGCAGACTGAAAGCAGGAACTCACCTGAACTCCTCTGTGAATTCCTTCAGTAGCCTCTTAAAAGTGCATCTGAATATATTTTAGAGAGGTAGTGATGGGGTGCTTGGGAGGTATATATGTTTGTAACATCAGTCTGTAAGTGGGGTGCTTTGGGATCTATGTCTGTGAAATCAATTTGTAAAAGCAGTCTGTAAAATCACATTTACACCCCACCCAGCCTCAGAGCATTAACTCTGCCCCTTCCCCCTACGAGCACTTTGCCCAGCAACAGCTCATGAACTGTTTATCTCTGCTTGAAACAATAACAAGCTACCTATGAATCCTTCACTAAACTATCTATAAACATTTTTAGCTTAGGCAAATGTTATCTCCCTTAGTTAAAGTGGATAGCTGCACCATGAATCCTTCAATACCCTATCTATAGGGTAACTCCTTAGCCAATTATACCCATACTGTGTCTCTGATGGCCTTGGTTCCCAACATACATCTTGTCAAGCATGACATTGATGGGTGGCAGACTGGGCACTCCTCTGTGGCCTTGAGCGAGGGTTGATGTTAGTGACATGTCAGGCCTAAAACCACACCTCCAGGTAGCCCCACCTTGGGCTATTTCCCAGTGAATCATGGGCAATACACCTGCGCAGTTGATATTAAAAGTGCATGGTCCTTTAAGTGCTGACCACTCCTTAACTCCTCCCTGATCCCACCCTTACTCACCTAGTTAGCATAATTGACACCTGATTTACTGTCTTGACTCCTTAAAACTATGCCTATGTTTTCTTTAAGTTTGCAGGTTCCCTAAGAATACTTGCCCGCTGTGCTGTGCAGCGTAACAATAAACTTTACAATCTTGGCTTCAAAGTTTGCTTGAGCCTTTCCAGACTGAATTGCAGGGTTTCTGGTCACTGATAGTGATCAGGGTCCCTGGCAGAACCTATTACCCTTCCCTATCCTTATCACCTTTCCCTCATCAGTAGGATCCATTGGGTTATGGAATGCGGCAGATTTTCAGCCCAGGAAGGTGCACATATACTGGGCAAGGGAAGCATAGAACAGGGGCCACACCAGTGCACTCCTGAGACCCAACCAGAGTGAAGCCAGAGTGAGCCTGGGAAAGCTGTTTCACCCACTACAGGGACAAGTCCCAGACAACTCACATCAGGACAGGGGATCTGTTGGAGGTGGGTAAGAAAAAAGTGCCGGGCCAGTGGCAACAGCCTGGATGTTTAAAAATCCTGAGCTCCTGGGAACCAAGATGGGGAACTAAACCCTAGGTGCTCCACCCTCTCCCTAAGACCCTGAAAACCCAGAGAATAATGCCTCAAAGTAAAATCCTGAAATAGCACAACCCAAGGCAGTCTTGGGAGTCCTAGAGGAAGGGCATGGGTGTGGCTATGGCCAGATAAAGATGCAGGGCAAGAGCTGTCACAACAAGCTCCATTTCAGCTGACCAGCAAGAGATCTTGAACCCCAGTGGGGTGGGGCCAACAAGTGCTAACATTACCAGAACCCCAGGTGTGCCCTCACACAACCAGGGGAACCAGCAGACACCAGCACTGCTGGCCACCAGCAGCTGAGCCTGCCTGAGTTTCAGCCTAGGGACTAGGTGGTAGAATTCTGAAGCAGCCACACCACCCCTCCCCCACATCTTACACTGTGAGTTTCAGAGTAACCTTGAGGCAACTCAGAAAGCCCTGGCCTTGGCCTCAGTCTAGACACCCGGAGGACACAGCATACAAAGCCAGTAATGAGACCCCTAGCTCCCAGCATAAGAAGCATGGATGAAAGCCCTCGATAACCCAGAAGCAGAAATCCATTTTAAAGGTCAGTAAACAGGCAATCACAATAGGAAAGAAGCAATTTGGAAGAAAATAAAATGTTTGAATCCTTTTATAGTGAGTGAGAAGAACCAAAGTCACAGGAGGTCAGCACTGAATCTATACCCAACTCTGAAACCTCAACAGGGAATATGAACTGGTCTCAAGCCCAGAAAGTATTCTTGGATGAACTATAAAAAAGGGTTTTAAAAGCCAAATTATAGAGGGAGAAGATAAACTGACTAATTATTTTAAAATTATACTTGCCAAGATAGAAAAAAATATTTACTGAAGAAAACAGAAAAAAGTAAAATTTGTTAAACTGGAAAAGAGGTGAAAAATCTAACTGGAGGAAAGAACTCCCTAAAAACAGAATCTGAACATATAGAAAAGGAACTTCAAAAATTAATCAAGGAATATAATTCAGTAAAAATTAGAATCAATCAGTTTGAAGCTACTATGAGGCATCAACAATCAGTCAAACAAAACCAAAGAATGAAAAATTAGAAGAAAATATAAAATATCTCGTTGGAAAAACAGCTGACCTGGAGAACAGGTCCAGGAGAGATAATCTTAGGAATTATCAGTGTACTGGAAAGCCATGATGAAAAAAAAAGAGCCTGTAGGATATCTTCCAAGAAATCATTAAGGAAAATTTCCCTGAGGTCCTAGAACCAGAGGGTGTTGTCGGATCCTTTCCTGGGGCCTTCCGGACACCACATGGCGGGGAGCGCCGAGCAGAACAAAGCACACTTACACAGCAACTCAGGGGGAAACTCCAACTTTATTTCCTGCTCTTCTACATATATAGCCTATCCTACGCAAGCACTTTCCATTTTGGCTCTTGGCCAATTACAACACCTTTTGCCTTTTAAGGTCAAGCACACCTTAACCCTGGGACTCTCGCGATCTCTACCTGGAGCAAGGATATTCCTTGTGGACCCGGATGTACCTCTCTCCTTAGAACAAGGTGGGGTCAGCTGGGGGCCTAGCAGTCCCTCAAGTGCCTAGAGGGTTAATGGGGGCGAGAGGCCTTGCCATCATCGCCTAAGCCCGGAGGCAGTGCTGTCACAGGTCCAGGGACCTCTCAAGGGCACTGAGGTAAATCCACGTTGGCTCTCCCACAAGAGGGTAAAACAGTTATAGAAAGAATCCAACAGACACCTCCTGAAAGAGATCCCAAATTGAAAACTCCAAGAACTACTGTAGCCAAATTCCAGAACTATCAGATCAAGGAGAAAACACTGCAGGCAGCAAGAAAGAAACAATTCAAATATCATGGAACTACAGTCAGGATCACACAGGACCTGGAAATTTCTATATTAAAATATTGGAGGGATTTGAATATGATATTTCATCAGACAAAAGAATTCACACTAAAACCTAGGATCCAGCAAAACTAAACATAATCTTCCAGGCAAGGAGATGGCTATTGAATGAAATAAAGGACTTACGGACCTTTCTGATGAAAAAGCCTGAGCTCAGTGGAAAACTCGATCTCCAAATACAAGGTTCAAAGGAGACATAAAAAGGTAAACTGTTGTGCCTGGTTTTCCCCCTCCCACCTCCCCCCACCTCAAGGAAGTGAGCCTATTGCAAGGTCTGCTCCACCCTTCCCCACTGGGTCTCTGCCCTTTCCACTTAGCTCACCTACGTAGAAGTGGGTGGGCTTCTGGGTCTCCTGCACGAGTTTCAAGGCTTGTACTGACCAAGCATTGCTTATATAAGGCCCCCTTTATAAGCTGAGGTTCTGCCCCAGGTCAGGGATGTTGCAGGCTGCTGCTACTACTATTGCTGTACTTGAGACATGTGGTAACTGCTCAGCCCTCCATGTGACCTGATCAGCCAACATGGCATTTTAATAAAATTCTAAAATTATTACTTGGGTCTTGCTCGTATTAATCAAGGTGTGGCAAATTAAGAAACGCACACACACACACACACACACACACACACACACATACACCTTGTTATTCAATAAGAGCAACATGGGTACATCTTTATAGGAGAAGCTGATACCTGTCAATACTGAGAATTGAATAATTATCACTACATATCATTACACATAGATATAGGCTGTGGGTAAAAACTAACCAAAGTAATGATTTTAAAAATCCCTATTAAGAGGAACAAAGGAACCGTAATGAGAGAAGAGGAAAGGAGGAGGCAGAAAAGAATAAATTATGTCACACAGAGGCATAAAACCATATTATATCAGAAAGAAAGAAGAGAGGGAGATGAACATTTTATGAGCTTTACTCTCATTGGTTTTGGTTTAAGGTGAGAATAGCATAATCCGTTAAGTATTGGATTCTAACATGAAAAGACGCAAAGACCTATTCTAATAGAGGGAAAGAAAAGAGGGAGAGGAGCACATACAAAGCTCTCATCTGTTTTGATTCAAGGAGGGAATAACATACGTAGTTAAGCATAAAAATCTTTCACATCCTAAAAGCACTAGGAGGGGGAAGGGAAACAAAAAGGGGGCGTGTGGAAGGGAGGGAAGAAGTAGCAAGTGGGAAGAGTGGGAAAAGGGAGGGGGGCTCATTGGGAGGGAATACTGATGGAGGTGGCAGTCAAAAGGAAAGCTCTTAAGGAGGTAAAGGGAAAAGGGGGAAATAAAAGTATAAACAGTATATAAAAAATAAAAGTGTAAATGGAGGGAATAGGATGGAGGGAAAGACACAGATAGTAATCACAACTGTAAATGTGAATGGGATGAACTCCCCCATAGAACAGAGGCAGATAGCAGAATGGATTAAAAACCATAATGCTAAAATATGCTGTCTACAAAAAATACATTTGAAACAGAGGGATACACATAGGGTAAAGGTAAAAGCCTGGAACAGAGCATATAATGCATCAGGTAAAGTAAAAAAAAAGCTGGGGTAGGAATCCTTATCTAAGTAAGATAAAACAAAAACAGATCTAATTAAAAGAAACTATATCCTGCTAAAAGGCACCATTGACAATGAAGTAATATCATTATTAAACATATATTCACCAAGTGGCATGGCATCCAAATTCTTAGAGAAGTTAAGGAAGTTAGAGGAAGAAATAGATAACAGAAATATACTAGTGGGGGACCTCAATCTTCCCTTCTGTGATCTTTATTAATCTAACCTCAAAATAAACAAGAAAGACATTAAGGAGGTGAATAGAATGTTAGAGAAGGTAGATATGATAGACCTCTGAAGAAAACTGAATGGGGATAAGAAGGAATATACCTTCTTCTTAGCAGTATATGGCACATACACAAAAATAGACCATGTACTAGGGCATAAAAACCTTACAATCCAGTGCAGAAAGACAGACATACTAAATGCATCCTTTTCAGATCATGATGCAATAAAATTTATACGTAATAAAAGGACATGGAAAGAGAGACTAAAAACAAATTGGAACTTAAATAAATTAATACTAGAGAATGAATGGATCAAACAAAAAATCAAAGAAACAATCAGAAATTTCATTAAAGATAATGACAACAATGAGACAACATACTAAAACTTGTGGGATGCAGCAAAAGTAGTTCTTAGGGGAAGTTTTATATCCCTGAATGCATACATGAATAAATTAGAGAAAATGGAGATCAGTAAATTGGGCATGCAACTGAAAAAGTTAGAAAAAGAACAATGTGTAAATCCTCAATTAAATACTAAATTAGAAATACTGAAAACCAAAGGAGAGATAGATAAAATTGAAATTAAGAAAACTATTGAATGATTAAATAAAACTAAGAGCTGGTTTTTATGGAAAAAAAGAAACAATAAAATTGAAAGACCTTTAATCAATTTGATAAAATAAAAGAGAGATGGAATCCAAATTACCAGTATCAAAAATGAAAAGGGTGAATTAACTTCCAGTGAAGAGGAGATTAAAACAATTAAGTATTATTTTGCACAATTGTGTGCCCATAAAGTTTATAGTCTTAGTGAAATGGATGAACATTTACAAAAATACAAATTTCCCAGATTATCTGAGGGGAAGCAGAATACGTAAAAATCCCCATCTCAGAAAAAGAAATTAAACAAACCAACAGCTTCCAAACCTCCCTAGGAAAAAATCTCCAGGGCCAGATGGTTTTACAAGTGAATTCTAGCAAACATTTAAAGAACAATTGATTCAAACACTCCACAAACTATTTGGGAAAACTGGAGAAGAAGGAGTCCTACCAAATTTTCTTTATAACACAAATATATTACTGATACCTAATCAGGAAGTGCCAAAACAGAGAATTATAAACCAATTTCCCTTATGAATATAGGTACAAAATTTTTAAATAAAATATTAGCAAAAAGACTGCAGCAAATTATCTTAAGAATAATACACTTTCATCAGGTAGGAGTTATTCCAGGAATGCAAGAATGGTTCAATATTGGGGAAACTATTAGTATAATCAATCATATCAAAACAAAACTAGTAGAAACCATATGATTATCTCAGTAGATGCAGAAAAACCTTTGACAAAATACAACAGCCATTCCTACTAAAAACACAAGAAAGTACAGTAAAAAATAAAGTCTTCCTCAAGATAATAAGTAGCATATATCTAAAACCATCAGCAACTATCATATGTATTGGGGATAAGCGAGAAGTATTTCCAATAAGATAGGGGGTGAAACAAGGATGTTCACTATCACCCCTCTTACTTAATTTGGTAGTAGAAATTTTAATTGTAGCAATAAGAGATGAAAAAGAAATTGGTGGAATTAAATTAGATGAAGAAGAGACTAAGCTATCACTCTTTGCAAATGATATGATGATATAAAGTAAAAACCAACTTAAAATAATAAATAAATTTAGCATAGTTGCAGGATATAAAATAAACCCACATAGATCCTTGGCGTTCCTATACATTTCTAAAGAAGTCCGACAGCAAAAAATAGAAATATAAATTCAATTTAAAGTCACTGTAGACACTAAAAAATATTTGGGAATCTACTTGCCAAAACAAACACAGGAACTATATGAATGTAATTATGAAACACTTTAAATAATTGGAAAATCATGAGTTGCTTGTGGCTAGGTCGATCTAATACAATAAAAATGATAATTTTACCTAAATTAATTTACCTATTTAATGCCATACCAATCAATTACCAGAAAATTACTTTATAGAGCTAGAAAAAATAGTAACAAAATGCATCTGGAAGATGAATAAAAGGTTCAGAATATCAAGGGATTTAATGGAAAGTAATGCTAGGCCTAGCCATACCAGATTTTATTCTATATTATAAAATAGCAGTCATCAAAACTACTTGGCTGAGGAATAGATCAGTGGATCAATGGAATGGATTGGGTACACAAGACTCAGCAGTCAATGACTATAGGAATCTACTGTTTGACAAACCCAAAGAACCTAGCTTCTGGGATAAGAATTCACTATTTGACAAAAACTGTTGAGAAAACTGGAAAATAGTATGGCAGAAACTGGGCATAGACAAATATCTTACACCATATACCAGAATAAAATCTAAATGGGTGCATGATTTAGATATACAGGCTGAGACTGAAAGCAATCTGAAAGAACAAGGATTAGTTTACCTCTCATATCTATAGAGAAGGGAGGAATTTATGACCAAACAAGAGATAGAGACTATTATAAATTGCAAAATGGATAATTTTGATTACATTAAATTGAAAAGTTTTTGTACAAATAAAATTAATGTAATCAAGATTAAGAAGGAAGTGAAAAATTGGGAAAGAATTTTTACAAGTATTTCTAATGAAAGCTTCATTTCTAAAATATACAGAGAATTGAGTCAAATTGATGACACATATCATTCCCCAACTGATAAATGGTCAAAGGATATGAACAGGAAGTTTTCAGAGGAAGAAATTAAAGATATCTATAAGCATAAGAAAAAATGCTTTAAACCACTATTGATTAGAGAAATGCAAATCAAAACAACTCTGAGGTACCACATCTCACAGGTCAGATTGGCTAACATGACAAAACAGGAAAATGATAAATGCTGGAGAGTATGTGGAAAAATTGGAACATTACTGCATTGTTGGTGGAGTTGTGAACTGATTCAACCATTCTGGATAGCAATTTGGAACTATACCCAAAGGGCTATAAATAAATTGAACCAGCAAATATCATTTCTAGGGCTGTATCCCAAAGAGATCATAGAAGTTCGAAAAGGACCCATTTGTACAAACATATTTTGTTTATTCAGGAGAAGATGATTACCCGATTGTAACTTAACTCATACAATCTACCATGAATGAGGTTATAATAGTGAATTCAAGCACTCCAGAAGCATGACTGAGCCTATATTTGTCTTATTTTGGCTTTTAGTCTGTTAAACTTGTTCATAAGCGTTGTTTCCTGGAGGAGCTTTGTTACCATCCACCTGCAGACGCCTGATTGCTTAAGCCAGATGTCACCCCCCCTGTCCACGACTATGATGTGCCACTTCTGTACTTGGTGTCGACCAAACTCTGGATGCTAATTAAAGAACTGATTTCTCAAATGGGACCTCTTGGGGCAGGGACAGCTTTATGTGCAATTTCAGTTGGATGTAGCTATGGAGAAGAGATATTTGTCCCTTAGCCCAATATTTTGAGCCTCATTCATTGGAAGGGGAAAATAGGGTGTTTGTGCTCAAGTTCCCACCCTAAGATATTGCTTTATGTGATTATTTTCTGCTATCCCTGGTATATTGTTGCAAAGTTCTGTTGACACCAGTTACCCCACCATTTACCCCTAAACTCTTATTCATCTATGTAATGAAATGTATTGTTAATGTATTTTTACTATGTAAGGGACATGAAAGATCTTGGTGCTGAATATAATGGTAATGGGAATTAAGCCTAAGGGAATTTGAAGACCTTCTCTGCTTTGAAGATATACCCTGCCCCCTAATAGGCTGAATGTAATCACACGGAGCCTGTGGTGGGAGGAGTTTACTGAAGGGGGGAGCAGAGCCCACAGGAAGCTGGGAGTCAGATCAACTAGACTGGAGGGAGGAAAGGGTACACCCAAGGTAGACAGTTAGGCTTATGAGAAAATGTTGATTTATGGGAAGGCTAAAGGATGCTGTGACCTTGTGCTGTTGTGGTTTATTAACTTCATTGCTACTATGATGGCATTGGCTTACTGGTTTATGGGATTTGGTTCTCTGGTGTCTGAATAAATGTTTTGCTACTGTCTTCTGTATGGGGAGTCTATTATATTTTGTGATTGAACACTATTCTGGCACATTTATAGTCACTGTTGGTGCTGTAAATACTGTGTTGGTGCTACACCTATTTTAATCTTAGTTCCTTGAGAACTGGAGTTGTCTTTTTTTTCTATTTGTTATCCTTAGAGCTAGCACAATGCTTTGTACAAAGTAAGTGTTTAATAAATGCTTCATTCATTCATATCATAATCCTTGTCATTCCTTTTCTAAGTCCCTCCCTTCTTTCCAGTTTCAACTCAGTGGCCACCTCTTCAGTGAAGTATTCTCTCTTTCCCTTTCCCCCAGTTGAAGCCTGATCTCAGATTTTTTCATAACATTTTATATATGTCATTTGCCCCTCTCTCACTTACTCTTATATTACACTTATTTATGCAAATGTTCTTTCTCCTGCACCCCTCCCCCCTAATTATAAGCTCCATGAATGCAGGGTCTTTGCCATTTTTCACCTTTATACCTCCAGCACTCAGAACATCATTTTGCATTTTGAAGGTGTTTAATAAATGTTAACAGAGTCTCCCTCCCCCACCAAAATGAGAAAGCATGAAGATATCTGTAATAGTTAGCTATCTGTAAGAAAGCAATGACTGGACTAGTGTACCTCTAGTTGTCCCCTTGTTTTAAGAATTTCATTCTGTCTCTGCCAGAGCAGACACTTATCTACACAGATGCAAGTGGAGCCAGATTTTCCCCAGGGTATTATGTTTCTCTCTAAAAATGAATTTGCTATCTGAGGAAGTTACTGTATTTCACCACATAATCATTAGGACTGAATAATCGTCATGCACTGTTTTTTTTTTTCCAAAAGATTGGTTTATAACCTTTCATTGTGTCATCATTGTGTGATATAATTCTGTTCATCATGTTGCTTAAAACCTAAACAGAGCAGCAATGTATTCAGCAATGTCATATTGATATGCATTTATCTCTTGTACATTGCAAGTCCTAAGCTTAGAATTCTCTGTGCATGCACATGGTCAGTGTATTTCCAAAAGTTGACTATTGTGCTTTGTTAAAAGCACTGTAGTGCTAATAGTATTGTCACTCAACCTAGTGAAGAGACATAGGTACAAGGTGCATCTTCCCAATTTTAACGTATATTCATATGTTTTCCATACATCTTAATCTTGCACCAAAAACAGTTTAGTAAAAGATGATTTTATATAGCTTCACATAATGGTCACCCCACTTTTTGGCAAAAATTGGTATAAAATCTGAGATGATTATGTGGTGAAACCTCAACTTCATTATCACATACTTTTCTACTCTGTTTTATACCTGCTTGCTTCTCACCTGTGGTCATAATTTTGATCATACCCTGGTCCCAGTTTAATTCCATAAGAAACCTTAAATTCAGAATACTCACTGTCAAGTCAGTCTTATACTCATGTGCTGCACAAATGCTATGAAGCTAGATTCTGGTCCCCCATTCTCATGAATATTATGTTTGGGGCCTGACCTTAGCAGTTCAAGCTTCTGGTCTCCATTTCCCAGTTACCCTGCTCTTAGCCTGGATTCTCATCTATAAAGTCTCATTCTTTAGGATATTGACCCAATTTGTGACTGTCTCTCTGTTAGTCACTTGCTCCTTCCTATTTATGCTTATCTCCAGAATAATTAAACTTGACTTATTTATAGGGAGCCACATGGCCTACCCACTTTCCTTTGTCAATCATCTCTCACCACTTCACATTGAACATTCTCTATTAAACCATTCTTCCCAATCTCTTCAAAACTCCTAGACCTTGAAACTGATTGATGAACTCAGAACCTGATTTGTATATGTCCTTTCTTCCCTCTTGGGTTAAAACACCAAATGTCAAATTTGGCACCTGAAGCCTATGACTTGAATGTCTCTCTTAAGCCTATTGAATATTCACTCATCCTCCCAATACTCACTGACTTCCTGGCTTCTCTTCCTGACCCAAAGTACCCCAACTCCTCTATAACCCTCAGAGGGTACCTAGGCCTTAGAATTCTCTGTGCATGCACATTGTCAGTGTATTTCCAAAAGTTGACTATTGTGCTTTGTTAAATCCAAGTAATATTTTTAGTGGACTAAATGGCATCCTGTAACTTGGTCCTGTTTAGGGGCATAAATTTTATTTGTGCCATCTATTGTCATACAACCATTGCTACTGAAAGGAAATAGTAGACTACATCATCCTGAACATGTCAACTTAGGTTTAGAATACATTATAGTCTTTTAAAATATAAATTTACTAGCCTAATTATTTTTAGTTAGACTAATATTTGAGTTAGTTATGATTCCCTGAGCACCAATAACTTAACAAGGGTAATGTAGGGCTAGAGTATATTAAAGTCAGTTAGAGATGCAATTTTGTTGATGTAATCTAGTTGTAGATTATCTGATTTGGGGCATTAGCCATTAGTTCATTCCTAAAATGAGGGTTTGACTTAATCAGAAGACAATTTGTCCTATAAGGTAATGAATATTTAAACATTTTTCCCCTGTGGAAGGATGGAGCAACCTGGAAACTGCCTATACTTTTCAGAGTTTTCTGGAGACAAGCTTTATCCTGATCCCTGTACTTTCTTCCTCCTTCACTCCCCCTTCAAGTATTTTCTTTATGCACTTATCATATCTTATTTATATTGTGTTTTGTTTTTTACTGGACATTCAAAGAACACATTAGGGAAATAATGATTCTTAAGGAATATCCTATAGTTATAATTTTTATACAAAAGAGTTACCTATGTATGAGTTGTAGCTCCATGAGGGCACAGAAATTGTCTTAGATAGTCCTTGTATCTCCCACAATGCCTAGCTCAATGAAATGCCCATAATAGATGATTAACAAATGTCTAAACAGCTAATTGAATCAGAGGCAGATCAGTATTCATAAACAACTTTTTTTCATATGGAGCAAGAAGACTGGTCACAGCAGAATGCTAAGAAGTAGATTTTACATATATATATATATATATGTTATGTGTGTATATATATGTATATATGTATATATATGTGTGTACATATATATGATTTTACACACACACATACACACACACACACACACACACACACATATATATATATATGTTATGTGTGTATGTATGTGTGTGATGTTACACTCAGTGACATCTGAGTGATAAGGTTACAACCTCAATTGTGTGTCTCTGACCTGAGCAATGGGGTTTCCATGAGAACTCACAGAGGCGCTTTTCTCATAAGAACTTAAATGCACCATAGTATGGGGAAGTGGTTCCTGGGACCCTTCAATACTGATAATAAGAGGTACTAAATTAAATATATTGTATCATAGAAGAAATGCATCAACAATCATTGTCAAGAGAACTGAAGAAAGAGAAGTATTTCAGGGCATTTGTGCCCTCTCATGTTAACACTCAATTACTTGACTTTTGAGCTTTTTGCCACAGTAGAACTCTGCTTCAAAAGAGGAGAGCTTTGTCCCAGATCACTGGGGTTTTCTCAGCTGCTGGAGCTATTAGTTGGGTGCCTTCTCTAAAGTCTCCACAGGCTCTGGCACCTGGTCACACACCCTAGGACCTCCACCCAAGACAGCAATCCAGATCCAAGCAGGTTAAAGCAAGAGTGATAACCCCTTAGAATTGTTGCTTGGACCCCCTATGATCTGCAGGCCAGGAGCTCTGTGGCATCCAAGTGGTGGCAGCCACCACACCTCAGCCACTTCTCCCTCCAGGGGCAGAGGCCAGACTGAACTCCCTGACCCCCTGTTCCCAAAGTCCATGCTGACCTTTTACTTTGCCTTTGGAATTTATGGGTTGATAATTCTGGAAACCACCACAGCTGCCGGCGATCCACTCTTCCAAAGTCCCTCCAACCAGGACTCTTCTTGGCCGCCCTGGGGCTAAAACTGTGACCCTTCCTGCCAGCCTGCTGGGCTGCCTTCTATGGGAGATTTGTTTCTCTCTGTCACTTTGTGGGTTCTGTAGCCCTAAAGTTTGTTTAGAGTCATTTTTGTAGGTATTTGAGGTGGTTATGGGGGGAGCACACAGAGTTTTCTGGCTTATACACCACCATCTTGGCTCCACCCCCCACTTTTTGAAAAACTAATAGTTTGAACATTTGAGATAATGCTAGTTTACCTGAAATCACTTTTGTGTGCCTCTACATACTTTGTCCCATATTAAGATAATAAAATTACTACTAAAAATTGCTGACACTTGGGAATCTAGCACTTTGCATGCATTTTCTCATTTGATACTGTTGACTTCCTTCTCTTCTGATAGATTTGGAAATGTTGAAAGGAGGAAGACTATGGCACAAGTTAATGAGTGATAGTCCACAATAAAATCTCTTTTATCTGAAATAATGGAAAGGAACATGGCCTCAATAACCCCAAACGGGAGGAAATCCTATATTGTTGATATTTGGCTTTGAAGAACGTTGTACAAAATTTGGAGTCTAGATGTGCTTTCCTACTTTAGAATAATATTCAAATAAATTTGTATTTCCTAAATATATATGAATATATATTGACTGAATGAATATTGACTGCAGGAGAAACACTGAGAAAACATGGTGGACTAAAGAGATCATATAAATGGCTAATAGAAAAGCTTTTATTTGTTTTCTTTGCATGTTGTCTTCTTTTCATGTCTTTTCATACATACTTTTCATGTTTCTCCATTATATAATGAAAAAAATTGTCACTTTTTAGAGTGGAAAGAGCACACTGGCTGTAGGATCAGAGGATCTGGGTTTAAATCCTACCTCTTATACTTACCACACATGTAACGTTTAAGTCACTTAAAGTCCCTGGGCCTCAGTTTCCTCTTCTGTAAAATTAGAGGTTTGGATTTGAGGCTCTCTAAAGTCCCTCCCAGGTCTAAATCTATGCTCCTATGATCTTCTGAGATGCTATAACACGTTACATTGTGCTCTGCACACAGATGTAATAAATTGAGTCCTTTGGGACTAAGAAGCAACATTCCATCCACCTTCCAACAGTATTTGTGAAATGCCCCACTTTTGTAAAGCACTGAATAATGTGATGCAAGTGTCAGGATATAAGGAAAAAGGTACCACTAGAAAGGCAACAGAAGAAAACATTGAAGATCATCAGAAAGTGCTACTATGTGAAAGAGCAATATAAAATAAGTGAAGAGAGAAAGCGTGTAAAGACAGAGAAAAAAACCACTTTAAAAAGCTCTTATTTCATCCTGAAATCATAGCATTAGAGTTGGAAGGGACCTCAAAGACCATCTAATCCAATCCAGACCTCTCAGTTTACAGATAAGGAGACCCAAGAAAGTTAAATGAGCAAAGAATTTGCCCAAAGTCATAATCATAAGAAGTGTCAGAAGTCATATTTGAATCTAGGTACCCTGACTCTCACCCCACTAATCTTTACGCTCTACTGTCCTGCCTCATTCCCTCTGGGATCTAACATAAACCTCACCTTCCTCTTTTCAGCTCTTCTTAATTAAACTAAATGAAGCCAAAACCAAATGGAGAGAGGGACAGTTATTGGATGAGTCTAGACTACAAAAAACAAAATTTGGAATGACTGGGGCTAATCACAGATACACTATCTCCTAAAGAGGGCTTGGATTCCACAGAAGAGTAGTGATTTGCCCAAGGTCATAGAGTTGGTTAGAGCCAGACCTGAGATTAGGAGAGTAGGTTTAGAAACTGTAGAGGTCTTTCCATCAAACCATTCTACATGTGATGAGATGGCAGGTCTAGACAAAGGAGAAAGCTAGGAAACAAGTAGCTAAGAAAAAATAACAGAAATGTTAAGCAAAACCTACCATGATTGACAGAATGAAAGCAGTACAAACCAAAAAAATTGGCAAAGCAATGGCTACCCAGACATCTGTAGTAAGTGGGTATTCCCCACAATCCACTGGGCATATGGAACATCCTTCATCCTCTTCACATAGGCCATTTCCGCATACTGAACAGTAGGGGGGAAAACAACAGAATGTTAGGAAATGAATAATATCAGAGACAAAGAGAGGAGAAGCAATAAAAATAAAAAGAAGTACAGCTTAGGGGTGTGGAGCCCTGCATTCTAATCAATGGAAAACCTGGGTTTAGAATAGGTCCTGACATTAACAAGGCATTTCATTGCTCACTGTCTCATTTCAATCATTTATGAAATAGGGTGGGGTCAGATGATCTCAAAAGTCTCTTCCAGCTTCAGCCACATAAAATAGAGTATTATAGTACCAAATTTTATTCCAAATACTGTTTTTGATGAAACAGCATGCTGTCATGGGGGGAAAAAAAAACCTAAAACCATGAGATTTAGAATTAAAAGAGCTAGGGTTGAATTCTTGTCCCATTACTTATTATCAGTATAATCTTGAGCAAGTCACAACTTTCTTAGACCTCAATTTTCCCCTTTGTAAATATATTTACAAATACCTTTCTAAATACATATAAAAATCTAACTAGATGATTATAAATAAATGTTCCTTCCAGCTTTGACTCCTATGAATTCTAATTCTATTATTTTTTAACCCAAAAGATCCTTTATGTTGTTTCCAAAGTGATTCAGTTTATAAAAAATAAAGTTAAAAATGTATACCTTGTCTAGGAAGTTCTACAGGATATTTTTGCATTTCACTGAACAAGGATAGAAACAATTTGTAATTTATAAGGGTAAGTAGATGATAACTTTCACACAGATTTCTTTGTAAATTTCTTCCAGTTCCATTTCTAACAGTGTTACAAGAACACTTTTAGAATGAGACTATTATATCTTTAAAGCTTCTCCATCTGTACTGAGTAAAAAAAATGTACTTAAATGATTCTTCACTGCTCTCAATGAAGCACCATTTAGAATGCTAGTACATCAAACCATGAAAAAGTTTCTGATCAGCTCAGAAGTTAGCACAGTTACCAAGTAGTAGCTTAAGTACTGGAGCAATTTAGTCCAATGGAATAATACTTCAGGGGACTGATTGTACAAGAATTCAACATGACTTCCTCATAAGGGACTTTTGATTGACATCAGACAGACCCAATCCATGCCCCATGCCAAGTCTGGCAATAAATAAGAACATGGAGTGCAGAATGCATTTCTGCTAGCAGAAAAGAGGCTTCAGCCTTCCATGCTACCAAGGGCATGATTTGTAATTACCTCCAGGAGCTCTGAGGATATCTGGTAGTTTTCTAAATGTTATTGGAAACACATGTTATTTCAGACACATAGGTAAAGTTTAACCTTCTTGTACTCCAGTGATCTGCTTGACATAAAAAATAAACATTTCTTCAAACTACTTTGGAAGTTCAGAGACCACTGCCTCTCCTCAGTCTAAGGATAAACCATCTGGTACAGAGTCTTCATGTTGGACTCCCATAGAAGCCAGCATGTGGAAAAACTACAAGGATCTATTCATAAAACTGAGGACAGTTGTGCATGCAATGCACTTCCTTGAGGACCCAAGGTCCTCCTCCTTGCCCATCCTGGGCATAGAAATTTCTTAGTAATTTTGTTGATGAGAGTAATATTGAATATAGAATGAAACCAGCATTTATAACACAATTTATCTGTCAGCTCCAGTCTGTGTGCATGGCAGCAATCAATGGTATCTAAATCACCATATATTATCCTATCAGTGTAGGACACACATTTAATGGTATAGGAAAACTATAATTTCTCCCTAGTGCTACAGAATATTGAGACAGGGGGCTTATGAACATATATCAATAAGCACTAAAAAAAGAATCTATTACAGAGACTTCACCCTGACTCAGAAATACCACTACTAGTTCAATAAGAATTGTAAGAGATTAAAGAATTCTGTAAGAGATTAAAGAAAAGATAAAAGGATCTATTTATACAAAAATATTTACATAAGCTCTTTTTGTAATAGCAAAGAATTGGAAATGGAAGACGTGCCCATTAATTGGGAAATGACTGTGGTATATGATTCTGATGGACTACTATTGTGCTATAAGATATGATGACGGGGATGGTTTCAGAAAAACCTGGGAAGAATTATATGAACTGATGCAAAGTGAAGTGAGCAGAACCAGAAGAACATTGTACACAGTAACAAATATATTGTAACATAAATAAAATAAAATAATATAAATAAAAAGCTGTGAAAGCCACTCTGATCAATACAAGACAATTCCAAAGGACCCAAGATGAAAAATGCTATGCACTTGCAGAAAGAGAAATAGTAAACTCTGAGTGCAGATTAAAGCACAGTTTTCCACAATATTTGTTTTGTTTGTTTTTGCAGCATGGCTAATAGTGAAATATGTTTTTATGACTTCACATGTATAATTGATACCCCACTGCTTGCCTCCTCAACAGATGAGGGAAGGGCTAGAGGAAGGGACAGAATTTGGAATTCAAATTTCTTTAAAATTAAATGTTAGAAATAAATAAATTTAAAAAGAGAAAGTCTTCATTGTAGGGGATAGACTTTATTTATCCTATTTTTAAACTATGCCTTTTATTTACAAGTTTCTAAATGTATTCCTCTCCCCTTCCCCAGCAATCCATCTCTTATCACAGTACTTTTAAAAGAAAAAAAAACCCAGTTCAACAAAATCAGCAACACATCAGCTACTGACAGGATAAGCAATATTTGTGGGAAATTTTTAAGAAATTAGAACCATAGAACTGAAAGCGATCTTTGGAATCAACTAGCCTAAACATGCTGTTTTACAGAGAAAATAGAAGAAGGAAGGACGGAGGGTTGGGGGAGAGAGTTGGAATCACTAGTAGCTTAAACTTGGGTTAAAATCCTGCATTGAGGCTTGCTAATTGTGTCATCATAATCAAATCACTTAAGTTTCCTAGAATCTCAGTTTCTTGTCTATAAAACGGGGATGATAACTTCTGCATTTGACTCCTAGTATTATTGTGAGACTGAAAAAGATAGTCAACCATTTTATCAACTCTAAAAGACAACGTGAATGTCAGCTCTTAGTATTATCCAGGTCACATGACTCCTAGTTTTGTGCTATTACAAAATACTTCCACAGAGACTTAAGTAGGGAATCTCTGAAACAGTTCCCTTGAGAAAAGTTCACAGGAAGTGGCCCATTGTGGCCAAGGATCATTGACACACCCCAGGACAAACTCCACAGACCCTCTCTTTGCAGGATAAGAAATTATCTTACCCGTTGCAGGCAGTACTGTGGTTTGGGCTTCCAAAGCCACCTTCATCTTTCCAGCTCTGATATGATCTTATTGAAGAGAAGTCATACCCACATGGACTAACACAACCTAGAAAAGACAATAGTAAACTGCATGAATCCAGTGTTCTTCATTCATTTCCCTTTGTTCATGGACTGCTGCTTTCAAAGGATAAAAATGATTCACATCTGCCTCCCAGGCACTTGAATCAGTAGCATCAAACTCTGCCTATCATTCAAATGAACAAAATATACAGAACAGTAAGATCACCCTCTGGGTATTGAATGTGGTGCAAACTGAATTTAATTCTTCAACTTGAAGCTTTATTTAGCTGCTAGAAAATAGTCTCTCTTAAGGGGATACTCAACAGTGAGAAATAACTGCTTTTGTTTTCTCTTGATCTTGATCTTGACCTTGACACATTACTTGGGACTACAAGTCTCTCAGAACTGATGTACACAATCTGATGTATGTACCACACACTAAGAATGGGAATAGAACCTAGGTCTCTTCCTCTGCCTCTACAAAAGATTTACTGGGAAAACCTCTTAGATCATCTGGTCTATTCTTCAAAGTCATAGGAGAAGGCTCTCCCACATCTACCATTGTGTTATAAATTTCTCTCAATTTGTTGGATTTTAATATTTAATCCATTAATTCCCCCAAAATGTAGTCTATGAGACTCCATGCCTTGGGTTTACTGCAAGTTGTCCTTGAGTTCATATATAGATCCAACAGTAATTTTTAGTAAATTTTAGAACCTATGATTTCATTGATAAGGAAAATTTCCATATGAGGAAATTCCCTGTAGTGATGTAGGCTGCTAGCTTCTTTGCAACTTAAAAATCAGAGTTACCTCTAAAGTTGAGAGATTAAATGACTTGCCCAGGATCACTTAGCCCATATGGAAGCAGGACTGTATTTAAGTTTTTCTGACTTCAAGGCAAGTTTTCTATTTACTGTACTGTAATACCTTTTGATCATTTTTACTTAGCTTTAATAAAATATCCATTTAGAATCAAAATTTTACTTTATTTATATTTGGTTTTCAACATTCATTTCCACAAGATTTTGAGTTATAAATTTTCTACCCACCTCTCCCCTACCCCCTACCCTAAGATGGAAAGCATACAAAATACTCCTTCCCCCACTCTGCCCTCTCTCATACCCCCCTCATCACCCTCCTTACCCCTTTCCTCCTTACTTTCTTGTAGGGCAAGATGGATTTCTATACTCCACTGCTGTGTATCTTGTTTCCTGGTTGCATGTAAAAACAATCTTTTAACATTTGTTTTTAAAACTTTGAGGTCCAGATTATCTCCCTTCTTCCCTCCTTACCCATCCCCCTGGGAAGACAAGCAATTCTATATAGGTTATATATGTGTAGTTATGCAAAACATTTCCACAGTAGGCATATTGTGAAAGACTATCTTTCCCTCTATCCTATCTCACCTCCTATTTATTCTGTTTTCTCCTTTGACTCTGTCCCTTTTCAAAAGTGTTTACTTCTGACAATCTTCTCATCCAATCTGCCCTCCCTTCTATAATCACCCCTTCTTATCCTCTTCCCCCCTACTTTCCTGTAGGATAAGATACCCAATTGAATGTGTATTAGTTATTGCCTCCTTAAGCCAAGTCCAGTGAGAGTAAGGTTGACTCATTCCCTTTCATCTCCCTGCTTTTCCCCTCCATTGTAACAGCTTTCTCTTCCCTCTTTTCTGTGAGATAATTTACCCAATTCTATCTCACCCTTTCTCCTTCTCCCAATATATTCCACTCTCACCTCTTAATTTTATTTTTAAGATACCATCCCTTCAAATTCAATTCACCCTGTGCCCTCTATGAATACACACACACACACACACACACACACACACACATACATACATACACCCATCTATGCATACATATGTGTATATATGCCTACATATGTATATATTAATATACGTATATATACATCTATATATATATATATACATGTATTTATTCCCTTCAACTATCTTAATAATGAGAAAAGTCTGAAAATCATAACTCTTAAATAAATGGGCTTACATTATTGTTTCATATGCACTTAGGATAAGGACCTGATTTTAGATGAGGAAATGTAAGTTGATGCCCTCCCTATATCAGAGTTTTTGAGAGCTATCTCACTTGTATTTCCTAGGAAAGATTTTTTCTAGCTCTTAGGAATTAAATATGACCTGATTTTAATGATGTGTTCCTCTTGGAATGAGTCACATGAACTGTTTACTTTTGGATTAATGATATCATAAACTTGTTTTCCAATTGACAGCATGTTTGATTTTGTTCAGGGGTTTTTGTTTTATTTTTTGGTTGGTTTTTGTTTTGTTTTTATTTTTATTTATTTTTTTTTTTAAAGCAATTGGGGTTAAGTAACTTGCTCAAGGTTACACGGCTAGTCATTATTTTTTTTATGTGTGGGTGCTCATTTTCTAAGGCCGGATTTGATCTTGGGTCATCCCAACTCCGAGGCCGGCGCTCTTCCTCAATGCGCCACCTAGCCGCCCCTTTTGTTTTATTTTTTAAAAGGATATTCTTAATCTACTTACAGTAATCTCAATATGTTTGAAAATAGTCATTTGAGAACAGTACTGGCCATGTCATTAAACAACTCAGTATGGTAAGCAAACATAGTTCCTGTAGGACAAGGGAAAGGAACTTTTGTTTTCATTGATATTCAGGTGAAGAGATTAGATAATCTAAATCTGTAATGGACTCAGCTCAGTTGCAGGATTTCCTCCAGTTCCAGGTAAAGAGATTTGCACTTGAAGAAATTCCCTGTAGCAATGCATGTGGGCAGCTTCTCTGCAACTTATAGTCAGAGCTTTAAGAAGGTAAGTGAATTGTCCAGGATCACATAGTCAGTGTGGCTCAATGGCAGGTCTCAACCCAGTCTTCCTGATTTTGAGGTCCTCCTCTCTTTCCACTATGATCCACTTTCCATTAATTGATATGTCTCTTGCATTCTTGCTTCTAAATTTGCATAAGTTGCTATAGTTATGGTTTCTCCACTCTAATCCCCTTCCACTACCCTCTAGGACTTAAATATTTATGTTGACAGCTCATCTAACCCTTATAGTTCATTGATCCTCTTTGAAAATGAAGGACCAACACAACAACAACAATCCTGATAGCTAAACAGATAGTTGTAGTACAACATCTTATACTCTTGAATCCTTTGACCCTTTGTCCTGTCAATGTTTCTGTCTTGCCAAACTTCTTCTACTTCTACTAACATTTTATTGAGTTGAACTGGAGAAAATTATGCAACTGAGCTGAGTCAATTACAAACTTAGGTTATCTAATCTCAACTGAACCCTCACTTTTGCAAGACATTTTAAAAAATCCTCCCTAACTACTTCTCCACTATCAATAGTATCTGTTTTAAACTTTCTATTCTCTCTTCAAGGCTTTCATACCACTCCCTCTCTACCTCAGCTAAGGGTCTTGCCTTGTACCTTACTTAGAAAAATAGAAAATATTTACAATACATCATCTTTTCTTCCCTTCTATTTTCTCCTTTGACCTTGTCCCTTTTCAAAAACATTTGCTCTCTCTCCCCTTCCCCCTTTTATCCAGTTTTGGATGAAAAGTTGACCCTTATCCTCATCAAGGTCAACCCCTCTGTGGGTACTCTTGATCTCATCCCTTCCTGTCTTCTCCAAAAGATCATCATCACTGTCATTCCTCCTCCTTCTTCAGTATTCAAGTATTCTCCTTATCCACTGCTTCATTCCTTACTGTCTATAAATATTTCCATGTCTCCTCTATCCTAGAAAATCCCCACTAGCCCTACAATTACCTAAAACTATTGTACTATATCTCTCCAAATTATTGGCTTCTGAGTTCATCACTCAATTGAAAAAGCTCTATTCAAAGTTACCAATAATCTCCTAATTGCCAGATTTGAGGACCTTTTTACAATCTTCATCCATTTTAACCACTCTGAAGCATTTAACACCATTGTTCACCCTTGAACACACTCTCCTTTCTATATTTTTGTGATGATGTTTTCTTTGGGTTATCATTCTTCCAGTGTGACTGCTCCTCCTCACTCTTTATTGTGAGATCCTCATCCACATTATGCTCTCTAACTCTGGGTAGACCTCCAAATCTCTGTCTTGGGCCATCTTCTCTTCTCTTTCCACATTTTCTCACTTGGTGACCTCTGTAGCACCCACAGATTTCCCTTTCATCTATATGATTTCTAAATCTATAAATCTAGGCCTAGTCTCTCTCCTAAACTCTACCATGCATCTCCAATCATTTATTGTACACTTCAAATGTTAAGTCCTATGGATGTTTCATACTCAGCACATTCAAGGTAGAACTCAATATATAGTATTTCTCCAAAAACACACCCTGTTTGCAAACTTCCCTAATTATACATGAATTCAACATCATATTTCTCGGAGTTAGTGTTATCCTAGACTTCTCACTCTCAATCACCCAATAGATCTAATCAGTCACTGAATCTTAATCCATTCTTTCTTAATCTTTATTCTTAGTTGCATCATTCATTCAGCACAGGAAAGTCTCATTTTTATGTAAGGGATGCCCTCCTGGAAAGTTACCTTAAAAAACTTTTATAAAGTTATATAGCTTAAAGTAAATAGAATCAAGTGAACAATTTGCACAATTATTGTAATAATGTACAGGAAAACAACATTGAAAGACTTTAGAATTCTGATTAATGCTGTGACCAGTTGTGACTTTAAAAGGATCACTGATGAAGCATGCCTCTGCCTTTTTGTTAGAGAGATACTAGATTAAAGGTGTAAAGTGAAATATACATTTCCAGAAATGACTATGTTAATTTGTTTCATTTAACTATACTTCTTTGTTATGAAGAACTCTATTAGAAGAGGCAGTCATTAGGAAGTAACAAAAATGTTTCCTTAAAAAGCATTAGTAAGAGGTGGAATCAATTTGGTAGAGTAAAAGCAGTGACTTGCTTGAGCTTACCCTCCAACTACTTCCAATACCTGTAAAAAAATGACTCTAAACAAATTTTAGTGCTACAGAACCCATAAAGTGACACAGAGCAACAAATCTCCTGCTGAAGGCACCCTGCAAGGCCAACAGAAAGGGTCTATCATACCTAGCTAGGAGCAGAACAGAGTACCACATGAGCTATACAGGTCCAGACCCATGGCAGAGACTGGCCAGAGAAGACTTCAGGCGAGTGAATCACTGGCATCTGTGGCAGTTTCCAGACTTCTCAACCCATAAAAACCAAGAAGAAAGTAAAAGGTCAGTGGGGAACTCTGTTGGAACTAGGTGAGAAAAGAGCATGATCTGGCCCCTGCCTCTAGGGCAGTGGAGTTGGCGGCAGCTACAACTGCTTCTGGATCCAGGACTACAAATCATAGGGGGACCAAGTGGCCAACCAGAGGACATTTGCAGGAATCTCTTTGCTGGCATTGAGGCAGGGTTCTCTTTCTTTGCCTTGCTTGAATTTGACTCATAGTCTTGGGTAGCAGTCCTGGGGTGAGGAGCACTAGCATGGCAGAGCTTGTTGAGACTGTGGAGAGGTGGTCATCCTCACAGTTCTGAGGCAAGAGCCTGAAAAAAGTTCTGACAGAAGCTTAGCAAAACCCCAGAAATTTGGGACACAGCACTCTCCACTCTGGAAGCAGAGTTCTACTGGGTCAAAGAGCTCAAAAGTCAAGTAATTGACTGGCAAGATGAACAAACAGGGGAAGTGCAATCAGACCAAAGAATCTTTTTTGGGGGGGACAAAGAGGATCAAAACATAGAACCAGAAGAAGACAATAAAGTCAAAACTCCTACATCAAAAGCCTCCAAGAAAAATATGAATTGGTCACAGGCCATGGAGGAACTCAAGAAGGATTTTGAAAATAAAGTAAGAGAAGTAGAGAAAATATTGGGAAGACAGATGAAAATGATGCAAAAACATCATGAAAAATTAGTCAAAGCCTGACAATGGCAAAGGAGGTGCAAAAAGCCAATAAGGAGAAGAATGCGTTAAAAAGCTGAATTGGACAGATGGAAAAGGAATTTCAAAGGTTAACTGAAAAATAATTCCTTTAAAATTAGATAGGGGCAAATGGAAGCTAATGACTTTATGAGAAATCAAGATGCTATAAAACAACTCCAAACAAATGAAAAAATAGAAGGCAATATGAAATATCTCACTGGAAAAACAACTGACCTGGAAAATAGATCCAGGAGAGATAAATTTAAAAATTATTGGACTAACTGAAAGCCATGATAAAAAAAAAAAAACCTTATACATCATCTTTCAAGAGATTATGGGAAATTGCCCTGATATTCTAGAACCAGAGGGTAAAATAGAAAATTAAAGAATTCACCAATTGCCTCTTGAAAAAGTTCCCCAAAAGAAAAGTGTTAGTTGTCAAATTATAGCCAAATTTGACAATTCCCATGTCAAGGAGAAAACATTGCAAGCCGTAAGGAAAAAACAATTTGAGCATTGTGGAAACACAATCAGGATAACACAAGATCTAGCAGCTCCTACATTAAAGGAATGAAGGGCTTGGGATATGATATTTCAGAGATCAGAGGAGCTAGGATTAAAACTAAGAATCACCTACCCAGCAATACTGAGTATAATACAAAGGGGAAAACATGGATGCTCAATAAAATAGAGGACTTTCAACCATTCTTGATGAAAAAACCAGAGCTGAACAGAAAATTTAGTTTTCAAATACAGGAAGCAAGAGAAGCATGAGAAGATAAATAGGAAAGAGAAATCATAAGGAACTTATTAAAGTTGAACTATTTATGAACATAAATACATTTCCCAAATTGGAAGGATGAAGATTGTAACTCATGAGATTTTTTTCAGTATGAGGATAGCTGAAGGTATTATAATTGTATGTATGTATACATACATACAGAGGCACAGGAACAGTTCAATAAGAAGGGATGATATCTAAAAAATAAAATTAAGAGGTGAGAGAGGAATATAATGAAAAGAGATAGGGAGAGATAGAATAGGATAACTTACCTAACATAAAAGAGGCAAGAGAAAACTGTTACAATGGAGGGAAAGAACAGGAAGGCAAAAGGGAATGGGTCAACCTTACTCTCATTGAATTTGGCTTAAGGAAGGAATAACATATACACTAAATTGGATGTCTTACCCTACAGGAAAGTAGGGGGGAAGGGGATAAGAGGGGGAATGATAGAAGGGAGGGCAGATTGGGGAGGGGAGGGTAGTTAGAAGCACACACTTTTGAAAAGAGACAGGGTCAAAGTAGAAAATAAGATAAGAGGGGGATAGGTTGGAGGGAAATAGTATTAAACTTTCATACTATAACTTCTATGGAAACATTTTCCGCAACTACACATGTACAACCTGTATTGAATTGGTTATCTTCCCAGTGGGAGTGGGTGAGGAGGGAAGAAGGGCAAGAATCTGGGAAAGATTTAAAATCAAATGTTATATACAGATATTGTGTGTGTGTGTGTGTGTGTGTGTGTGTGTGCTCGTATAAAGTGTATTATTCTTGAGATAATTTGCTGCAGTCTTTTTTTAATATTTTATTTAAAAATTTTGTACCTATATTCATAATATACTTGTGGTTATTTTACCAATACTTGTATTTACTTATTTGTGTTCACTCCTCCTGTTCCCTTATCTCAGTAGAATACAAACTTCTTGAGGACAGGGAAAGTTTTGTTTTTTTATCCTCTGTGCTTAGCACAGAACGTAGCACATACTAAGTGCTTAATTCAAATTTAATTAAATTTGAATATATTGAATTGGACTGGATCAGATTAGATTGGGAAAATATGAGCAGAAAGAAGTCATTTTATACTGTGGTGACCTGACCTGATTCAAATTGCTCTTTGAGATAATTAATAAGATCATCTATAGAGGTACTTCAAGAAAGTGACACGAGAATTGTCTTATGGAATCATTCTTGGCACTAGGGATAGCCTTATCAAAAGTCAGAAAAGAGGCCATTGATATGAAGGTTGCCAGACAAGGTCCTCAAACATCTCCCTTATAGTCCCAGAAATACTAACTTTTCTCGATTGAATCAAAAGATTGTTAGAGTAATAATTCACATTTACACAGTTCTTTAACATTGACTACATACTATGTATGCTTACAGATAGTCATAGAGAAAGACTTGGGGGTACCAAGAATTTGATTTCCACATGTCAAAATCTTAACCTTATATTTGTAGCTTTTGTTGACCAGTTGCTTTCCTTGGATTCCCCACTTTCAGAATAAACTATATCTGCCATACACAACCACCTTGTTCTCTATGATTGGAACACTCTCTGAATCTGAGTCTTCTCTCCTAAGGCTATCACACAGCTCACACAGGCTCAGGAGTCCACATGCAGGGCATACCTTTGCTGTCCAGTTTCTCTGTGTCATTTTCCCAGTACTAGATAGGGTATGAGTAAATATCTGTCCATCAGCAGGGACCACAGGCCACATATTCTACCTTTTCCCTTCACCAGAAAAGGAAAAAAATGATTAGTTAGTTTATCATCTACAGAGACAGATATGAGAACTGAACAAATCAAGGCGACTAAACAGTGAAGAGTGAAAAAGAGGGGGAAGATGTTATCACCAATGGAATCAATTAATCCAAATCATCTGATAAAGGCAAAGCTTTCAACAAAATGTGCTAGAATCATTCTGAAGAACTCTTAAGAATAGCCCTGCAATTTCAGCCCTTTGTTTCTTCCTCTAACGCAGTCAAAAGTCTTTTTTTTTTCATTTTTGTTCCAACATACCTGGTGTCTTTTGTTCTCAAGGAACATTACATACCATTCTCTCAGTAATGTGTTAGATACATGATGTCAGATCATTATCCTGAGCAAGTAAATGATATACTCTACCTGCTGGCTGAAAAGTATTTGCTTTGGAGGAACTCCCAGAATGTGTATAGTAGCCCCCACCTTTTACATAGGTTATTCTGGGGGAGCCAGCTCCTACCAACTTAGGATCCAATTGTGGAATTTTCAGTGTGAACATTTACACTTTAGAAATTAGCAAATGCTACAAATTAGGGCTTGATATATTGTTTGTCGATTGTATGGATTTCAGAAAGTTAAAATGCAAGTGATGCACATCAAACCTAAAAGTGTGTCCTACATGCATTTTTTGGGGGAGGGAGAGCTGGTTATTAAACATTTATCAGCACACCACTGATTATCACCAAAACAATAATCCCAGAACAAGCTATATTTCTGCCACACTATATTTGAAAGTAAGTCCCTCAAATGGACGGTGTTATTTTTGTCTTTGTAACTGTGGCACTCAGCACAGTATCTAGAACTTAACAGGTGCTTAATAAATTGATTGATTGATTTGACTCCTATTCTTGCCTAGTGTTGAAAGAATCACAATATCTTGCATTTACATAGTGCTTTAAGGTTTTCCAAGAATTGTTGTTGGAGCGGAGCCAAGATGGCAGAGTAGAAACAGCAAGGCCAAGGTGCTCTTCCCCCAGATCACCTCCAAAGCATGTAAAAGGGGACTCTGAACAACTTCTGGAGCCCCAGCACCCACAGAAAGACACAGAGAAGCTAACCTCCTGCTGAGGACAGCCCAGCAGCCCTGCAGGAAGAGCCAGAGCAGCTCTCTGGGAGCCAACAGCCCAGCACTCGGACAGCCAAGACCAGGTCTGCATGAGCTGTGGTTTTAGCCCTAGGGTGGCCGGGCCAGCAGCAGGCCGGAGGGACCCCAGAACAGCAGCTGCTGTGGAGATTCCAGAATTATCAACATAGACATGCCTAGGACAAAGTGAGAGGTTAGTGCCCTATGGATTTTGGGACCAGTATTTGGGGAACACATTGGCTTCCTCCCCTAGGAGCTGGAAGCCACCGAGGAGACACGCCATTTTGCAGTTTCAGTGGCAGATACAGCTCCTGGCCTGCGAACTGTAGTGAGATCCAGCAATCGGTCTTGGGGGGTAATTGCTCTTTCTTTAACCTCCCTGGATCTGGATTGTGGTCTGGGGTGGAGGTCATGGGGTGGGTATCCAGCTTGTGAGAACCAGAAGTTGTGAAGACCCCAGCTTTGGGAAGGAAGCTCCCCTGTCTGGTGGCAGACTTCTACTGTGGCAACAAGACCAAAAGCCACGTAATTAAGTGCACCATGCTGAGGCACAGGAAACAAAATGAACAGAAAATTGCAACATTAGACTCCTATTTTGGGGGCAAAGAGGATCGAAGCATAGGAGGAGGACTGCCAGGTCGGAAATCCTGCTTCAAAAGCCCCAAAGGAAAATATGAGTGGGTTACAGGCCATAGAGGACCTTAAGAAAGATGTTAAAAATCAAATAAGAGAAGTGGAGGAAAAATTGGAAAGAGAAATGAGAAGGATGCAGGAAAAGTATGAAATGAGGGTTAACAGCCTGACTGAGGAAAACAACACCTTAAAAAATAGACTGACTCAAATGGCAAAGGAGGCCCAAAAGGGCAATGAGGAGAAGAATGCCTTAAAAAGCTGAATTTGCCAGATGGAAAAAGAATCTCAAAAGCTCACTGAGGAGATTCATTCCTTTAGAGTTAGACTGGAGCAAATGGAAGCTAATGATTTTATGAGAAATCAAGATGCTGTTAAGCAGATCCAACCAAATGAAAGAATAGAAGGCAATGTGAAATATCTCATGGGAAAAAGCACTGACCTGGAAAATAAATCCGGGAGAGATCATTCAAAATTATTGGACTACCTGAAAGCCATGATCAAAGAAAGAACCTAGAAATCACCCATCAAGAAATTCTCAAGGAAAATTGCCCTGATGTTTTAGACCCAGAGGGCAAAATACAGATTGAAAGAATCCACAGATTGTCTCCTGAAAAAGACCCCAAAATGAAAATTCCTAGGAATTTTATAGCCAGGGTCCAAAATTCCAAGATCAAGGAGAAAATACTCCAAGCAGCCAGGAAGAAACAATTTCAATATTGTGGTAACACAATCAAAATAGCACAGGACCTGGCAGCTTCTACACTGGAGGATCAAAGGGCATGGAATATGATATGCCAGAGGGCAAAAGAGCTGGGAATGAACCCAAGGGTCACCTACCCAGCAAAACTGAGTATCTTGTTTCTGGGGAAAATATGGCCATTCACTGGAATAGAGGACTTTCAAGCATTCTTGAGGAAAAAAAAAGTTGAATAGAAAATTTTACACTCGGACACAAGAAGCGAGAGATGCTTGAGAAGGTAATCAGGGAAAAGAAACCAAAAGGAACTTATTAAAGTTGAATTATTTACATTCCTACATGGAAAAACAATAATTGTGACTGATGAAACCTTCCTCATTATGAAAATAATGGAAGAAGGGTATATGGGCATATGAATACATATGTGAATGTGTGTATATATGTTTACAGGTATACTTGGATAGAGGACACAGGTTGAATTTGGTGGGAAGGGGTGATACTTAAGGGATAAAATTATGAGGTTAGAGAGGAAAGTGGCAAGAGGAGATGGGGAGAGACAGGGTAAGGTAAACTATCTCATATAGAAGAGGCAAGGGGAAGTAGTTGCAGGGGAGGGGAAGAACAGGAAGGCAAAAAGGCAAAACCATATTCTCATTGAATTTGGCTTAGGGAGAGAATGACATACATAATAAATGGGATATCTCACCCTGCAGGAAAGTAGGGGAAAGGGGGATGAGGGGGGTGATGATGGAGGGGAGGACACTCTGGGGGGAGTGGAGGTTGGAAGTACCTATTTTCAAAGAAGGACAGGATCATAGTACAGAATGGGCCAGGTAGGGGATGGGATGGGTGGGAGGGAAATATAAGCAGTCTTTTACAATATATCTACTTTGGTAATGTTTTGCATAGATATACATGTTCAACAAATACCGAATTGCTTATCTTCCCAGAGGGAATGGGTGACAAGGGAGGAAGGGAATGGATCTGAAATTCAAAGTTTTAAAATTAAATATTTCAAATATATATAAATACTATTATTAATACTCTTTTGCATGCAATTGGGGTATAAGATGTGCAGGCATTGGGGCACAAAGATTCACCTTGCCCTAATGGCAAAGTTGAAGGGGATATGGAAGAAGATATGGAAGAGACCAGATTGGATGAGGGGATATCTTGTGGGATTGCTATTCTGGGGTGGTGGGTAGGGGGAAAATGGGGAAAAATTGTAACTCAAAATCTGGCTGAAATGAATGATGTAAACCAGAAGTTAATAAAGTATTTCTTAAAAACAAAGATCCTAAAAAAAAAAAAACAAGTGTTTGAATGTTTTCCATGTGCATTGTGCTAGGAGTTCAAAGGATTACTTTGAAATGTAATATAACACCCCTGACCACAAGATGGTTACAATCTAATTGGAAAACAAAAGAAGGGAAAGACTAGTCATCACACTTTTGTTGTTGTTGTTGTTCATTCTGATTGATACAAAGGACATAATCTTGTGGAAGATTCTGACCATATATAATGTTATAGTATAGTGCTTGATGCATACTAAACTGAATAAAACCTTTTTTAAAAATTATTTTTGCTCACCACAAGATTATGAATCCAATTATATATTAGGAACCATATTGTTAGTTACATGAATTAGGATACAAAGCAAGAAATAGATTTAGATGTATTTTAAAGTAAAAATTGCCAGTTTTACTGTTTAATTAGAGGCAATGTAGAGAAAGGACATTGGAGTTGAGAAACCCAAGTTTGAACCACAGTAATTTCTCAATCAGTAAGCTAGGTGTCACAATGGATAGAGTATCAGACCTGAGTCAAGAAGACTCATCTTTCTGAGCTCAAATCTAACTGTGTGAACCTGGGCAAGTCACTTAACCCTGCTTGCCTCAGTTCCTCATCTATAAAATGATCTGGAGAAGGAAATAGCAAACCACACCAATATCTTTTCAAAGAAAACCTCAAATGTGTCACAAAGAGTGAAATAACTGAACAAAAATTGTGTGATCACAGGTAAGTCATTTCACCTCTCAAAACGTGTATTTCTCCACCTGTAAAGTTGTGATGATGGCACTTGCAGTATTTATCACTCAAGGCAATTATGTGAAATAATGAGATAATGTAGGTAAAATGCTTTGTCAATCTTAAAGTGCTATCAAAGGCACTTATTATTATTAAATAAGCATTTATTAAGTTCATATATTCTAGTCAACTTGCCATATATAATAACTAACATTATTATAATAACTTATATAGTCCTTTAAAGTTTATAAAGCAGTTCACATAAATTATTTAATTTATTTCTCACAACACCTTTGTGAGGTAGGTGCTATTATTATCCCCATTTTAAAAGAGAGGACACTAAAACCAAGACAGTAAGTGACTTGTCCAGAGTCACATAGGTAGTAAGTGTCTGAGTCAGGATTCAAATTTAGGTCTTCTTGATGCCAAGTGCAGCACTCTACCCACTATAGCACCTCTATACCCAGCTCTGAAAACTAAAAAAAAAAAATTAAAAACCCTGCTATCCCGGAGTTTATATAATCTTGTCATTCAATAAATGACTTCACCCAATAGAAGTCCATAGAAATCATCACACTACTAACTGCTACTAACCATGCAAGCCAGAGGACAAGAATGAATGTTGGCATGGTGGATACAGCAGTTCTTTCCATTTACTTCTTTCCCATAGGCAGGACACTCTACATCTTCACAGAATTTCTTTGCTGCAGTTGCATTGCTAGATAAACAAAATGTTGCAAGGGGCTTTTCCTCTCATTTCCTCCTTGTACTATCACTTCTCTCCTTCCCTCCCCCATTTCTATAACTTGCATTCCTAGATACAATAGAAGCCAATCCATGCCCTATTCATTAAACCGTATGTAAAAGTAAAAAATTAATAACCCACAGGGTTTATTTCAGTTACAACAAATACAACACATTTTAATCTCTCTTTTTGCTTCTTTTGATGAACACTATCCCTTAGACGCTAATATCTAAATGGAATAACAAAAAGTTCTCCAAATAACAAAATGTGAAGCCTTATCTCATAATTGAGCCAAACAATCAAATGTTAGTTATAGTTGACCTATAATAGTCTGGACTAAAGAAAATATTCTCTTGGGAATAAGAGTACTTCTTCTTTGTTGGAGATAGCATACGTTTTCTGGAGCAACAAGTTACAGGGGAAGTTTCCATAAATGAGAGAACATTCACCCTCAGAGAAATTCTCACTTACCATAAACACAATGTGAGCATTGGTTTAGCAAAACAATCAGCATTTCTAGAAGATGACTTTTTACTTATTCCATTTGGAGTGACTATCTACATAGACAAGGGAGAATAGAAGAATTCAGAGATCATTATTATATTGGAAGGAATTAGAAGGGATTTTATTTTAATCTACTCCAACCACTTCATTTGCAACTCAAAGAGGTTCAGTGATTTCCTAAGTTCACACAGAAGTGAGCAGGAATATACAATTTAATTTTTAAAAATGATAAATTTTGGTAAAGTATATTGCTAATTTTATCTAGTGTTCACCTATGAAAACAAAACAAGCAAATGAAACCCTTATTTTTCTTCAATGTTTTTAAGACTGCATTAATACCTTCAACTCATTACTACTAACCATTTTGGTTGTATAGACACAGCCACATAGCAGGTACTGTGGCCAATCAGGAAAGTTGCAACAAGGAGATGAACATGTATTGATGTACAAATAGCAAGAAACTCTTTGTCCTTTGTCAATGGTGAAAATGGTTTCAAATAACATGTAGGCCACTGCCATCAAAACTGCAATAGACCTGAAAGCCCTGACAATCTCACCAGCTTAAGTAAAACTTTTGTTGGGGGCCACAATTGTAATAACCATTTCTAAATCAAAGTTGTTCACTAAGTACTTTAATCCATTCTTATTCTTAATGTACCAGTCAAATTATTTCTGGGGAGGTGAAATATTTGAAGAGATTTTCCAATTGAGTAACATTGACCATCAAGTCAAGGCAAAGATAAAGAGGAAGCATAATGTAATGAAATGATCATTATGTCAATATCTTCCAGCTCAAACACTTATTAGTCATGTGACTGAATAGGTTACTTAATCCCTCATCTGAAAAACAGGTATTTCTTATATTACATTGTATTACATTATATTACATTACATTATATATTATATTATATTATATCATATCATATCATATCATATATAATTTATTATATTAACTATTGGAGAAAGAGTAATGATAACTAACACATATATACTAATATAATACAACATATATTTTGCTTTTATATGGGTACATATTAGCTATCATTATTATTATTGTTTTAATACTTCAAGGATTTATGATTATATTGATAAGTACTTCCTTTAGTAGTGAGGATTGAAATTTATCTACAATTTCCATAGATGGTATTCAAGAATATTTGCAGCAAAACAATGATGGTGATGATGATAAGCAGCCTTGCAACCAATATGTTGGTGTTCAGTTGTTTCAGTTGTGTCCTAAGGTCACACAGAAGTGACTATCTATCTATCTATCTATCTATCTATCTATCTATCTATCTACCTATCTATCTATCTATCTATCTCTATATATACATATATATATATATATATATATATATTTGCATTTATATATAATCTTTGAGACTCCATTTGAGGTTTTCTTGGCAAAGATACTGGGAGTGATTTGCCATTTCCTTATCCAAATCATTTTATAGATGAGGAAACTGAAGCAAAGCAAATAGAATTAAGTGACTTGCCCAGGGTCACACAGCCAGTATGTGTCTGAGGCCAGATTTGAACTTAGGAACATGAATCCTCCTACCTCCAGACCCACTTAATTGCCCTTATATGTTGATGACCTTCTCCAAACTCAGCCAAGCTGGTCCTTATGAGACAACTATGGTTCATCACTGAATACATATATAATGTCTTTCTAACTTGGAAAAACTTTTCAGAGTTTGAACTCTCTTGGTATATTATTTGGGAAACTATAGTACTCACCCAATGAGTGGGAGTATAGTGGAACATGGATTCTACCCTAAGAATGCTTAGTGACTCTGGGATCTTCAACAAAATACCTATCCTCTCTAAGGTGCCATTTCCTTTTCTGTAAAATATGAATAATAAGACTTGCTCTGCCTATAAACACCATAATACTTGTGGTGAAGATAAAATGAAACAATGTACATGAAAACTCTTTGTAAATCAATAGTGATTATGAAGACCTTGTGTAATTCCTAAGCCTGTGCTCCCTAAGACCACAACACCAAGCCAGGCAAATTAAAATTAATGTAGTTTTTGGTCTCTGAATCATTTTGTGGTGTAGCTGTCTCTTGAATTTTCAAACAGAATAACATCATTCCACAGGGGAAAAAATGTTCAGGAGTCAAGAATGGCAATTTTGGTTAATTCTTTATTATGCATTTTATATTATCTGAAAAAATCGGGTTTTTTTCTAAATCATGTTCATAGCTGACTGGATCACAGCGATATAAAAATACCTGAATTTTCTAGTTAAGTTAAAAGAAAGAAATATATTTTCTAACCTTGTTTAACTCTTAGAATGAGTTTATTTTTGTGATTCATGCCATAGATGCTCTGCCCAAATGTAAGATGAAAAATACCCAAATTTTAAATGTGAAAAGAATTTCAGTGAGTGAAAAGTAGTGGTTTTTATGTGAGTGATGCATATGCCTCTTCTTATGCTGAAACTGATTACAGTTAAGTTTCACAATTGACCCAAATCATTTAATTTGATTGAATGGAGATTTAGGTACCATTTAATAATAGTTAATTAGTATATGGGATCAGTTGAAACAATAGATGAAAAAATATCTTAGTAAAATCTTTCACCAATTGGCTTCTGAACTTTTCCTCATTCCCTATGTAATCTCTCCTCCCATTTAAATTTTACACAAAGATTTAATGAGTAATTAGTTTCAACAAGGTTCTGGGTACTCTAACAAAACCCATTAGTTTATTTCACTGAATAGAAATCAGTAGTCAAAAAATGAAAAAGAAAAGGACAGATAGGGCTCTAAGGGAGCTTGTATTCTGCATCAGAATATTTTCAGCCTCTTTTGTTGTTATTCAATGGTTTCAATCATACCTTTGTGACCCCATTTGGGGTTTTCTTGGCAAAGGATTAGAGTGGGTTTTCATTTCCTTTTCCAGCTTATTTTATAGATGAGAATTAAGTGAGTTGCCTAGGCTCACACAGCTAGTGTCTGAGACCAGATTTGTATTCACAAATATGCATCTTCTTGACTTGAAGGCTTAACTACCCTATTAAACCTCCTTACAACCACTCTTATCAGCCTTGGTTTCTAAAGGTCTTTTTCTCCCCTTTCCCTGGCTACACAGAAGGGCAGCGTCAGTTGTCAGTCAGTCAGTTAGGGGAAAAGCTTGGACTAGAGACCAAATTATTTCAGTGCACTATCTACTATGCCATGTTCCCTTTCTTCATTAGTCATTTGCGCTGACTAATTTTGAGGTGTGATAGTGCTATCAATTGTCCTCCTTATCCATACTATGCAGAATACAGTCATCCTTTCCACATGGGGAGAGAAAGGGGTTAGGCATATGTTGCCCAGTGATCTGAAAAGTACACGTAACATTTTTGGCTCTCCTTTCATAGCAGAGAAGTCTGAATTACTATGGCATTAAAAGATAAAATATGCCAATATTTTACAACACTGTGCTTATATTTTATGGGTTCTTAATTTCCAAAGTTTTTCCATGTTATCTACTGGCCTTCACATGTTGTCTGTGGTTTCCACAAAACTCCCCTCAAATTTCTCATTTAATGTAGTATGCCAATCCATGGATTGGGAAAGTTGTGACATGGAAGGGATAGCTATACACCATGTCCTGTGTGATTGCTGCCTTTTAAATAAATGTAGTATATGCTCTCCCTGATACCATTGTTTTCTCACCATTCTTTTGGAGCTGTGAGTTCTGTGTCTTTCCTTTTTCACTTCTTGTTAAAGGTAAGAAAACTTTGAGTAGAAGGGGAGGAAAGAAAAATGGTTAGTGTGCTAAACTAAGAAAATTTTCAGAGTGTTTTGTCAAGCAGACATGTTTCACTTCACTCACTTATGGAAAAATATCAAATAATTTCACCCAATTCCTTCAATTTAGTTTGAACTCGTACATGTTACAATGAATCTTGTTACAATGAACACCAAAGGGGCTGGTGCCTCAATTCATCTATTTTAGCAGGATTGAATTGTATGTTGAATATCACTCTGAATGGATGGACCATCACGAGAGTATAGGCCCTTTCTTACCCTGCCACCACAAAGAAGTATATAGTTTTATTGAAGAAAAGGGGCTTACTTTAGGCATACTAGGGTCAATCTTAATAGCACCTCCTATCCTTACCCATTAACCCAAGCAGAGTGATAAGAAGAGAAAGGGGAAAAGAGAGTGCTCCAGCTTAAGCCAGAGCCAGGAGAGAGTATAAAGATAAAGAAGTCTTATGTAGGACTCACCTATAAGCAAATTCTTGAGAGACCAATTAAAACTAACTACCAGAGTTCCTACGGATTTTGCTAATGATATTCAAGCTACCAGTTTTGACCTGTCATTTACAGCCAATTCTCAGGTAAGCAGGCATTTATTGGACAGTTTATTAATTTTCCAGGTCTTATTTCTTTTGTCCCATCTTTGGGGCATTCCCAAGATTATAGCATATTAACTTGGAGGAACAGAGAATGAAAGTGTAGTCTGGTTTTAAAAGGGTGGGAGCAGGGTGAGTGGAAAGAATATTGAAACCAAAATTGTCTAAAGTGATATATTTAATATATCTAAGGGTGATATCCTTCATTATCAAGGATAATTTATGTGAATGATTCTTAGACAGAGACCCCGGGTTCATGTAACCTACTTGCACTAACTTTTCATTTATTGCAAAAGAATCAGTGAATAACTAAAAGTGATTTATCCAAACGGGAAGAGCCCTAAATTCAATGATAACATTCGTTACAACTTATTTCTACAAGTAGGTCATTGTTGTACTTAGCAGAGAATATTGGAAATGCATGACATTGGTAAGTATTTTCAAACTTGGAGAAGCCCCTAGGCAATTCTATACCTGTGGGAAAGGATTCCATTTCTGACAGCATATTCATAAAAGTCATCTGAAGCAAAGACAGCATAGGCCACATTAAAAGGTTCACCACTGATAGCCTTCTCTGGTGGCTGCTGGACCCATGACATCTCTAGACCTAGAAAGAAAGCATAGCTAAATTATATTAATTATTCAACACTAAATATTAGCAAAGAACTAGATTTTAATGTGCTAACCCCAGGACTTCTGAGTGTTTTATTTTTTAAAAAAATCATTTAAATCCAAAGATGATCAAAAAGACCAAGAAGTGGTTTCCCACTAATTCAGCTGCTACCATGCCATCCCACCATTTCCACCAGAAACTAAAATGTTACTATTACTGACTATTGGGTCTGCCCACTTATCACAACTGTCAGGGGCAGCCCTGACCAGCAGCCCAGATCAACCAGAGCAGACTTCAGGAGAGTGATTCACTGGCAGCTGTGACAGTTTCCAGATTTCTTAATCCATAAATACCAAAGAGAAAGTAAAAGGTCAGGAAACTCTTTTGGAACTGTGTGGAAAAGAGCATGGTCCATTCTCTGTACCCAGGGTGGCAGAGGTGGCAGAGTGGCAGTTACAAATGCTGCCATGTGGCTGCCTACAGAGCTCCTGGCCTGCAAATCATAGGGGGACTAAGTGAACATTCAGAGGGTAATTGCTCTTCTTTTAACATGCTTGGATCTGGGTCACAGAATTGGTTAGTGGTCCTGGGGTGAGGAATGCCAGTGTGCCAGAGCTTGTGGTGGCTGTAGAGAGGGCGCACTCCTTAGACCTCGGACACCATTAGCTAAAAATCCCAGTGATTTGGAACACAGCTCTCTCCACTGTAGTAGCAGAATTCAACTGTGACAAAGAGCTCAAAAGTCAAGTAATTGGCTGGCAAAATAAGCAAGCAGAGGAAGCAAAATCAGACTGTAGGATCCATTTGGGGGACAAAAAGGATCAATACATGGAACCAGAGGAAGTCAATAAAGTCAAAACTCCTCCATCAAAAGCTTCCAAGAAAAATATTAATTTATTACAGGACATGGAGGATCTCAAGAAGCTTTGAAAATAAAGTAAGAGAAGTAGAGGAAAAATTGGGAAGAGAAATGAGGATGATGGAAGGAAATCACAAAAAGCAAGTCAACAGTCTGCTAAAGGAGACCCCCCAAAATACTGAAGAAAATAAATCCTTAAAAATAGACTAATTCAAATGGCAAAAGAGGCCCAAAAAGCCAACCAGTAGAATGCCTTAAAAAGCCCAATTGGACAGGTGGGAAAGGAATTTCAAAAACTCACTGAAGAGAATAATTCCTTCAAAATTAGATTGGAATAAATGGAAGCTAATGACTTTAGGAGAAATCAAGATGCTATAAAACAGACCAAAACAAATAAGAAAATAGAAGGCACTGTGAAATATCTCATTGGAAAAACCACTGACCTGGAAAAAAGATCCAGGCAATATAATTTTAAAAATTATTGGACAACCTGAAAGCCATGATCAAAAAAGAGCCTAGAAATCATCCTTCAAGAAATTCTCAAGGAAAATTGCCTTGATATTCTAGAACTAGAAAGGAAGATAGAAATTAAAAGAATTCACTGATCACCTCTTGAAAAAGTTGAGGAATGTGGGGATCATGTCTGGTACAATTCTTGCTCAGAGTAATCTCAACCCCTACCCCAAACTGTGCCCCACCCCCCATAGACTTCAGGGATTTCTGAGCTTTAGTCACCCACCCCTACCTCCTTCTCTAGGAATATCATAGCCAAATTCTAGAGTTCCCAGGTCAAGGAGAAAATACTGCAAGCAGCCAGGAAGAAAAAAAATTGAGTATTGCAGAAACACAGTCAGGATAACACAAGACCTAGTAGCTTCTATATTAAAGGATCAAAGGGCTTAGAATATAATATTCTGGAGTTCAAATGAACTAGGATTAAAACCAAGGATCACCTACTGAGAAAAACTGGGTATAATGTTTCAGGGGAAAATATAGTCATTTAATGAAACAGAGGACTTTCAAATATTCTTTGTGAAAAAAACAGAGCTGAACACAAAATTTGACTTTCAAATACAAGAATCAAGAAAAGCATGAGAAAGTAAACAGGATAACAATTTTAGGGAACTTATTGAAGCTGAACCATTTATATTCCTACATGGAAAAACAATAATTTTAACTCATGAGACTTCTCAGTATGAGGATAGTTGAAGGGAATATATATATATATATATATATATATATATATATATATATATATATATATATGTATATGTATATGTATATATACATACATATATATGTATATGTACATATATATACATATATATGTATATATATTCCCTTCAAAATCTATACATATACACATATATATGTATATACATATATACACATATATATGTGTATATGTATAGATGTATACACATATATAGTATACATACATATAAATGTATGTATAAGAGGGTGTATGTGTGTATAAATACATATGTGAGTGAGTGTATATGTGTGCACACGTATACATAGACAGAGGGCACAAGATCAGTTGAATAGGAAGGGATGATATCTAAAAAATAAAATTAAAGGTGAGAGAGGAATATATTGACAGCAGAAAGGGAGAGATAGAGTATCGTAAATTATTTCACATAAAAGAGGCAAGGGAAAACTGTTACAGTGGAGGGGAAAAGCAGGAAGGTGAAAGGGAATGGGTCAACTTTACTCTCATTGAATTTGGCTTAAGGAGGGAATAACATACACACTCCACTGGATGTCTTACCCTACAGGAAAGTAGCGGGGGAAGAAGTTGAAAAGGAGGATGATAGAAGAAAGGGTATGTTTCAGGAGAGGGTAGTTAGAAGCACATGCTTTTGAAAAGGGACAGGGTCAAAGTAGAAAATAGAATAAGTAGGGGGTGGGATAGGATAGAGGGAAATATAGTTAGTCTTTCATATTATAACTTCTCTGGAAATGTTTTGCAAAACTACACATGTACAACCTATACTAAATTGCTTGTCTTCCTTGTGGGAGTGGGGGAGGAGGGAAGAAGGGAAAGTATCTGGAAATCAAAGTTTTAAAAACAAATGTAAAAAACTGTTTTTTACATACAACTGGGAAATAAGACATACAGGCACTGGGGTATAGAAATCCATCTTGTCAGACTACCTCCAAACTATGTAAAAGGGGATTGTGAACAACTTCTGGAGCCCCAGCATCCACTGAACGACACAGAGAAGTTAACTTCCCGCTGAGGACAGCCCAGCAGCCCTGCAGGAAGGACCAGCGCAGTGCTCTGGGAGCTGGCACCTCAGCATGAAGTGCACGGGGAGCTGAGCACAGGTCTGCCTGAGTTGTGGTTTTAGCCACAGGGCACCAGGGCCAGTGGTGGCTGGAGGGACCCCAAAACACCAGTAGCTGTGGCGATTTCAGAATTATCAACATAGATGTGCCTAGGACAAAGTGAGAGGTTAGTGCCCTATGGACTTTAGCACCAGTATTTGGGGAACGTGTCGGCTTCCTCCCCTTGGTGCTAGAAGCTACTGAGGAGACATGCCATTTTGTAGTTTTCAGTGGCGGCTCCAGCTCCTGATCTGAGAACTGTAGGGAGATCTAGCGATCAGTCTTGGCGGGTAATCTCTCTTGCTTTAACCTCCCTGCATCTGGATTGTGATCTGGGGTGGAGGTCCTGGGTGGGTTTCCAGAAACGGAAGTTGCCCCCCACAGACACACATTCCGGACGAAAGTTCCCTTCTGGCTCCAGGCCATACTGTGGCAACAGGCCCAAAAGTCAAGTAATTAAGTGACAACATGCCAAGGCAAAGGAAACAAATTAAACAGAAAAATGCAACCTTAGACTCTTACTTTGGGGGCAAAGAGGATCGAAGCATAGAACAGGAGGAGGGCTGTGAGGTCAGAAGTCCAGCTCCAAAAGCCCCAGGGGAAAACATGAGCCGGTTGCAGGCCAAAGTGGACCTTAAGAAGGACTTTAAAAATCAAATAAGAGAAGTGGAGGTAAAATTAGGAAGAGAAATGAGAATGATGCAGGAAAAGTATGAAATGAGGGTCAACAGCCTGACTGAGGAAAACAACACCTTAAAAAATAGACTAACTCAAATGGCAAAGAGGCCCAAAAGAGCAATGAGGAGAAGAATGCCTTAAAAAGTCGAATTTGCCAGATGGAAAAAGAATCTCAAAAGTTCACTGAGGAGATTCATTACTTTCAGAGTTAGACTGGACCACGTGGAAGCTAATAACTTTATGAGAAATCAAGATACTGCTAAGCAGATCCAAACAAATGAAAGATTAGAAGGCAATGTGAAATATCTCGTGGGAAAAACCACGGACCTGGAAAATAGATCCAGGAGAGACAATTTAAAAATTATTGGAATACCTGAAAGCCATGATCAAAGAAAGAACCTAGAAATCACCCATCAAGAAATTCTCAAGGAAAATTGCCCTGATGTTTTAGATCCAGAGGGCAAAATAGAGGTTGAAAGAATCCACAGATCACCTCCTGAAAGAGATCCCAAAAAGAAAGCTCCCAGGAATATTATAGCCAGGTTCCAGAATCCCCAGATCAAGGAGAAAATACTCCAAGCAGCCAGGAAGAAACACTTTCAATATTGTGGAAACACAATCAGAATAGCCCAGGACCTGGCAGCTTCTACACTGAGGGATCAAAGGGCATGGAATATGATATTCCAGAGGGCAAAAGAGCTGGGAATGAACCCAAGGGTCACCTACCCAGCAAAACTGAGTATCTTGTTTCAGGGGAAAATATGGTCATTCAGTGGAATAGAGGACTTTCAAGCATTCTTGAGGAAAAAACCAGCTTTGAATAAAAAATTTGACATCCAGACACAAGAAGCAAGAGATACCTGAGAAGGTAATCAGGGAAAAGAAATCAAAAGGAACTTATCAAAGTTGAACTATTTACATTCCTATATGGAAAAACAATAACTCTGTCTGATGAAATCTTTTTCAGTATGAAAATAATGGAAGAAGGGTGTATGGTCATATGAATACATATGTGAATGTGTGTATATATGTTTACAGTTATACATGGATAGAGGGCATAGGTTGAATTTATTGGGAAGGGAGGATACTTAAGGGGCGAAATTATGAGGAGAGAGAGGAAAATGGCAAAAGGAGATGGGGAGAGACAGGGTAGGGTAAACTATCGCACGTAGAAGAAGCAAGGGGAAGTGGTTGCAAGGGAGGGGAAGAATAGGAAGGCAAAAAGGCAAAGCCACATTCTCATTGAATTTGGTTCAGGGAGAGAATGACATACATACTAAATGGGATATCTCAACCTGCAGCAGAATAGGGGGAAGGGGGATGAGAGGAGGGATGATGGATGGGAGTGCATCCTTGGGGGGAGGGGAGGTTGGAAGTACCCACTATAGAAGAGGGACAGGATCAAGTAGGGAATGGACCAGGTGGGGGTGGGATGAGTGGGAGGGAATTATAAGCAGCCTTGTACAATATATCTACTATGGTAATGTTTTGCATAGCTAGATATGTACAACATATACTGAATTACTTATCTTCCCAGAGGGAATGGGTGACAAGAGAGGAAGGAAATCCATCTTGTCCAACTAGAATGTTAGTAGTGATGGAGGAGAGGAGGATATAAGAGAAAAAAGATTCAGGCAAGGGGTATTCAGTAGGCTCACTGTCTTGGGGTGGGGGCTAGGGGAAAGACAGGGAGAAAAAATGTAACTCAAAGTGTTGTGGAAATGAAAAAAAAAGATGCTATTTTCATCAAGAGAAAGAACTGATAAAGTATGTATAGAATAATTTTACATATTTATCTCTATGTACCTATATATGTCTAATGGTAGCCATCTCTAAAGTGAGGGGGAAGGAAAAGAAAAGAGACATTTATGTAATAATCTTGTATATTTGAAAGGAATAGCAAAATATACATAGTAGATTATGGTTTCATATGCAAACATCTTTTTTATTCTACTATATCATTAAAATTCTTGGTTTATTCCATAAATTAAAGTTAAATTTAAAAAAAAGTTCAAATAAAGCAAAAGTACATAGACTAGCTCTTTCTCTATGATTTTCACTCATTCCTTTGTTGGAGCAGAGAAAGCAAGGCAATTGAGGCTAAGTGTTCATTGCCCAAAGTCACACAGCTAGTAAGTGTAAGCTAGTAGGGACCTGATCGTCAGGTCCTTCTGTGTTCTATGTGCTGTACCACCAAGTTGTCCCATATTTCTTCATAGCTATAGATAAATACATATACATATACATACATATATACATATATATGGACATATACTTTCCCAAACCCACCTTACTTCTGATCTTTGTTTTTATGTATGTGCATATATCTTTTTTCCTATCCGTCTTGCCTCCTCTACTTTACTTTTACCCACTATCTTGCCCTCCTGTGACTTGACTGCACCCCTCCAAGGATCCCTCCTTTATCCTCCCATTCCCATAAATCTAAACACCTTTCTATAACCCCTATATACCTTCTAAAAATCCATCACCATCCCCTCTAAAGATCCCTTCCTTGTTCTCTCCCCACTCCTTATGCCGCTACCATTTTCTTTCTTCTGAATCTAGAAGACTTTTATACTCTTTTAAATATATATACATTGTTTCCTCTTAAACACATTCCCTATGAAAGTAGGTTACCTGAACTACCAGCCCTCCTCCCCATCTAATTCCTATGTATCAATTCTTCTTGCACCCCGTTTGTATAAAATAATTACTCTTTGAAGCAGTTCCTAAATGGTCTTACTTTTGTTTAGGTAAATTTTTATTATTTTTTTCAAAAATTTTATTTTAGATTCAAATGTCAGAACACAAACACAGAATAGAGAAAAGAAACAAAAACATATGATAAACTTAAATATTGGAACTTAAATACAAAGTTAGAAAGGAAAAAAAAGCATGTCATGCCCTTCACAGAACATTATAGAGGATTCAAAATATGTAACAATGAAGTGCCATTTCAAGAAAGCCTATACATGTACAACACATACTGAATTGCCTATTTTCTTAGAAGGAGTGGGTGACAAGGGAGGAAGGGAATGACTCTGAAAATCGAAGTTTTTAAATTAAAAAAAAGAAAGAAACTAAGGCATTGTAGAGCACAAGCCCTGGCATCATGAGGACCTGAGTTCAGATTTGTCTTCATTTGTCTACCCTCAACTCTGAAAACAGACATTTGAGATAAATTATAACAATAGGTATTCTTTTTCCCCTGCAACAAAAAAAAAAAAAAAGAAAAATCTTTCTTTTTGAGCATCTTCAGACTTAGACTTCTACAGGGGCAAAGTGATGACTGGAAAGAATGCAGTCAGAAATGAGTGAAGTAAGTGAAAGCATTCTCATAAAATGGAGACAATGCTCTAAACTCAAGCTGGGCTCCTGCTGC
This sequence comes from Gymnobelideus leadbeateri, assembly GCA_011680675.1. NCBI lineage: Eukaryota > Metazoa > Chordata > Mammalia > Diprotodontia > Petauridae > Gymnobelideus > Gymnobelideus leadbeateri. The sequence goes on from WOXC01003896.1 coordinate 163,706, forward strand.
AGTTAGGCCTAAGTTCTGCTCGCCTAACTGAAACTTACTGCCAAACAAGGTATTAAATGCTTTCATCAGTTTTCATTGTTTAAAGATTTTTTCGGTGTTCCTTGTATCTGAGTAGATTCCCGAGCTACTGTGAGGATGAGCTCTCAACCAATGAGGGTAAGGTCAGTGGGAGGGGTTATCTGTTGTAGAATATATAACCAAGCTTTTTTCCTCTGTAACTGGCCTCCTTCTGTCTGTCCTAGTGGAGGTGAAACTCCTTTATTGAAAGACTGAATGAATCTTTTCTGTTCCAACCTTGAAAAACTTCTGGCTTTTTGATTAAGTTTTGGATAGGGCTTTTCATCCCACACAGAGACAAAAGCATTTAGCATGAGATATTTTATTTTATTTTATTTTTTTTTAAAGCAATTGGGGTTAAGTAACTTGCTCAAGGTTACACGGCTAGTCATTATTTATTCGTGGGTGCTCATTTTCTGAGGCCGGATCTGATCTCGGGTCATCCAAACTCCGAGGCCAGCGCTCTTACTCACTGTACCACCTAGCCGCCCCTTTAGGGCAATTGGGGTTAAGTAACTTGCCCAAGGTTACACGGCTAGGTTTTTGTTTGTATGGATTAAGTGTTGGAGGCCGGCTCCGAACTCAGGTCCTTCTGATTCCAGGGCCGGCGCTCTATTCACTGCTCCACCTAGCCGCCCCAGCATGACAGATTTTAGAGTCAGAAGGGACATGTAAAACCCCTGGGGAAATTACCACCAATATGATTTAGGTTTCCCCTTGGTTCCTGGCTCTCTCCCGACTAAAAGACTCTGTTCTTTGATCATTTAAGGTTGCAAAAAGCTCTTACTTAAAACTTACCCTCACAAAGGTACCCCTAGGAATAGATTCTTATCCATCTTGACCATTTCAAATCTTCATGAAAACAAAAAAGTATAGAAGCAGTCAAAGCTGACTTGGGGCAAATGACAGATTTGAGTTTCATATCTAAAATTCTTGTATTCAGTGCAAATAAATGTTACTATGACAATTTTAAAATGTACATTTAATGTTTATGTTTGGAATATAGTAACACTTTGATAAAAATCAAACTATGTATGCTTATTTTACATTAATTCTAACTTATTTAATTTAAATTTTATATGTTTACACACAGACAACAAACTAGTTATATTCTGTTAATTTTAAGTTTCATCGTAACTTCAAGTTCTTTAACAGATGGCTGCTTCCATTTAATTTTGTGAGTTAAAATAAGGGGGCCTTCTGATGAGATCCAGACCATCCCTATGACCTCCTGCATCACTTTCCTGCCCACTTTTAACACTTTAATAACCTTACACTCAGCCTTTTCCTCCAGTTGTTCAGCCTCAGGAAGAATCATCTCTTTTTAAATCTAGCTGTGTGGTTGATCTCATCCCTTCTCGACTTACAGAGGATCCTGCTCCTACACCTCTTCTTCACTTCTACCATCCTTCTCTCCCATTCTACATCTCTCTGTCTCTGCCTCTATTTCTCTGTTTGTCTCTCTGTCTATCTCTGTCTCTCTCTCTTTATATCGCTATCTCTTTCTGTCCAACTTGATCTTTATTTTCCTTTCTTCCTCCTTTTGTCATCTCTCTGTCTGTCTTTGTCTCTATTTTCCTGTCTTTGCTTCTGTCTTCCTCTCTTTCAATATCTGTCTCTCTGGTTTATCTCTTCCACTTTCTGCCTCAGTCTCTATCTCTCTGTGTCCTTCTGTCTGTCTCTGTCTCTCTGTCTGTCTCCCCTTTCTTATAGGCTGCCATCTCCTTCATCTACAAGTATTTTCTAGCTCTTCTTTCCATTCACCGAATATTCTACTTTCCTATACCCCCTCCATTACTTATATTTTTCTTTCTACTCAATATTTAAGCCTCTGCAATCTGACTGTTATCTTTCCCTATCCAAATAAATTGCTTTCTAAAGGATGAATAATTATTTTTTGACAAATGCAATGAATTTTCTCTCCCCAGATCCTCCTACACTTTGGCACCCCTTCTTAAAATGCTTTCCTCTTTGCCTTCTATGGCATTGTTGTTCTTGTAACACTATGTTATCCTAGATCTGTCTCTATTTACTTGGTCCTCTATTTGGAGCCAGTAGTATTATTTTGTCAGTAGTCTGTCTACTTCACTGACTCCTTTTCTTCTTCCTATCCCCACTAAATGTAAGCATTCTTTGACATTTCTACTTGAACCCATGTTCATTTCTCCATATAGTCTATCCTCCCACGAATTTATTTATTTTCATGGTTTCACTTTTCATTTCTGTGATAATGATTCCCCAATTGTTATTTTCTGTTTAAGCCAGGCTACATTACATATATCTTATCTCCCATATATCTGCAGGCCTTAGGAGGTCTACATAGGGGACATAGAAGAAATTCTCTAAGGAAAGTATTATTTGCCCATGGTGTCCTAATTTTCAGTGCCTCTGATCTGCTATTGTGCTTGTTTCCATAGTTTATGGCCTTGTACGACCTTCCATTATTGACTTCTGATACTTGTGTGTTTCCCAACGCCCAATTACTAAGTTAGCTTCTCAGTCCCAGTTTCTATTTCAATTTCTATCTTCTGAGCATTTTCTGGGTGTAGTTTCCTCCAGCAATAACTCTTACCTTTCATTTTTTAACTTTACCTTGGCTAGAGTTCTAGTTTTCTTGTACCATGTCAGTGATCTATCCTTGTCCATCATGTCAGTATGATACTATGTAGATGACATCATTTCCCAGTTAGTCTCCCATATCCAATATTTCAACATCTTGCCAATGTTTCCTTTGAAATATTTCTTATCTATCACTTCTACCAACTGATTGCCTCACCTTTTCCAAGAACTTAATCTCTGTTATTCTCTTCTTGGGGTTTTCTACTTCTAGTCTTCCCTAAAGACAATATTCTGTTCAATTGCAAGCTTTAACTTTAACCCATATATTTCTGCGACTCATTCACTAACTGGTAAGTGCCCCCTCCCTCAGCCTTCTCCCTCTTGCTCCTAGTTCTGCCCCCTGAGTCAAAACAAAATAAATTTAATCCCGCTTCCATATTACATACTTTCAAATTCATGACAAAAAAACATTGTTGCCTTCTCTAAACTAAATATCCCCAGTTTTTAACTGCTTTTAGCACTCCCCAAGAAATCCCCTGAAGTATAATTTTTATACTCATTGAAAATTGATAAACAGACACACCTCTTTGTTTTTATCCCTTTTAATTTTTTTAATTAAACAAATGCTTTATTAACTTCTGGTGTACATCATTCATTTCCACCAGATTTTGAGTTACAATTTTTCCCCATTTTCCCTACCCACCACCCCAGAATAGCAGTACCACTAGATATCCCCTCATCCAATCTGCTCCCTCCCATATCTTCTCCAATACCCCCTTCGACTTTAGCCATTAGGGCAAGGTGAATCTCTGAGCCCAAATACCTGAACATCTTGTCTCCCCATTGCATGCAAAATAGTATTAATAATAGTATTTATATACATTTGAGACATTTAATTTTAAGACTTTGAATTTCAGATCCATTCCCTTCCTCCCTTGTCACCCACACCCTCTGGGAAGATAAGCAGTTCAGTATGTGTTTTACATGTATAGCTATGCAAAACATTACCATAGTAGATATATTGTAAAAAACTGCTTATATTTCCCTCCCACCAATCCCAACCCCTACCTGGTCCATTCCCTACTTTGATCCTGTCCCTCTTCTATAGTGGGTACTTCCAACCTCCCCTTCCCCTAGAATTCCCTCCCCTCCATCACCCCCCCCCTCTCATCCCCCTTCCCCCTACTCTCCTGCAGGGTGAGATATCCCATTTAGTATGCATGTGATTCTCTCCATGAGCTAAATTCAGTGAGAATAGGGTTTTGCCTTTTTCCCTTCCTGTTCTTCCCCTCCCCTGCAACTACTTCCCCTTGCCTTTTCTACATGAGATAGTTTACCCTACCCTGTCTCTCCCCATCTCCTCTTGTTACTTTCCTCTCTCACCTCTTAGTTTCACCCCTTAAGTATCATCCCTTCCCACCAAATTCAACCTGTGCCCTCTATCCATGTATACCTGTAAACATATACACACATTCACATATGTATTCATATGACCATATACCCTTCTTCAGTTATTTTCATAATGAGAAAGGCTTCATCAGACACAGTTATTGTTTTTCCATGTAGGAATGTAAATAGTTCAACTTTGATAAGTTCGTTTTGATTTCTTTTCCCTGATTACCTTCTCAAGCATCTCTTGCTATTTGTATTTGCATGTCAAATTTTCTATTCAACTCTGTTTTTTTTCCTCAAGAATGCTTGAAAGTCCTCTATTCCACTGAATGACCATATTTTCCCCTGAAACAAGATACTCAGTTTTGCTGGGTAGGTGACCCTTGGGTTCATTGCCAGCTCTTTTGCCCTCTGGAATATCATATTCCATGCCCTTTGATCCCTCAGTGTAGAAGCTGCCAGGTCCTGGGCTATTCTGATTGTGTTTCCACAATATTCAAATTGTTTCTTCCTGGCTACTTGTAGGATTTTCTCCTTGATCTGGAGATTCTGGAACCTGGCTATAATATTCCTGGGAGTTTTCTTTTGGGGATCTTTTTCAGGAGGTGATCTGTGGATTCTTTCAACCTCTATTTTGCCCTCTGGATCTAAAACATCAGGGCAATTCCCCTTGAGAATTTCTTGATGGGTGATTTCTAGGTTCTTTCTTTGATCATGGCTTTCAGGTAGTCCAATAATTTTAAATTGTCTCTCCTGGATCTACTTTCCAGGTCAGTGGTTTTTCCCATGAGATATTTCACATTGTCTTCTATTCTTTCATTTGTTTGGATCTGCTTAACAGTATCTTGATTCTCATAAAGTCATTAGCTTCCATTTGCTCCAGTCCAACACTGAAGGAATGAATCTCCTCAGTGAGCTTTTGAGATTCTTTTTCCATCTGGCAAATTCGACTTTTTAAGGCATTCTTCTCCTCATTGCCTTTCTGAGCCTCTTTTATCATTTGAGTTAGTCTATTTTTAAGGTGTTGTTTTCCTCAGTCAGTCTGTTGACCGTCGTTTCATACTTTTCTTACATCTTTCTCATTTCTCTTCTGATTTTCCCCCCACTTCCACTTCTCTTATATGAATCTTAAGATCCTATATGGCCTGTAGCCAGCTTGTATTTTCACTTGGGGCTTTTGGTATAGGAGTTCTGACCTCACAGTCCTCCTCCTGTTCCATGCTTTGATTCTCTTTGCCCCCAAAATAGGAGTTTAAAGTTGCATTTTGATGTTTATTTTGTTTCTTTGGCCTAGGCGTATTGCCACTTAATTACTTGATTTTTCAGCTTGTTACCACAGTAGGACTCTGCCACCAGACAGGAGAGCTTCCATCCCAAACATTGGGGGCTTCACAACTTCCGGAGTTTGGGTGGCCTCTGTAAAGCCTCCACCCACTCTGGCAAATTGGATACCTACCCCAGACTTCCCCACAAGACCACAATCCAGATCCTAAAAGGTTAAATCAAGAGTGATTAATCCCCAGACTGATTGCTGGATCTCTCTATAATTCGCAGACCATGGGCTAGAGCTCCTACTGCAGCTGCAAAATGGCCTCTGTGCCTCATTTCCTCAGCAGCTTTTCGCCCCCAGGGGAGGAAGCCAATGTGTTCCCCAAATGCTGGTCCCAAAGTCCATAGGCCACTAACCTCTCACTTTGTCCCAGGCATATCTGTGCTGATAATTCTGGAATCACCACAGTTGCTGGTGTTCTGGGGTCCCTCCAGCCGGGTGTTGGCCTGGCTGCCCTTGGCTAAAACCTTGGCTCATGAGGGCCTGGGCTCGGCTCCCAGAGCACTGCACTGTCGGTTCCCAGCATGCTGTGCTGCCTGCTCTCAGAGCACAGCACTGGTCGCTCCCTGAAGGGCTGCAGGGCTGTCCTCAGCGGGAGGTTAGCTTCTCTGTGTCGTTCTGTGGGTGCTGGGGCTCCAGAAGTTGTTCAGACTCCCCTTTTACATAGTTTGGAGGTGGTGTGGGGCAGAGCACCTTGGAAGTGCTGTTTTACTCCGCTATCTTGGTTCCACCCCCAACACATCTTTGGATGGCTAAATACACAATGGGGGCAATAACAAGTAGATTATTTTCTGTTTGTGGCATTCATATTGGTTCTCAATCAAAACATGCAGAATAAGAGCAACATCAGGGGAAATTATTTTCTTCTGTTATTTGTCCTGAAGCATTTTTTGTATAGTAGAAAATGACCTATATAATTGTGTAATTTCAGTTAAAAATTATAATTTTCTCTTAAGAAATAAAGATAACAATGGATAAGGCAATGAGCCTTATATATACGACGGCTTTAAAAGATTTTCATTTACAAATCAAGCTCCTTTTGAATAAGCCTATACACATAACTAAATATAGTGTGTGGGATAATAAACTAATTTTCAGGGAGGAAGTCTGTTATCATTAAAGAGAGAACTGGACGTTGGAATAAAGACTCTGAAAGACTTAGGTTTTTAACCTAAACTCTGCAACTTCTCATCTATGTAATCTCAGACAAATCAGTTCAACTCTGCTCCTTAGTATCTTAATCTGTATAAAGGAAAAAAGTGGGCTAGATGTTCAGCCCTAATATTTCGGATTTACGTGCACCTGGTCATATTTATATTTGATGTTGACACAAAAGATGTGGTAGTGTTGCTGATGCTGCTAGTCTTCTGTAATGTTTTAAAAAGAGATGGGGTACTTTGAGGATATAGCAGAAAATAAGCAAAGCATTCAAGTAGTACATGGTACAAAGTAATGAGAAAATAGAAGAGAAAAGAAACAAGGACAATTTCCATTATCTTGCTTTTAGTAATGTGTGTGTTTGTGTGTGTGTGTGTGTGTGTGTGTGTGTGTGTGTGTGTACATGTGAAAATTTACTGGATCATGATAAAGATGTAGATTAATGGCCTAAAAGTAACTATAGACCCACTACAATGACAGGAATTATGGAAGTACTTTAGAGGTAACACATTTCCCTACAGGCATAACTGAATCTTAAATTTCTACCAAACCACTTTAAGTAGCCTAATTTAAATTGTTATTAATGTCAAAAATAATCATCACTATACATATATACTGATGACATGTTAAATTTGAGTACCTGGTACACCAAACATTTTAAAATTAAATTTATCTAAGCCTATAACCTATCAAATTATCTTTTCCACTTTAGGAACCTAGCAGTTTATTATTACTTTAAGATAGTCGCTGAGGAGGGCAAGGGTTACTCTATTCCCTTTCTATTAATCCTCATGAATTAAAAGTGAATAGATTTAGCAACCTTGAGTTACATAATTGTGTGGTTGATTCAGCTTAATTCATGAACTATATAGAAAGATTTGTAATTTAGTCTGTTTGTTACTGTGCATCTCTTTCTAAAATCAGATCAATATAAAGTAATATGGACTATATAAATTCATCAGGAAAGATTCCTGTATCTGACACATATGGTTTCTGTTAAATATCATGCTTAGAAATGTTCAATGTTTGATCTCAGATATTTTTGCTAATTTAAAGAGCCAGAGTAAAAATTAATTACATCCAGTAAAAATAATACAAATATGTATACCTTGATAACTAGCTACAAGGTTACCATTTACAGTTTTGGAGAGCTTAGTTGACAAACCAGAGCCATATATGGGACATCGCTATCCCATATTTCTCTGGGTGTTTGCCCTTCTCCAAATTATTCACTTAGGATCAAAGATAGCTTAAGGCAAAATATTTTAGATCAAATAATTAAAAAAGCAAACAGGGCTCTGTTCCCTCCAGAGTACCCCACTCACCTCCACAGTCTAGCATATTTATCTCATCAGCCTTCTCCAGGGGCCAGCAGTCAAAATTGCTGTTCTCCAGGTAATGCCACCCATGGGTGACTGCAATTAGAAAGACCTGCCAGGGGGCCACATGAAATCTATAAGCTGAGTCTCTACAAGAAGCCTGTTATCTTTCTTTTTTGTATCTTTCCTCCTCCCTACCCTTCCCATCAACTTTGGAGGAAATTTCAGTGAGAAACATGGAAGTTTAAAAATAAATGAGCCTTCAAAGATAACCACCCATGGGACACTCTGAACTGACTAGGAAAAGATTGCTTCAGGTCCCCTCATACCACTAAAGCTTTTACCCATATTCGTAGGATGGCCATTTCCCTCTCCCACAGTGGCATTCCCTCTTCCCCTCTTGCAAAGTGCCATCCTATCATCCGAGGCACCCATGTCTTTGTCTAGTAGAGTACTCCCTCCTCCCCGAGCTTCTGCCCTGTAAACTGAAAGGAAAACTGAGCACCAGAACAGCTTTCATGCTGCCTAGAAGGTGAAAGGATCCAGGAAGAGACTTCTGCTGTTTTGCACTCCCAGTCTCCTCTTTCAGAGGACTGACTCTTTTCAGCTTTCCACCTCCCTGCCTACTCCTCCATTCTCTTGGGATGGAGGCAGCCACCAGCTGTACCAAGGGGCGGCATTATATAGTAACCCACTGCCCCTTTCCCCTTCCTTGAAAGCTTTTCCACTCCCTCCCATCTGGAGAGCCAAAACAATAAGCATAAGCAAATAAAACACAGTTAACTGCTGCTTATGAGTATATGTCCATTGTAAATTATGAACAAACAGTGAATATGAAGAACTTGACAAGATCATCTAAATCAACATATACTTTGTAGAGGAGGAAAATATGGAACAATATGAGCCATACCACTACACATACACACACAGAGACACCCCCCCACACACACACACAGAGCATCTGAGAAAATGAGGTCTTTGGAGAAGATGGCATGAAATCTAGATAAACCAAATTATTCCAATGAAGGAAATAGGCATTAAGTAAACAACTATTATGTGTCAGTCACTGTGCTAAAAGCCTTCCAAGTATTGGGTGGGTGCTATTTTATGTTGACATTTGTTTTTTTAGAGTTGAAGAAACTGAGTTTATGTGACTTGTTTAGGATCACACAGCTTATAAGCATCTGAGGCCAGATTTGAACTTGGGCCTGCCTAACTCTATCCACTGTACTCTATCCCTGTACTCTATCCACTACACCACCTACCTAGCTTCCTGAAAAGTATTTGTTGATGAGACTGGAAAGACAATAGAAAGACACACATTGAATTATCCTAGTGCACTATTGCATTTCTACAGTGGCCTATTGACAATGATGGTGGAACAACTGCTCTTGGAATCTACTATTACTTACCACACGAGGAAGGGGGAGCTAGTACTTGAGAAGATAAAGTCATGAACACCTTATAAAAAACATACAGAAGAAATAGATGCATAGGATTCCATTCAGAAGAATCTCTAGTCTGAGAAACACAGACCTACAATTTAATTGCCATAGGGAGCTCTTAATGAAATAACCTCCTTTACCACTGGAGATCAGCAACCTTTCTGCTATTTTCAGTGATCTTCAAAGTGGGGGTTGTGATTACTTAAGCAGCCATGGTCATTTTGTATAAGGTCTTTGATATATGTAATTACTAGTAGAATAGGACATCTATATAATATATAAGTAAATATACACATATTAAGGGTTTATGCTCCAAATTATTTTGCTGATATGGATGTAAGAATGGGAAAAAAGCTTAGAGACCACTAACAAGTCAAATAACTTGTCACTGGTCTTAAAAGCAGAAAAGAGTCTTGAACCCAGGTGTTTTGGGAGCTTAAGAGCAGGTCCCTACCCACTATATTAGAACACTACTTTGTCCAAATACCCTTCCAAATACCCCAGTTGCGGGATTTGTTTCACTTGACTGCGTATAGTAGTTATAAGACTTTTATTTGTCTTTTTTTCAAAAGTGGCTAGAGAAGATAGAAAGGAATGGGGTAGGAATAGGGTTGCCAAAAAAAGAAAGAAAAGAAAAATAAAGAAAAAAGAGGACCATTGAAGCACTTTTTTAGAGAAAAGAACAGAAAGAAAGCAGGTCGGAAAAAAGCATAGACAAATAGGAAAACTTTGTGAGTTATAGATTAAACTTATTATATACTTTAAAAGTGCAAACTGAACACAAAAGAAAATGTATATTTTCTTATACAATCTTCTTTGTCTTACAAACACACACGTATATGTAGAAATGCAAATTGCTTCTGGTGTTAAGGTAAAGTTCAAACTAAATATATTAAATAGCCAATACCATATAATAATTTTTTTTCTTCTAACTGGAAGTTTTGTTTTTTAAATTAGTTATTAATAGTTGAGAAAATGACCACCACCTAGTGGACAATGCTGAAAATCAGAAATGTTTGAAATAAAGCACTGGAACCAGAAGGGACTTTAAAAATTAACTAATCTAATCACTTTATTTTAAAGAAGAAGAAATTGAGGGCTAGAGGAGAAGTGACTATTTCAATGTCACTTCGTTTGGCAGAGTTGAGAGTAGAGCCAATGTCTCTGAAATCCCAGTACTGCATCTTTTCCACCATATCAAAATTTAAAGCAATTTTTGCAAAAAGAGTTGTGAGGTACAAAATGTAACAGTTAAGTAAAGAAAGTCTTCACTGCATAAAAAATAAGAAAGTTTTTTGTAAAGAAAAGGAGGAAAGCTGAAGAGTTTGTTTTTAAGAACCATATGGGAGACAATGTCACTGGATAGTAGAAAATGTTCACCACCAAATTCTTAATGGAGCTAAAAATGAGAAATGTTCAAAATTAAAAAAAAAAAACCCAGGACCTTGGAATGTTAGATTGATATATAATGATAGGTAAACTTAACTAGAAGTGAAAGAGGTGAACATTCAAACATATTTACAAAGATTTGCATATAGGCTAGAACCATAGGCTATTAATCACCAAAGAAAAAGACAGAAAGAAAGAAAGAAAGAAAGAAAGAAAGAAAGAAAGAAAGAAATAAAGAAAGAGAGAAAGGAAGGAAGGAAGGAAGGAAGGAAGGAAGGAAGGAAGGAAGGAAGGAAGGAAGGAAGGAAGAAAAAGAAAATAGAAAAGAAAGGAAAGAAGAGAAGAGAAAAAAATGACCCAAGATGTTGAAGAGTTTATGAATCCACCCTCCAGTCAGAGGGGCAAATGATACTGATGAGGTAAGAATATCAAGGTTGACTGGATATTGCAAGTTGATGAGATTTCCCAATGATTAGTTTTCTGTGAACCTTATATAGAATTGTTAGAAGTTTAAGGGAAAACTATGTAACTGTCTCCTTCCTCTTATACCACTCACCTCAAAGAATAGATGAGGTCCATCTCTGAGAAGCTTTCAGTCTTTGGGTCATTGTTTCTATCACCATTTATTTTTTTTTTGTCTTTATTAATTTGTTTGTTTATTTTTAGTTTACAAGGTTCAGTTCCACAATCCCCTCAGTTTCAAATTTTCTCCCCCTCCTTCTCTTCCTCACTCCTGCCATGGCAACATGCAATCAAGTATAGGATTTGCAAATACTTTCACATTAGTGATTAGTCAGCTAATAAAGAAGGATTGAACCTATGGAATGAACAATGGGAAAGAGGAAACAAAACCAAACAAGAAAAAGAAAGAGAGCAGATAGTTTGCTTCAATCTGTATTCAAACTCTGTTCTTTCTAGTTCTTTCTCTGAAAGTAAATATCTCCTTCCATCATGGGTCTTTTAGAGTTGTCTTATAACCTTGCATTACTGAAAAGAGTCCAGTCTTTCAAAGTTGGCCATCACACCTACATTGTATCTGTTATGGTGTACAAATTTTTTCTTGGTTCTGCTCTTCTCACTCAGCATCAGTTTGTATAAGCCTCTCCAAGTAGATATGAAGTCCAACTGCTCTTTGTTTCTTATGGCACAATAGTATTCCATTACATTCATATATCACAGCTTGTTCAGTCATTGCCCAACTAATGGGCATCCGCTAAATTTCCAATTATTTGCCACCACAAAAAGAGCTGCTATAAATATTTTTGTACACATGTGTCTTCTTCCTGCTTCTGTGATCTCTTTGTGATACAGCCCTAGAAGTGGTATTGCTGTGTCAAAAGATATGAAATTACTTATAGCCCTTTGGGCATAGTTCCAGATTGCTCCAAAGAATGGTTGGATCAGTTGACAACTCCACCAGCAATGTATTAGTGATTGAATGTTTTGACATTCTCTCAATGATTTATCATTTTTCTCATTGGTACCTCAGAGTTCTTTTGATTTCCAATTCTTTAATCAAGTGATTTAGAGCATTTTTCATATGCTTATAGATATCTTTAATTTTTTCCTCTGAGAACTGTCTGTTCGTATTCATTGACCATTTATCAGTTGGGGAATGACTTGTATTCTTATAGATTTGACTCAATTTTCTGTAAACTTTAGAAATGAGTCTTTTGAGGGGGCGGAGCCAAGATGGCAGAGTAGAAACAACGAGTCCAAGGCACTTTCCCCCCAGATTACCTCCAAACTATGTAAAAGGGGACTCTGAACAACTTCTGGATCCCCAGCACCCACAGAACGACATAGAGAAGCTAACCTCCCGCTGAGGACAGCCCAGCAGCCCTGCAGGAAGGACCAGTGAAGTGCCTGGGTCGCAGTTTTAGACGCAGGGCAGCCGTGCTAGCAGCTGGCTGGAGGGACCCCAGAACACCAGCAGCTGTGGTGATTCCAGAATTATCAACATAGATGTGCCTAGAACAAAGTGAGAGGCTAGTGCCCTATGGACTTTGGGACCAGTATTTGGGGAATGCGTCGGCTACGTGCCCTGGGGCTAGAAGCCACTGAGGAGACACACCATTTTGTAGTTTTCAGAGGCAGCTCCAGCTGCTGGCCTGCAAACTGTAGGGAGATTCAGCCATCAGTCTTGGGGGGTAATCGCCCTTGCTTTAACCTCCCTGGATCTGGATTATGATCTGGGGTGGAGGTCCTGGGTGGGTTTTCTGCTTGCCAGAAACGGAGGTTGTCCCCCCACATGTTCAGGACGAAAGCTCCCCTCTCTGGTGGCAGAGCCATACTGTGGCAACAAGCCCAAAAGTCAAGTAATTAAAAGGCAACATGCCAAGGCAAAGGAAACAAATTAAACAGAAAAATGCAACCTTAGACTCCTACTTTGGGGGCAAAGGGGATCGAAGCATAGAACAGGAGGAGGCTGTGAGGTCAGAAGTCCTGCTCCAAAAGGCCAAAAGGAAAACATGAGTGGGTTACAGGCCAAAGAGGACCTTAAGAAGGACTTTAGAAATCAAATAAGAGAAGTGGAGGAAAAATTGGAAAGAGAAATGAGAAGGATGCAGGAAAAGTATGAAATGAGGGTCAACAGTCTGACTGAGGAAAATAACACCTTAAAAATAGACTAACTCAAATGGCAAAGGAGACCCAAAAGGGCAATGAGGAGAAGAATGCCTTAAAAAGCCGAATTTGCCCGATGGAAAAAGAATCTCAAAAGTTCACTGAGGAGATTCATTCCTTCAGAGTTAGACTGGACCAAATGGAAGCTAATGACTTTATGAGAAATCAAGATGCTGTTAAGCAGATCTAAACAAATGAAAGAATAGAAGGCAATGTGAAATATCTCATGGGAACAACCACTGACCTGGAAAGTAGATCCAGGAGAGACAATTTAAAAATTATTGGACTACCTGAAAGTCATGATCAAAGAAAGAACCTAGAAATCACCCATCAAGAAATTCTCAAGGAAAATTGCCCTGATGTTTTAGATCCAGAGGGCAAAATAGAGGTTGAAAAAATCCACAGATCACCTCCTGAAAAAGATCCCCAAAAGAAAACTCCCAGGAATATTATAGCCAGGTTCCAGAATCCCCAGATCAAGGAGAAAATACTACAAGCAGCCAGGAAGAAACAATTTCAATATTGTGGAAACACAATCAGAATAGCCCAGGACCTGGCAGCTTCTACACTGAGGGATCGAAGGGCATGGAATATGATATTCCAGAGGGCAAAAGAACTGGGAATGAACCCAACTGTAAGCTACCCAGCAAAACTGAGTATTTTGTTTCAGGGGAAAATATGGTCATTAGTGGAAGATGGAGAGGAGATGGGGAGAGACAGGGTAGGGTAAACTATCTCATGTAGAAGAAGCAAGGGGAAGTGGCTGCATGGGAGGGGAAGAATAGGAAGGCAAAAAGGCAAAACCACATTCTCATTGAATTTGGTTCAGGGAGAGAATGACATACATACTAAATGGGATATCTCAACCTGCAGCAGAATAGGCGGAAGGGGTTTGAGAGGGGGGATGATGGATGAGAGGGCATTCTTGGGGGAAAGGGAGGTTGGAAGTACCCACTATAGAAGAGGGACAGGATCAAGTAGGGAATGGACCAGGTGGGGGGTGGGATGAGTGGGAGGGAATTATAAGCAGCCTTGTACAATATATGGACTATGGTAATGTTTTGCATAGCTAGACATGTACAACACATACTGAATTACTTATCTCCCCAGAGGGAATGGGTGACAAGGGAGGAAGGGAATGGTTCTGAAATTCAAGGTCTTAAAATTAAATGTTTCAAATATATATAAATACTATTATTAATACTCTTTTGCTTGTAATGGGGAGATAAGATGTGCTGGGACACAGAGATCCACCTTCCTCTAATGGAAAAATTGAAGGGGGTATGGGAGAAGATATGGGAGAGAGCAGATTGGAGGAAGCGATATCTTGTGGGACTGCTATTCTGGGAGGGCGAGTAGGGGAAAAACAGGGGAAAAATTGTAACTCATAATCTGGTGGAAATGAATGATATAAAACAGAAGTTAATAAAGCATTTGTTTAAAAAAATGAAAGAAAGGATAAAATGTGAATATACTTCATATTTAAATATGTTAAAATAAAATAATGAGTAAAATAAAATAAAAAATGAAATCTAAAAAAAAAGAAAAGAAAAGAGTCTTTTATCAGACATAGGTTGTAAAAATTATTTCCCAATTTCCCACCTACCTCTTAATCTTGATTACATTGGCTTTGTCTGTACAGAAGCTTTTCAATTTAATGTAATCAAAATTATCTATTTTGCATTTCATAATGTCCTTTAATTCTTATTTGGTCATAAAGTCTTTCCCTCTCCACAAATCTGACAGGTAAACTATTCCTTGTTCTCCCAGATTACTTACAGTATCATCCTTTATGCTTAGATTATGCACCCATTTAGAATTGATTTTGATATATGGTGTTAGATAATGTTCTATGCCCAGTTTCTGCCATACTGTAGTCTAGTTTTCCCAATAGTTTTTGTCAAATAGTGATTTCTTATCCCCCAAACTGGGGTCTTTTGTGTTTATCAAAGAGTAGATTATTATACTCATTGACTACTGAATCTCATATACCCAAACTATTCCATTGATCTACTGCCCTATTACTCAGCCAGTAATAAGTAGTTTTGATGATTGCTGCTTTATAATACAGATTAAAATCTAGTATAGCTAGGGCACCTTCCCTAGCATTTCTTTTCATTAATTCCCTTGATATTCTGGACCTTTTGTTCTTCCAAATGATTTTGTTGTCATTTTTCGATGTCCATAAGTAATATTTTGGTAAATTGATTGGTATGATATTAAATATATAATTTTATTTAGGCAAATTGTCATTTTTATTATATTAGCTCAAACCAGCCATGAGCAAGTGATGTTTTTCTACTTAGCTAGATCTTACTTTATTTGTGTGGAAAGCATGTTTTAGTTATGTTCATATAGGTCCTGGCTTTGTTTTGGCAGGTAGATTGCCAAATATTTTATAATGTCTACAGTAACTTTATTTTTTTCTTTATTAATTTGTTTGTTTACTTTTAGTTTACAAGATTCAATTCCATTATTTCCCCGCCCCCCAAGACTGCATACAATCCAGTATAGGATCTGCAGATACTTCCACATTAGACATTAGTCAGTTTACAAAGGTGGGTTGTACCAGATAGAATGAAAAATGCTAAAGGAGAAATAAAACCAAACAAGAAAAAGAAAGAGAGCAGATAGTTTGCTGCAATTTGCATTCAAACTCAGTTCTTTCTAAATCTTTCTCTGGATGTAGACATCTCTCTCCATCATGATTCTTTTGGGACTGACTTATATCACTGCATTGCTGAGAAGAGTCCAGTCTGTCATAGTTGGTCATCACACATATGTTGTGTCTGTGATTGTATACAGATTTCTCCTGGTTCTACTCTTCTCATTCAGCATCAGTTTGCATAAGCCTCTCCGGGTAAATATGAAGTCCATCTGCTCATGGTTACTTATATCACAATAGTATTCCATTACATGCATATACCACAACTTGTTCAGTCATTCCCCAATTGATGGGCACCCCCTTAATTTCCAATTCTTTGCCCCAAGAAAAAGACCTGCTATAAATATTTTTGTACATATGGGTCTTCCTCCCACTTCTAAGATCTCTTTGGGATATAACCTTAGAAGTGGTATTGTTGGTTCAAAGGGTATGAAATTATTATTTTTTTGCTATTTATATGTATTTGAAACATTTAATTTTAAAACTTCGAATTCCAGATACATTCCTTTCCTACCTTGTCACCCACCCCCACTGGGAAGATAAGCAATTCAGTGTATGTTGTACCTGTATAGCTATGCAAAACATTACCATAGTAGATATATTGTTAAAGACTGCTATATTTCCCTCCTACCCATCCCACCCCCCACCTGGTCCATTCCCTACTTTGATCCTGTCCCTCTTCAAAAGTGGGTGCCTCCAACCTCCCCTCCCCCCAGCATGCCCTCCCCTCCATCACACCTCCTCTAATCACCCTCCCCCCTATTCTCCTGCAGGATGAGATATCCCATTTAATATGTATGTCATTCTCTCCCTGAGCCAAATTCAGTGAGAATATGCTTTTGCCTTTTTACCTTCCTGTTCTTCCCCTCCCCTGCAACCATTTCCCCTTGCCTCTTCTACATGAGATAGTTTATCCCCATCTCTCCCCATCTCCTCTCACCACATTCCTCTCTCACCTCTTAACTTCACCCCTTAAGTATCATCCCTTCCCACCAAATTCAACCTGTGCCCTCTATCTATGTATACCTGTAAACATATATACACACATTCATATATATATATATATATATATACATATATATATATATATTCATATGTCCATATGCCTTTCTTCAACTATTTTCATACTGAGAAAGGTTTCATCAGTTACAGTTATTGTTTTTCCATGTAGGAATGTAAATAGTTCAACTTTGATAAAATAGTTCTACTTTGATAAGTTCCTTATGATTTCTTTTCTCTGGTTACCTTCTCAAGCATCTCTTGCTTCTTGAATATGAATATCAAATTTTCTACTCAACTCTGTTTTTGTTCCTCAAGAATGCTTGAAAGTCCTCTATTGCACTGAATGACCATATTTTCCCCTGGAACAAAATACTCAGTTTTGCTGGGTAGGTTATTATTTATTTCAATCCCAGGTCTTTTGCCCTCTGGAATATCATATTCCATGCCCTTCCATCCCAAAGTGTAGAAGCTGCCAGGTCCTGTGCTATTCTGATTGTGTTTCCACAATATTGAAATTGTTTCTTTCTGGCTGCTTGTAGTATTTTCTCCTTGATCTGGGAATTCTGGAACCTGGCTATAATATTCCTGGGAGTTTTCTTTTGGGGATCTTTTTCAGGAAGTGATCTGTGGATTCTTTGAACCTCTATTTTTCACTCTGGGTCTAAAATATTAGGGCAATTTTCCTTGAGGATTTCTTGATGGGTGATTTCTAGGTTCTTTCTTTGGTCATGGCTTTCAGGTAGTCCAATAATTTTTAAATTATCTCTCCTGGATCTGTTTTCCAGGCCAGTGGTTTTTCCCATGAGATATTTCATATTGACTTCTATTCTTCCAATTGCTTGGATCTGTTTAACAGCATCTTGATTTCTCATAAAGTCACTAGCTTCCCTTTGCTCCAGTCTAATTCTGAAGTAAGGAATTGCCACTGACCTGGAAATTATATCCAGGAGAGATAATTTAAAAATTATTGGACTAACTGAAAATCATGACCAAAGAAAGAAGCTAGAAATCATCCTTCAAGAAATTCTCCAGGAAAATTGCCCTGATATTTTAGAACCAGAGGGCAAAATAGAGGTTGAAAGAATCTACCCATCACTTCCTGAAAAAGATCCCCAAAAGAAAATTCCTAGGAATATTATAGCCAGGTTCCAGAATTCTAATATCAAGGAGAAAATATTACAAGTAGCCAGGAAGATACAATTTTAATATTATGGAAACACAATCAGGATAACACTGGATCTGGCAACTTCTACAGTGAGTGATGGAAGGGCATGGAATATGATATTCCAGGGGGCAAAAGACCTGAGATTAAAACCAAGAATCACCTACCCAGCAAAACTGAGTATCATGTTTCAGGGGGAAAATATGGTCATTCAGTGGAATAGAGGACTTTCAAGCATTCTTGAGGAAAGAACAGAGTTGAATAGAAACAAGAGATGCTTGAGAAGGTAAACCGGAAAAAGAAATCATAAGGAACTTACCAAAATTGAACTATTTACATTCCTACATGGAAAAACAATAATTGTAACTGATGAAACCTTCTTCAGTATGAAAGTAGTTGAAGAAGGTTATATGGGCATATGAATATATATGTGAATGTGTGTATATGTGTTTACAGGTATACATAGATGGAGGGCACACGTTGAATTTAATAGGAAGGGATGATACTTAAAAGATGAAATTAAGAGGTGAGAGAGTAATATAACAAGAGGCTATGGGGAGAGATAGAATGAGGTAAACTGTTGCAAGGGAAAATGGTTACAAATGAGGGGAAGAACAGGAAAGCAAAAAAGGCAAAACCTTATTCTCATTGAATTTGGATCAGGAAGAGAATAAAATACATAAGATATCTCACCCTACAGGAGAGTAGGGAGGAAGGGGATGAGAGAGGCGATGAAGGAAGGGAGGGCAGGCTGGGGAGGAGGGAAGTTGGAAGCACCCAGTTTTGAAAAGGGACAGGATCAAAGTAGAGAAGAGACCAAATGCAATATGGGATGGGAGGGAGGGAAATATAGTCAGTCTTTTACAATATATCTACTATGTTAATGTTTTTCTTAGCTATACATGTACAACCTATACTGAATTACTTTTCTTCCTATTAAGAGTGGGTGACAAAGGAGGAAGGGAATGAATCTGGAATTCTAAGTTTTAAAATCAAGTGTTTAAAAATATATAAATACTATTATTAATACTATCTTGTTTATAATTGGGAAATTAGATATACAGGCAGTGGGGCACAGAGATTCATCTTGCCCTACTGGAAAAATCAAAGGAGGTACAGGAGAAGATAGGGGAGACAGCAGATTGGATGAGGGGATATCCTGTCGGACTGCTTTTCTGGATTGTTAGGTAGGGGAAAATGGGGAAAAATAATACCTCAAAATCTGGCTGAAATGAATGATGTAAAGCAGAAGTTAATCAAGCACTTGAAAAAAAAAAGATATGCCTATAAAGCTGCAGGAAGGCTTTATTAAATCTAAGACTACATAAACATTGGCTGTGGTAAAGATATTATTTATCATGATTTGTGATTATTATATAATTTCCTCATACTAATTGTTTTGTAGTAATTGTTATTTAAGTAACTCTGAAAACTCTGTAGGTTTCTGCTTAGGAAAACAGACATCCTGTCAGCATTAAATCAAATTCCTCAGCTCTGTGCCTGGACCAAAAGCAGCAGTACAACTTAGAGTGTTAGAATATTTTAGCCCAGCACATTTTTAAGCTAATCTGCAAAAAAAAGCAACTGTGATTTCAAACTGTCTGTAACACTTTATATGCCTATGTATATGCAGCTTGAACTTCCTGAGTTGATGAGAATGGAGAGCTAGAGTGCTCAGGGCAGCTTTTTATCTGATAAGTCTCAAAGGTAAAAGAAATATGGAAATCCAGCTCTTTAAGGAAATAGGAGGTTATTCAAAGCTGGGAATTGTCACCGTGTGTCTTAAAAAGGAAATATGTGAATTTATGGATAATAAACTTCTTTTAAAAGTAGTAAGAGTCTTAGAAATTAAAATATTAACTTTGGTGATTATGAATCTGGATTTATTTTGATTTAAACCAAAATCTGTACTGAAGAAAATGAGAATGGGGTCTAAGAATGCTCTCCTTATAATGTGTAAATTACAACACAACGGGAAAGATATCTGTTATTTGGCAAATAAAAGAAATGTATTGGATGTATAGCCTGAGAAAGTACTATTTACCTCAGTTTACTGTTCTGTAAGGGGGTAATAATAGAGCCTACCACCTAGAGCTGTTGTGAGGATTCCATAATTGTAAAGCACTTGGCATAGGGTAAACAATATCTGAATATTAACTGTTTTTTATTATAACCATCTAGTCAAATTCCTATTAATCCTATGCAAGAGTTTTCTGTATTGTACAATTCCTACTGAGTAAATGGGAATCCTGGCAAAAAATATGATGTGATCTTCAAGTCTGCTTCATCTAAGGAGACATACAAGTATCTATATTTACTATATCTATCTATATCTATATCTACTATATTTATCTATATCTATATCTACATCTTTATCTATATCTATCTATCTATCTATCTATCTATCTATCTATCTATCTATCTATCTATTGTTAATTTAGAGGTTTGTGGACTACCATGTTCACTTTGTGAGGTTCCAGAATGTAATTATTTTCTTAATCTCTAGTAATGTTTAAAGATAAAGGGAGAAAAAAAGACACTGAGTACATTTTTAAAGGCCTGGTAAACTTTGTTATTGTGATAAAGCTAATTTAATTGGGTATGTTCCTCCAAACCTACTGTGAATTTTCAAGTTTCATTCCAAGGTTTGTTGTATCCTTGGACTGGTCTTAAATTGGTGTTTTCAGAGAAACAGAGTCAGAGTCCACAGCTCAATGGAAGCAACATGAGAGATCTATGCTAATGATTAATACCAAAGCATCTAAATTACTGTAATGATCTGTAAGTGGGAAACTTATTGCTGTTTTATTTTAATTTATAGTCATTTCATGGCTTAAGCAAGAGTTAAATTAGTGTTTGAATTATATATATATATATATATATATATATATATATATATATAAGATTCAATTCCTGAAGTCTCTCTGTTCTTTCAGATTGAGTATATTAGAGAAGGGTAAACAAGTTTGAGAAACAAAGATGTAAATCATGAAGTTAAGGCTAGAAACATTTTTAGTTTTGTTTTAAGGAAGAGGATTTCAGTACAGTTATGTTAGTGAGGAGTAGTAACTTATGAACTACCTTGAGTTATCATAAGGGGATATCTGATTTTACTTGTTTGTTATTTATTCTGGAATTAGAACATGAATAGGAATGTATGTAAGCAACTCATGAAGGACCTTAAAGATGTTCCCATTGTTTAAAAGGATTCTGAGAGCAGTGGCAGATATTTATGTCCATCTGAACATAGTTAATAACTGAACATGTTCTACTATAGATGATGTTTCACAAAATCTTTTCTCTACATGTAATTTGGAATTATTATATCTACACATCACAAGTGTTTTACTGTTTGTTATTAAGCATATTAAAGCAAAATCACTTGTGTAATGTTGAACTTAGGGAGAGAAAAAAATCTCTTTAGCATAGGTCCTAGTTAAATCAAGTCATGATGAATATATTATTGTTGTCAATATGAGATTATGGTCAATACTTATTATCTAGGACATGTGATTCTTGAGAGCTGAACCCACCTGTAACTTACTTTTCAAGACCTTCTGGGACTGTTAGCTGATATTATTCTTGAGTCTGACTCTAGGTACGATCATTAAGGAATGATATTGAGGCAATGATCCATGGTGCAAGCAACCTATAGGGCTTTACATCTATGAATTGCAGGGGGTGTTCTCATGGGAAAGACTAGGAGAACTACTATTTGCATGAGCTGAGGTAGGATTTTCCTTGACCCAATTTACCCAATATGAATACCCCACTTGACTGACTTTAAGCCTGGCCCAATGCAGTAGCCATCTACATAACTTTTGTCTGGAATTGACATGAAGTTAGGGAAGCATTGTTCACTTACTATATAGTTATGTCTCTATTTTTCTTATATAGCAAATTTCTATAATCAGAGCAAGTGGTCAGTAAAAGAAATGAGCACAATGAAGTACGTGAGATTTTGCTGTATTCAATCTGAATGTGTAGTTATTCCATATCCCAAACAACTGGATAAATTAGTACCTGGGTTTGTCATCTGCCTGTTTGCATAGTTTTGTGAAAGATTAAATCCCTAAAATAGAACATTCTTTATGAATGATATAGAAATAATTATAAAAAGGAAAAAGAAGTTTGTGAAACACATTGAATCATTATCCCATAGACTAAGGCTGGGATAAATCTGAGCTACTATAATAAAATGTGTGCTTAAGGTCTGAGCTATTCAGCCTAACATTATATTCCTTTCTATATTCTAAATATCTTAGTAAATGGGTATTTGATCTAGTCATCTGCCTATTACTAGATATATGCTTCTATGGAATAAGGTCCTTAAATGTTTCAAAATGATGTAAGAATAATTGGATATTGGTACAACCAATTAAAAGACCTAGCTGTTATTCTATTAATTACTGAAACTAGATCAGAAACATCTTCAATTTGGTTTGGGGAAGAGAATCAATTTTCTTAGAGGATAAGGAATGATAACTTATGGAATACATTTGCATTAATGGAAAAAGTCAGTTTCCTTCAAAGTTTGTTACTGTTCTGTAAATAATACCTGTTTATACTGTTTAAATGTTTTTCCTGTGGTATAAACATATTTAATTATATACAACTTATTGATATGCAGTGTTTTGGAATTAGTTACTTAAGTATCCTCCCAAGTCTTTTATAATAATTGGAGTAAAGTCAGCCTCTTATAAGGAAATTCATTCATATAACTATTGAATCCAAGGGTGGAAAGCTTCTGTCTGCCAAAGTGTTGTTATTTATATTTACATGTATAGCGTTATATCTTCAATAGCATCTGATACTAAAGGAACTGGAATCAGAATGGAAACTTTTGAGAAAATAACAAGATCAAATAATCCTGTATGTCAAAAGTAAGTAATAACATCATGGGACTCTCAGTTTCTTTCTTTTTTTCCCCCTTCTGACATCACCTTTAATACTCCTTATATTTGGGCCCTGCATATTGGACGTGCTTGTCAGTCTCCTAGTCTCCTAGACTGCAGATGGTGATGCAACAAGAATATTAATCTGTTGCACAACTCTCTCCATCCCCTGGATGCTACCACAGCCTTGCTTTACTCTCCTTCCACCCTCACTCAGACAGGGATAGCTCTATCCTCCCTCACAGCCAGAACTAGTTCCAGAAGAAGAGACCTCTCTCCCAAAAGCATTTGGGGAGATATTTCTGTAGAGGCAAATTATGAGGCAGATAAGAGCGTTTGAGGCAAATGGAGCAAACAGGATCTAGGATGTGAGATATGAGACAGAATGCAGGATATGACTAGCCAGAAAATGCTCATAGATCATAATCCAACCTTAAGAAGAATATGGATTGAAACCTGCTCCCTTCACCCCCATGGGCTTGTCTGTCTGCATTCAGGAAGCTACTCCATACTACTTGGCATTCCAGACATTCCAAAGTAGTGCTCCCCTTTCCCTTTTCCTATTCCCCTTGCTTATCTGTATGGACTACATGAGCAGCACTCCTTTTTTTTTCCTGTTCCCCCTTCCATTCTCCATTCTGTCAAACTGTTAAAGACATAACCTGGCTCACTGCTCTGTCTCCCATGTGGGGATTAGGACCCGCTGGGTGCTCTAGCCTCCCATAAGGAACAGAGTCCACTGGGTGTGTTACCCAATAAAGGCCTTTCCTTCACTTGAAGATAGTCTGAGGGAATTCCTTCAAGACAACATCGTGACACATGCCCCATTCTTTGTCACTAACTGTACTCTGTCTGATGATGCCCTTGTAATGTGTTAGGCTTGGCCAAAGCCTACCAATGCCTATTAATTATACTGTCACTACAATTTAATAATAGCTAACATGATACTGTACTTTAAGGTATGTAAAGCACTTTACCTCATTTGAGCCAGAAAACAGTTCTGTCAGTTACTAAAATTAATATTTTTTATTCTGTATAGGTAAGGAAACTGAGACTCAGAGAAGATTCACATCTTGACCACTGCCACTCAGCTATTAGGTATGAGAGGCAGGATTTGAAAGCAGATCTATCTGACACCAAGTTGAACATTTAATCCACTACACCACTGCATTTATGTTCACACACACACATGCATATACACACAGAGATGTACAAAAATAGATCTATCACAATCTAACTTTATAACAGGCTCTTTGGGGATATAGTTTAAGTGCATCACTTTATAAACAAAATTGGAATTATGGGTTAATATTATTAAATAAAATAATCACTCAAAACATTCATTTTTTGTCAATAGAGTCAGTACAGATTACAACTCCATGCCCCTTAGCCAGTTTAATGAATTCTAAAAATAAAGAATTGTATCACCAATTTTCTGGTGCTAGAGTTTTTAAAACTTAATTAAATTACTAATTATATTAAAATCCATTAGTGGGCCTCTCACAAAACAATTTCCATTTGAACATGGCTCCCCAGTTCTTGTTATACTCTACTGACTTAGTCTTCAAGATGACTCAGTCAATTCCAGGCCACAATGAAACATCAAATTAGGACTTTGGGTATTATGATTTTTGTATTTTGAAAATGAAAAACTGTAGGAAAATACACAACAAGGCAAATTCCACTAGCATAAGAAAGTAAAATGTTTATTTTAGCCACCTTGTGCCCATGTTGGAAAATAGAGATCTAAAAAAAATTAAATCAATCCAATTGCTATTTTAATTTGATTCTACAAAATCATTTCTAGGGAGCACTTATGTAAAATCATAAGATTGAAAGTTTAAAAGGACCATAAGGGTCATCTGTTCCAGATGAATCTTTGTTTATCACATTTTTCTTTCTTATTAAGGAGGTCTTCACTGAAAGTAGGAGTGGACAGTGAGGAGAAAGGTGTTTTCAGTAATTTCTATGATGTAAAAATAGAGAGCAATAATAAAATATATTTTAATTTTAAAAAAGAAGAAAGCAGGAAATATGTGGTGAATATAATTTATGTCTTTGACTTCTTTCATTTTTAAATTGCTTTTTTGATAAATTTTCCAGTATATGTTCCTCCATTCTCCCATATGCCCACTTTTACACCAATTTCATTGAGTAGTAAAGGATATGCTAACTCTGAAAAAGAAATCATTATGACTTCTTAACATGACTGCAGAAGAATCTGGAGCATATTGAAGTAAAAAAATGAACCTTCTGTTTCACAAAGTTTACTTTCTGACTTCAACCTAAAAAATCCCACCAAAACGAAAAAGGAAAATCTGAGCAGAAAGCAACAAAGAGAGAAGAGGCAGCAAGGTTTAATGAAAAGGACCTCAAGTGTGAAGCGGTTTTCAATCTGGCTTGGATCTGCATTACATTAAATGTAATGAAATGCTTCTAAGTCCTTTCTGTATTGATCATTTTTAGGTGGAGGGGCTAGTGTTCTTTCTTTACTGATTACATATATGCCCGAATTATCTCCATACCTCATGTACACAGCTTTGATCTGTTCAAAGTAAAAAGCAATTTACAGTCAGAATGAAAATACAAATACTTCCAGATCATATTCTATGCTAAACTATGCTGTCTGTCCATTCTTTAGCTGTGGATCCCTTTAAAAGGACACTCAACTTCAGCTTCAGACTCTTGGCCTCCTTCACTATTTTTTTGGAGGGGGTAAGGCAGGGCCAGTTAGGGCTAAGTGACATGCCCAAGGTCAAATGTCTATTGAATGTTAACTGTCTGAGGTCAGATTTGAACTTCTCCTGACTCCAGGGATGGTGCTCTATTTATTGCCCCAGCTAGCCACCCCCTCCCTTACCCTTTAACATGTGATTATCTGTTGTACCAAATGTCTACATTTGATCCATTGCATGTTTCTCAAAACACCTTCTGATATCCATTGTTAGAACTTACCTAGAAGCAGGTTTTCTGAATTTTCCACATGGATAGATGCTATCTCAGGTACCAATAACAGGTTCACAAAGCACCATCTCACATATTTTTGTTATTTCATTTAGTTTGTGTAAATTTATGTACTAGCTATTTCATGTTATAGTTCAATATTAATACCTATATCTCTTTCTCTACTAAAGATCCTTATTTTAATGTACATCTATTACCTAGAAACTGAAAAGAAGAACTTGAGGGTCTTTTATAGTTTTCCTACTTGATCACATTAGTATAGTGTATCGGATTTAGAAATTGTCACTCAGACATCAGAGAGTACCTCACCTTGAGTAAGTGAGGTATGAAACAGGGAGAGGTAAGCAGAAGGAGAAATCAAGGAAGTGATCAGCAAAGGGGAACTGTGGGAGAGATAGGAAGGGTTAAAAAAAGGTGATAAGTGAAAATGTGATTTGCATGCTGGAACAAAGAAACAAGGAAGAACTCAGAGCTTAGCCCAGAACTCTATTTGTCTCCATAAATACTGAATCATCATTCCCCTGTTCTTAGTGATTTGACTCATTTATTTGTTTTGGCTGAAAGAATCCTATACATATGTAAAGAGCCCAGTAACTACCAAACATCCAGTTGCTGACACATATATGATAAATACAAGTAGGATGAACTTAGGAAATGTGAAACTGGAACATAACTCTTCATATATACTATATGCTCAGAAACCATTTGTTATAATTGAATAGGAAAGTAGAATTTTCAAAAAACTAGAAACATAAAAATTTCTAGAAGGTGATGGATAGGGTTGGGCTTTCTAACTCCACTATTAGTTATCTGTAATTTTCTTCATTGTATACAATTCATTGCATGAAAAGTCTTTATGGTGGCTGTAAATTAGTCTATACTCAATTCTTCCATTTCTTCTCATGTTAAGTACCTCAAATTTTAAATAATGTATTTATGGAACTAGGAATTTGAGTTTGAGTTTAGAGAGCAGGGCAGCCTGGCTTGCATCCTGAATGTCACCCTTGATTCCTTACTCTGTCTCATTCAATATATCTAATATCTGTGGGAGGTTATTTCATTTTAGTTTTGCAATATCTCTCATATTTTACCCCATGCCTCTTCTCACCCTGCCACTCCCCTTGTGTAGGATCTCATCAAATGGGACATTTCAGTAATCTGTTGGTTAATCTTCCTGCGGCAAGTCTTTAATTCTTTAGTTCATCCTTCTTTGAATGATGTTCAAAGTGATTCCATAAAATGAATATCTGACCATTTTTTACCTGTGATCCCTGATCTCAGTAAACTGGAGGGGCTTTCTGTCATCTCCTGCTTCAAATATAAAATCCTCTCATTTGGAATTCAAAACTTGCCAAAACCCCATCCTCCACTCTTTCTTGTCTACTTAAACTTTACATCCCTTTGTTCTTTCCCTTAAAGAACTCCTTACTTTGCTGACACAAGACTCTCTATGTCCTGACTCTAAGCCTTTCCACTCATTGTTTTTCATGCCTGAAATGGTCTCCCTACTTATCTTTACCTCCTCTCTTTCCTGCTTTTCTTCCCATCTTCCATAAACTGAATTCCTCTGTCCTCAATCTATTACCCTCCCTCTTTTGAATATTTCCAATTTATCCTGTATAATTCTTTTTGTAAATTGTTGTCTTAGTTTGTAACCACCTAAACAGTGGATGCTTCTGGCTTCCTTTGTACCTGCTGTATTTAACACAGTGTCTTCAACACAGTTGATACTTATTTAATATTTATATACTGATTAAATGCATGTAGAATATATGAGAGTAATCTGAAATAAGTCGATTTATTTAAATAATAAAGTGGTTCCATCATTTTCAGCATTTCACAGTGGTGATCAATTTTAAAATTAAAACTTTGTTTACCTTTGGCTTCGATAATAGAAATGTTAGTTCTGCACATTTCTCTCATTACTCATTCTTCATTTCATTTATTGTGTCTTTCTTCTCCTACCTTTTAAATATGCAGTGCCAATGATTCTTTCCTTTGCTTTTGTCTCTGCTTTGTACTTTATTTTTAAGTGTCCTTTTTTCCCCATGGCTTAAACTATCACTCATATGAAAATGAATCTCAATTCTATTTTTTTAGCTTCATAAATTTAGACCTCAGAAGTAGCCTTCTGGCTAAATGTTTTATATTTTACAGATGAGGAACTGGCCCACAAAATGTCAAGTAATTAATCCAGTGTCCTATAGGTAGTATGTATCAGAACTGAGATTCAATCTCTTCTCCTCATGTAGTACACTTTCTACTGCAATAGCATACCACCCTAATTTTGCTGGTCTACTTACTTTCTTAGGATCTATGTCAGAAATCTAACCATTAGTTCTTACCTACTGCTAGTTCCCCTGTCACTTCTAATTCAAAGTCAGTCATATGGAAGATTGGTGTTATGTATAGAGAGCAACTTAGAGTTAGAAATCCCTGGGATTATTTCACACCTCAGAAAACACTGGTCATGTAATCCTGGGAAAGTCACTCAGTTTCCACATCTGTAAATTAAGAATTATAATA
Organism: Gymnobelideus leadbeateri; assembly: GCA_011680675.1. Taxonomy (NCBI): domain Eukaryota; kingdom Metazoa; phylum Chordata; class Mammalia; order Diprotodontia; family Petauridae; genus Gymnobelideus; species Gymnobelideus leadbeateri. The sequence goes on from WOXC01003896.1 coordinate 192,194, forward strand.
ATTTGTTGAGAATTAATCAAGATAATATGTAAAACATTTTACAAAACTTAAATTTCTTTATAAATGTTACTAATTATTATCTTTGCATCCTTTCCAAAAATGACCAAGTTTCCTTCTGTTCTTTCTATTTATATTAATGATATTATTTTCTTTTTTTTTTCTTTTTGGAAGGCAATTGGGGTCAAGTAACTTGCCCAAGGTCATACGGCTAGGGGTGTGTGTGTGTGTGTGTGTGTGTGTGTGTGTGTGTGTGTGTTAAGTGTCTGAGGCCAGATCCGAACTCAGGTCCTTCTGACTCCAGGGCCGACGCTCTACTCACTGCACCACCTAGCCGCCCCAATTTTCTAATGACCTAGGGTTAAAAAAGTAAATTTTCTTCTCTCTTTCTAGGTCCTAAATTAAATGCTCCTGATTCTTCCATCCTATGGTCTGTGGAGAGTATACTTTTCTATTCCCACTGCTATCATCCTTATTTAGACTCTTAATACTGTCTTGCTATTATTTTATAATATAGCATATTAAAAGATTTCTTAACTAGTCTCACTTATTTCAAAGCAGAATTTCTTATTCCTTCTAAATTAATTTTTCTAAAGTAATTCTTTTTTTGAGTTACTGCCTTGTTCTAAATATTTGAAGGTATTGCTTCAGTGACTCCCCTTGCCTACTGTAATGGTAATGGGACTTTGAAGATATTCCCTACCCCTTGAATTTGCAATCAAACACTTGTTCTAAGTTCATGGTTGTGTCAGGTATTAAGACCTAGAACTTGCAAATCCTACAGTGGGATAGACTTCTGGACATAATATGAAGGGGCAAAACAGGGAGGAGTTAATACCATATATAAAGAAAAGCCCAAGGGGTGGCCAGGTGGCACAGTGTCTACAGCACTGGCCCTGGAGTCAGGAGGACCTGAGTTTGAATCCAGCCTCAGACACTTAACACTTACTAGCTGTGTGATCATGGGCAAGTCACTTAACCCCAACTGCCCTCCAAAAAGCAAAAATAAAATAAAATAAAATAAAAAGCCCAAGCTAAGAGACACCAGAACTCCTGGGACAGAGCATCTGGAGGCTGGGCTACTACTACTAGAGAGAGAAAATTGAGAAGATAAATGAGAACTGAGGACTGAAATGAGAAATGAGAAGAGAGGAGACTAGGAGGAAGCATGACTATGGTGCTGGTACTTTGTCTGTCTATTTTGATCTTACTTTGTTAGGTTTGTCTGCTGATAGAGAATGGTGCTGTTGTTACAGAAGGTCTGGGACCTGCTGCTTCAGAAGCCCTGAAAGAGGATTTTCTTGTTGTATATTTACAGAAATCCTGGAGGAGGGTCTTGCTTACAAATTCTGAGGTCTTGGGACTATACTGATGATTTGTATTGAGTTCTTTGGTGGAGGGTCTGAGCTGATTTCACAGGCAGAAAGTGAATTGATGAGGAAGCTGACAATGTTCATGACTGTCATTGTGGCTTTGTTAAGCTTTGTCTTCCCAGGAACAGAAACTGTGAAGTATTTGAGGTTGACCAGACACTGTGAGCTACAATATGGAACAGGAAATTCACAGGAAGCTGTACCAAGAACTGAGCAATGTCTGCCTTTGAACCCAGGTAGTAGTTCGGTAGATTTGGGCAGGAGTTGGGACCATGGAAGAGGAACTGTGGAAACTGAAAGCATGCCTCCAGGCAAAATGAAAAGTCCTCTCCTTGGGTATTTGATGAAAATTGAGAAAGGCATGACTTACTGTGGCCTTGGTGTGTATAACTCTGATCTTTATGTTAAGATGATTGAGTTAAAGACTTCTCCAATTAAGAAGAAAGATGACTTTTTTGATTGAAGAGATTAAGATAATGTGACCTGGGTTGGAGAACCTTGATCTTTATACTTTGTGTCAATTAAGGAGGCTGATTTTTTGCTTATCTTTTGCTTAAAACTATGTGACCACTTTGGTGAAAACTATGTGGGCATTTTAGTGATAAGTTGCTAATTTTATAGCATTATGAATGATGTATTTTGATTTCTGTGAATCATTTGCCTTAACTTGATACTGAATAGAGAGTTCACTGTACTGTGTAATTGGAATCTTGAAGCTGTTCGCAGCAGCAGTCCTCTGGAAAGCCATGCATTCATGGCTTTACAGCTACCAAATAAAATCTAGATTTTCCAACAATTTTATTCAGACTTTTCAAAATCTTGACCAAGCAAGCTTTTTCCATCCATATCTGTATGTCTATTCCTCTGCAAGCTTTTGCATGTTTACTAGGTTCTGAGAAGAACACAAAGCTACATAAGACATAAACTATGCTTTCTTGTATTTTCACTCAAAGTGATCTCCTCTGTCTTTGTTTATGTTCCTAGGTTTTATGGAACAACTTCCTCTTCCTTTCATATATGACCATAAATGTCCTACAAGTTCTTCTATGCTTAGTGTCACTTTCTTTGTGAAGTCTTCTGATATCACTCCATCCAGAAATAATCTCTCTGTCCTCTTCACTAGCAAAGGAGTCTATAACAGTCTTTTGGCACAGAGTTGTAAGCTTTGTGAGGGCAGGGAACATGTAATATGTACATTTTTGTAGTCCTCTACAGGATTTGACTTCAATTTTTATATGTAAGTGCATAGTCAAAAATATTTTTTGCATGAATAGATACTTGAAATGGATTCCTTTATCCTCATCAACTGGTAGGAAGCTAATTCTTTCTTCAAAAGATAATGAAGGGGTAAATTTTTTTAATCCAAAGTTGTACCCAGTAAAATATATCACTCCAGCACAATAACAATCAAGTGGGAAAAGATAAATATATTTAAATGGATATGAAACTTGCAATTATTATAACTTTTTCATCTTTATGTAGACTTCCTAGCTTTAAGCATTTTGTGGTATTTAAATATTTTTGAGGTTCCCAAATGATGAATCATGACTAGTTTTATAAGGAGACTAACTTTGTTCTAACAGAAGTATCAGGATGTCAGGTGAGTATTGCCATTGCCCTATGAAAAGATTTATATTACGAATTTACAATTGAGGTAGGTATGCTTTCAAGACATAAAGAAGGGGGCAGAGTCAAGATGGTGGAATAGAAACAGGACTTCCCTGGGGCTCTGCTTCCACCTCTCCCAATTCATGTTAAAATGGACTGTGAACAAACTTTGGAGATCTAGAACCCACAAAATGACACAGAGAAGCTAACCTCCCACTGAGGACAACCTGACAGGCTGGCAGGAATCAGCAAGCTCAGAGCTTTGGGCGCTGAGCCTAGCTCAGTGTGAGCCTGAGGTTTTAGCCTCAGGGTGGGCCTGACCAGCCACCAGCTGGAGGGACTGAAGATCACCAGCAGCTGTGGCAGTTTCCAGAATTACCAACCCATAAATGCTAAGGACAAAGTGAGAGGTCAGTGCAGGGTGGACTTTTGGAGCATTTTCAGTCTTTGCCCCTAGAGGTAGAAGTCACTGAGGCACAGCCATGCATGTCAGCTTCAGCTCCTGGCCTGCAGAATGTACAGGGATCAAGCTACCACTCTGAGGGATAATTGCTCTGGCTTTAACCTGCTTGGATCTGGATTGCAGTCTAGGGTGGAGGTCCTGGGGTCGGCTACCAGCTTGCCAGAGCATGTGGAGGCTTCAGAGAGGGCACCCAACTAATACCTCCAGCAGCTTAGAAAACCCCAGCATTTGGGACAAAGCTCCCCTGTCTGGTGGCAGAGTCCTACTGTGGCAAAAAGCCAGGGATCAAGTGATTGAGTGGCTACATGAGCAGGCTAAGGAAACAAAATAAACAGAGCAACCCAACTTTACACTCCTATTTTGGCAACAAAAAAGATCAAAGCATGGAACAGGCAGAAGACAATGAAATCAGAACACCTGCACCAAAAACTTCCAAGAAAAATACGAGCTTGTTACAGGCCATAGAGGACCTTAAGAAGCAAATAAGAGAAGTGGATGAGAAGTTGGGAAGAGAAATGAGAATGATACATGAACATTATGAAATGAGAGTCAACAACCTGACTGAGGAAAATAACACCTTAAAAACAGACTAAATCAAATGGCAAAAGAGGCTCAAAAAGACAATGAGGAGAAGAATGCCTTAAAAAGCCAAATTTGCAGATAGAAAAAAGAATCTCAAAAACTCACTGAGGAGAATCATTCCTTTAGAATTAGATTGGAGCAAATGGAAGCACTAGCTTTGTGAGACTTTGTGAGAAATCAAGATGTTGTTAAACAAGTCCAAACAAATGAAAAAAAATAGAAGGCAATGTGAAATATCTCATTGGGAAAACCACCGACTTGGGAAAGAGATACAGGAGAGATAATTAAAAAATTTTTGGACTACCTGAAAGCCATGATTAAAAAAAGACCCTAGAAATACAAGAAATTGTCAAGGAAAATTGCCCCGATGTTTTAGAACCAGAGGGCAAAAAAGAAAGAACCTAGAAATAATCCTCCAAGAAATTCTCAAGGAGGGGCGGCTAGGTGGTGCAGTGAGTAGAGCATTGGCCCTGGAGTCAGAAGGACCTGATTTCGGATCTGGCCTCAGACACTTAACGCACACACAAACAAAAACCTAGCCGTGTGACCTTGGGCAAGTTGCTTAACCCCAATTGCCCTCAAAAAAAAAAAAAAGAAATTCTCAAGGAAACCTAACCTGATGTTTTAGAACCAGAGGGCAAAATAGAGGTTGAAAGTATCCACACATAACCTCCTTAAAAAGATCCCAAAAACTCCTAGGAATATTATAGCCAGGTTCCAGAGTTCCCAGATCAAGGAGAAAATATTATAAGCAGTGGGGAAGAAACAATTTGAATATTGTGGCAACTCAATCAGGATAACACAGGATCTGGCAGCTTTGACACTGAGGGATGGAAGGGCTTGGAATATGATATTCTGGAGATCAAAGGAGCTGAGATTAAAACCAAGACTCACCTACCCAACAAAACTGAGTATCATGTTTCAGGGGGAAATATAGTTATTTGATGGAATAGAGGACTTTCAAGCATTCATGATGAAAAAAAAAAAACAAGAGTTGAATAGAAAATCTGACATTCAGATATAAGAAGCAAGAGAACCATGACAAGGTAAACAAGGAAAAGAAATCATAAGGAACTTATCAGTCTTGAACTATTTACATTCCTAGATGGAAAAATGATAATTGTAAATGATGAAACTTTTCTCAGTATGAAAATAGATGAAGAGAATATAAATATAAATATGTCTATATAGGATGGTATATGGGCATATGAATACATATGTGAATGTGTGTATATATGTTGACAGGTGTACATAGATTAAGGGCACAGGACAAATTTAATAGGAAGGGATGATACTTAAAAGCTGAAATTAAGAGGTAAGATAATATAATGAGAGGAGAGGTGGAGAGACAGAACGGGGTAAACTATCTCATATAGAAGAGTCAAGGGAAAACTGTTACAATGGAGGGGAAGAACAGGAAGGCAAAAGGGAATGGGTCGACCTTATTCTCATTGAATTTGGCTCAGGGAGGGAGTGACATACACTCTAAATAAGGTATCTCCTACAGGAGAGTAGGGGGGAAGGGGATGAGAGGGGGGATGATAGAAGGAGGGCAGGCTGGGGGGGAGGGAAGTTGGAAGCACCCACTTTTGTAAAGGAACAGGATCAAATTAAGAAAATAGAACAAGTGGGAGATGGAACAGGAGGGAGGGAAATATAGTCAGTCTTTTACAATATATTTACTATGGTAATGTTTTGCATAGCTACACATGTACAATCTATACTGAATTGCTTATGGGTGGGTGACAAGGGAGGAAGGGAATAAATCTGGAATTCAAAGTTTTAAAATCAAATATTTAAAATATATATACTATTATTAATACTATTTTACATGTAATTGGGAAATCAGATATACAGGCACTGGGGCATAGAGATCCACCATGTCCTACTGGAAATGTCAAAGGGGTTATAGTGGAAGATATGGGAGAGAGCAGATTGAAGGAGGAGATATCTCATGGGACAGCTATTTTGGGGTGGTGTGGAGGGGAAACATGGGGAGAAAATTTGTAAATCAAAATCTGTCGGAAATTAATTATGTAAATCAGAAGTTAATAAAGAATTTGAAATAAAATAAAATTCAAAAAATACATAAACCCTTTGTAACTTTTTGCATTTTTTTACCTCCTCTATTTTTTATAAAAAATATTATCAAGGTAATTAAAATATAACAAAACTACTTTCAGGCCCTCTGCTTTATTTAATTTATCTTTCTCCTTTGAATGTTCTGAGGGGATACTTCTTTCTTTCCTTATTATATAAACACTTCCCTTATCGTTGCTGAGATGTATTTTCCTTTCTTCCTCTCTGTTCACTCTGGTCCATGCATTTCAAAATATTTACTGAGCCTGGTGTCTTCATCAAGAACACATTTAAGTTCACTTTTTTGATAAATATTCTTTTTTTCTTTCACCTCTAAGATTATACTTAACTTTTCTGAGTAAGATATTCTTAGTAGTAAGCTTTTAACTTTTGCTTTCTCAAATATATTGCATATGCCTCTTTCTTTTTTCTTTTTTTTTTTTTTTTTTGGAGGCAGCTTTCAAATGTTTTATTCACTTTTTTGGATGTACTATAAATAAGTGTTTCCACTATGGAAAAGAATGTTATGAGCTCAGTACATGTGACTGGGAATGGGTTTGCTGAAGACATCTTCGAAAGGGTAAAAGCTTAAAAAACAACCTGCAGGCTGGAATTCAGTTTTTTATATAAAGTCCCTTGTAAAAAACAAAAACAAAGTTAAAACAAAAATAAAGAAAATCAAAGGAAGGAAGGAAGGCGGGCCCGCGAGATGAATTGATTGATGAATTATTGCAGTAACACGTCCTGGTCCTTGGTCTCCTTCTCAGGCGCCTCGGGGTTCTCAGGCTCTGGGCTGCCTTCCTCCTCCTCCTCCTTCTCCTTCTCCTTCTCCTCCTTCTTCTCTTTCACTGACAGCTCTGAGAACTTTTCCACCACTTTGTTGGTGTTTTCTTTGCCTGCTCCTGCTTTATTTTCTCTTTCTTCTATCTCATTCCCGCATTCTTCAAATTTTGCCTTAAACTTCTGGGCATTTTCTGCATTTAGGAATCGAATGGCCAGCAGTTCAGGCTTGGGACTTTCATCAGCAAAGTCAGCGTGTGTGTTCCAGACCCAGGCCCTGTCACTGCCTGCATAAGGCTTCAGCTCCATCAGTGGTGTTATATAGTGATTGGCACAGATCTTCAGGGTCTTGTCCCTTCTCATGAGGAGGCGGATTGTCCCTTTCTCCTTGTGCTTCAGCAGCTTCACGTCACCCGTCCCTCGCTCTTTCCATTCTGGAAGGTCGTTCTCAGAAGCAAATCGGAACAGCTTGGCCCGCATTTTAAAGAGCTCTTCCTCATCTTCCTCCAGGGTCTTAATTTCCTGCTCAGGCAAAGACAAGATGGGCTCGAACTGTGGGTCGTGGTTCGAATCATCCACGTTCTCCGTGGACGTGTCGTGCTCCTCGTGGGCTTCCTTGGCAGCCGCCATCGGAGCGGGGGGCGATACGGCGGTGGCGGTGGTTGGTCCCGTCAGTGCCTCGTCTGGCGCTGGCGCCTCCTCGCCCCGCGCTTACCTCAGCTCGGCCCCCCCGCCCGCCTGCCCCTTTCTTTAAAGTCTTGTATGTTGTGTACTGTGACTCGTTTGTAGTTGGGCTCTTTCTTTCTGACTTTTTGAAATATTTTTCTTTGACCTAATAGCTATGAACTTTGGTTATGACATTTGTGGGAATTTTCATTTTGAGATTCCTTTTTTTATGATATTTTTCTTTGCTCTCTCATTCCAATAGTTTTGCACAGGTTTTTTCCTTCATTTTGGGGGGATGGGGGACATATGGCATATTTGCTTTTGTTAAAGTCAGAGTTATCATGTAGTTGAATGTTTCTTTTATTTTCTCTCAAATTATGTTTCAAATAAGTTGTTTCTACTTACCTTAATGATATTTTATCAGTCCTTTGATTTCTTTCCCACAGTATTTCTTGTCCTCTCATATTGTCATTGATTTCTGTTCCATTTATTCTAATTTTCAAAGAGTTTTTTTATTCAAATAAGATCTTGTATCTCTTTTAGTAAATTGTTCTCTTTTTTGCTTTTTTTTGGAGGAGCAATTGGGTTTAGGTGTATTGTCCAAGGTCATTCATACGTGTTAAGTGTCTGAGGCTGGATTTCAGCTCAGGTCCTCCTGACTTCACAGCCAATGCTCTATTCACTGGGCCACTTAGACTCCCCTAGATTTTTTATTCTTCTAAAAACAATTCCTCCAGTGCTTTCCTTTCCTTTCCCAGTCTTGCCTTTAGCATTCTCATTTCACTAGTAGTATCATTTAAAAAACCTTTTTTTTTAGTAATTCCAATTGAATTTACAGAAAATCTGGGCTTGCTAAGTAATACCTTTGTGTCTTCAGTACCCCTCCAGAATATTCCTTTTTTTTTTTAAAGCAATTAGGGTTAAGTAACTTGCTCAAGGTTACATGGCTAGTCATTATTTATGTGTGGGTGCTCATTTTCTGAGGCCGGATTTGATCTCGGGTCATCCCAACTCCGAGGCCAGCACTCTTCCTCACTGCGCCACCTAGCCGCCCCAAGAAACAATTTCAATATTGTGGAAACACAATCAGAATAGCCCAGGACCTGGCAGCTTCTACACTGAGGGATTGAAGGGCATGGAATATGGTATTCCAGAGGGCAAAAGAGCTGGGACTGAAGCCAAAGGTCACCTACCCAGCAAAACTGAGTATTTTGTTTAAGGGGAAAATATGGTCATTCTGTGGAATAGAGGACTTTAAAACATTCTTGAAGAAAAAACCAGAGTTGAATAGAAAATTTGACATCCAGACACAAGAAGCAAGAGATGCCTGAGAAGGTAACCAGGGAAAAGAAATCAAAAGGAACTTATCAAAGTTGAACTATTTACATTCCTACATGGAAAAACAATAACTGTGACTGATGAAACCTTTCTCAGTGTGAAAATAATGGAAGAAGGGTTTATGGGAATATGAATACATATGTGAATGTGTGTATATGTGTTTACAGTTATACATGGATAGAGGGCACAGGTTAAATTTGGTAGGAAAGGATGACACTTAAGGGGTGAAGTTATGAGGTGGGAGGAGGAAAGTGGCAAGAGGAGATGGAGAGAGACAAGGTGAGGTAAACTATCTCATGCAGAAGAAGCAAGGGGAAGTGGCTGCAGGGGAGGGGAAAAACAGGAAGGCAAAAAGGCAAAACCATATTCTCACTGAATCTGGCTCAGGGAGAGAATGACATACATACTAAATGGGATATCTCACCCGGCTGGAGAATAGGGGGAAGGGGGATGAGGGTTAGGGTTAGGGTTAGGGTTAGGGTTAGGGTTAGGGTTAGGGTTAGGGTTTAGGGTTAGGGTTAGGGTTAGGGTTAGGGTTAGGGTTAGGGGAAGGGGGATGATGGAGGGGAGGGCATTCTGGGAGCAGGTTGGAAATACCCACTATAGAACTGGGACAGGATCAAAGTAGGGAATGGACCAGGTAGGGGGGTGGGATGAGTGGGAGGGAATGTACATCACATACTGAATTGTTTATCTTCCCAGAGGGAATGGGTGACAAGGGAGGAAGGGAATGGATCTGAAATTCTAGGTTTCAAAATGAAATGTTTCAAGTATATATAAACACTATTATTAATACTATTTTGCATGTAATTGGGAGATAAGATGTGTAGGCATCGGGGCACAAAGATTCTCCTTGCCCTAATGGCAAAGTTAAAGGGGATATGGAAGAAGATATGGAAGAGACCAGATTAGATGAGGGGAAATCTTGTGGTACTGCTATTCTGGGATGGTGGGTAGGGGAAAAAGTCGGGGGGGAAATTGTAACTCAAAATCTGGTAGAAACGAATGATGTAAACCAGAAATTAACAAAATATTTGTTAAAAAAAAGGTGTTAACTTGTGATTATCACCTCCACCAAACTGCCTTCCTTTCTATTATATCCCCCTCTCATCCCCTTCCCTATTTTCCTATAGGGTAAGATACCCAATTGTGATAATCCCTCCTTAAGTCCACTCCAATGAGGGTAAGGTTGAATCATTCCCTTTTATCCCTTTTTAAAACAAGTTTCCTTTGTTCTGCCATCTTGGCTGTGCCCCACTTTTTTTATTGCACAGTAATATTCTGTTACAAACCTATTGAGATAATTTGCCCTATCATTTTTCCCTTTCTTTTCCCAATATATTCCTCTCTCACCCCATAAATTCATTTTTTAGGTATCATCCCTTCTTATTAACTCACCCTGTTCCCTTTTTCTTTATATACATACATATTTCCTTCAAGTATCCTCATAATGAGAGAAGTCTCATGAGGTACAAGTATCAGCTTACCATGTAGGAATGTAAACAGTTCAGATTTAATAAACCCCTTATTATTTCTCCTTCCTCTTTCCCTTCTCATGCTTCCCTTGTCTCTAGTATTTGAGAGTCAGATTTTCTTTTCAGCTCCAGTCTTTTCATAAAGAATGTTTGAAAGCCCTCTATTTAATTGAATGCCTATAATTTACCCTGAAATTACTCAGTTGTGCTGGGTAGTAAATTCTTTGTTTTAATCCTAGCTTCTCTGAACTCCACAATATCATATTATTGTGGAAACACAATTAGGATAACACAGGATCCCTAAACTAAGCACGTGCTGGATCCTGTGTTATCCTAATTGTGTTTCCACAATAATATAATTGTTCCTTTTCCACTGCCTGTAATATTTTCTATTTGTCTTGCAACTCTTGAATTTGGCTATGATAATCCTCAAAGTTTTCTTTTTTGTATATATTTCTATAAGCAATTGGTGGATTCTTTTAATTTCTATTCTCCTCTCTCATTCTAGACTATCAGCAGTTTTCCTTGATAATTTCTTGATGAATAATGTTTAGATTCTTTTGGTCAGTGGTTTTTCTAGTGAGATTTCAAATTGTTTTCTATTTTTTCATTCTTTTGATTCTGTTTTGTCATTACCTTCAATTTGCTCCATTCTAATTTTGAAGGAATTATTTTCAGTGAGCTTTTGGACCTCTTTTTCTATTTGAGCAAATTTGATTTTTAAGGCATTCTTCTCCTCATTGCCTTTTTGGACCCGTTTTGCCATTTGAATTATTTTATTTTTTAAGGAGTTATTTTCTTTGGTATTTCTGAGTCTCCTTTAGCAAGATGTTGACTTATTTTTTATGATTTTCTTGCATCATTTTTTCTCTTCTGATCTTTTTATCTACATCTTTTACTTGACTTTCAGAATTCTTTGGGAAGCTGAGACCAATTCATGGCCTGAGACCAATTCATATTTTTCTTAGAGGCTTTTCACACAGTTTTGACTTTGTTGTATTCTGCTTGTCTGTTTTTTTCTTCCTTGACACCAAGTTAAGATTCTATAATCTGATTTTTCCCCCATAGGTTGCTCATTTTTCCAGCAAATTACTTGACTTGTCAGCTCCTTGCCAAGGTAGGACTCTGCTTCCAGAGTAGAAAGTGCTGTGTTCCAAATTTGTGGGGTTTTCCACATATGGAACTTCAAGGCACCTACAAATTTTTATTTTCTAAGGTGATATGATTAAATGAGAGGTCTTTATTCTTCCTGTGGTGTGTGATTTGGTCTCTGTGTGACCACAAACACTCTTTTCTCCCTCAGAAGTATGAGGAGGACTCCCTCTCCACATCCACCACAAGATCTGCGTGACCGGTGCTCCTCCTTCCCCTTGGACATCTACACAACACTGTGAACCAATCCATGCAGAGCAAAGCAAGAGAATATTCCCTTATTGCCAGCCTATACAGTCCTGCAATTGCCCAATGATCAGCTGCTTCATACCCCAATATCTGTGTGACTGGAGCACTGGAAGCAGCAGGTCTTGCTGCTGCTGCTGCCACTGCCACTGCCACTGCCACAGCCACCTCTACAACCCAGCAGCTAGCTCAAGACATCACTCATCTCTCACCCTGGTCCGACTGACTTTCACCACTGATCTACTTTCTCTTTGGCCTTTGTGTACTGAGACATTTGAAACCTTCCAGAGCTACCTGGTATTCAGTCCCTTTAGGCTTGCTTCCTGTAGTTTTTGTTAGCTGGGACTTGGTGTCACTCTCAGACTGGTGTGATAGACGCTTCCTGTCAGCATGCCAAACTGTCTTTATCTGGAGATGTCTTTTACTCTGTCATGTTTTGTATTCTGTTGCTCTGAAATTTATTTTATTTTATTTTTTATAGGTATGGAGGTGTTTTTGGAGAAGAAATAAAACAAGTTCCTTCCTTTACTCTGCCATCTTGGCTGTGCTCCACTTTTCATTTTTTATTGCATAGTACTATTCTATTACAAGCCTATACTTCAGCTTATTCAGCCATTTTTCAATTTAGGTCCCCACAATTTCCTGTTCTCAGCTACCAGAGATAGAGCTGCCTCGAATATTTTTGTATAAGTTAGTCCTCTATCTCTCTCCTCCCCCTCCACCTCCCTTTAAAAAATCTGTTTAGGATACAAAACTCACAATACTATTACTGGATCCAAGCATATTCATAGTTTTGCATCACTCTCGTCCTTTTTCCACATATTGCTTGGGAATAGTTGGATCAGTTCACAACTCTGTGCTCAGTCCTTTAGTGTCTGATTAACTGTTGGTTTCTTGAGCTAGTAAGAGCCGGGTCTAGTTCACATCAGTAGTTGAAAATTTTCTTCCATTCTTCTTCCCTGCCTTCATCTCTCCCTTCCTTTCTCTTCCCCATCACCATCTTCTCCTTCCCTTACTCCCTCCCATACATACAAAAATTTAATGTATCTTACCTAAAGAATTAATAAATATCTGGCCTATTTGTGATAGTCCTTTTAGATTCATAACACTGTGTCCTAAGGAACTTAATGAACTTTCACTTCTTTTTTGGTTTAGATCTTTGCTTTAGGTTTTAACATAATTTCCTGGATCATGGTGTGCTTCTGAGTAAATTATTCAAACTTTACTGATATCAATAGAAACATTAGAAACATGGAAAAGTATCGATGGGTACATTTTCACAGGGAAGATTTATATTTGCCAATAATTTGAAACTAATCTTAATATAATTAAAGTAATATACAAACTTTTTTCTGGACAGAAAGATCTGTTTAACTTTAAACCAAGTCTAGTTTTCACTTTTTTATAGACTCACATTTTCCTCCTGTGATATATAGCATAGGCTCTAAGGAATGCAGTGGGAAATAAAATTTGACATGTGCAGTTGGAGCTCAGGCCAAAGATTAGGGCTAAATATTTATATCTGGAAGTAATCTTCACATAGAGGATAAACTTATAGGAATTTATGAGGTCACAGTTTAAAATGCTAAAGAATTCCTTCAATATTATTTAGTAATAGTTAAATTATATTGCTTAGCCATCTTGATTTTGGTTGTCTAATTGTTCTCAGTTTCCTATTATAAGAAATGTGATAAGTCCATGGTTAAAGTTTTATTTATTAATAAAGTATTTCAGGAAGCTTTGGTCGAATTCCCAGAGGTTAAAATTTATCAAATAAGTTTTCTTCTATTTACATACATACTAAGGTTTGTTTTTTTTAATGGTAGATGGTAGTTAGAATGAAGATCCTGCAGAAGGTTTTTTCTTATTTTTTTCTTTTTTCTTTTCTTTCTTTTTTTTTGAGAAAAAAATCCTGTCAATTTATTTACTTATACCTTGAGCCCAAGATGTGGTCCTGGGCCATTTTTCCATCTTTTTGAACATGGGAAGGAAAAGAATTTGTCAAAAGAGAAGCATTTAAATGGAGTTTAGCTGTTTCCCCTTGTTGCTTACCATCTTCACCACTTAACACTTAAATTAAACAGGTAACATAGCTCATAGGAGAAGCTAATCCTGCCACTTGTCTGTAAGACTCCTCTGGTCCTTATAAACGCTTTGACTAAATGTAGTCAAGAGGAATTATTGCCCCAGTAGAAGGGAAAATATCTTAAATATACAAAATTTTAATGCTATAAAAATACCCTGTGACTGAGTTGGAAATTGTATAATCTATGCCTGGAGTTGTCCCAAGTTGTGTAATTCTCTATTATAATAATGACATAATTTTTACAACTGCCAAGCAAATGGTTAAGAATTGAAACCATTGAAATGACAATTATTGAATTCTGATGAACTTGAGAGTTTGTTTTCTTACTTTTCCTTTATTTTTCATTTATTCATTTATTTTTACATTTATTTATTCATACACAGATCACTACCTAATGAAAATACATATAACACACCAAAGAACACTTTCAAAGATAGTAGTTTAAGTGTTTTTTCAATGCCCACAAAGTATATAACATTTACCTTTTGGGGTTGGTTTTGATCCAAAAACTGTAAAAGATTTAGCATATCATAGTAATATAGCACAAAGTGCCACAGAATTACAGAATCACAGAACATAGAATTTAGGAGGGAACTCAGTGACCATCAGGACCACACACCTCAAAGCTATATCCACTATAACGTACTAAATAAGTGGTCATGCAGGCTCCTCTCTTCTTAAGTTACCCCAATGACACTTTTGGACAGCTTTTAATTATTAGGAATTTTTTTGTGAAATTAAGCTTAAATTTTCTTTTGGCAACATATTCCTTCTGTTTCTGCCATTTGGGAATGAAGAGAACCAGTTGAATCTTTTTTTACTATATTACAGCCCATTAAAAACTTGACAATGGGTAGAATATTTCCACTGAGTCTCTCTCCCTGTCAAACATCCCTATACCTTGCTCTCCTGTGATTCTCTTAAATATATCAATGGTTTCCTTAAGTCGTGCTGCCTAGAGTGCCACACAATAGTGGCTCAGTCAACAAGCATTTAGTAAGTACTTAGTATATACTATGGACCATGCTTCCTGCCAGAGATAAAAATGCAAGGAATGAAATAACCCCTACTCTTAAGGAACTAAAATTCTAATATAAAAGTGTAGTTAGTCTTTTGGCATATTCTACCTTACTACTTGTATTCAAATGTTTATAGATTAAATCTCCACTGGGCAATTGCTACTTCTTCATTCTCAAGTTATTCTGTGGGTACCGATTCCTACTGCTATAGCACATGAGTTCCCCCCATAAGGGTTTCCATTACTAGTTAGAAAGTAGGTACAGCCACTTCTATCTAAAGGATTTTACTAAGATGACAAATTCAGAATAATAATGGCAACATATTCCCTTCATCAAGCTTTGTATACTATTTTCCAAAACATATGATTTCCATGGGAACAGTGGATATGTATGTAGAGAACAAGGGTGGTAAAGTGCACGTGTAGGGAACTTCCAGTCCTGGGTACTCACTCCTCTTTTCCTGCATTACCTTGAATTCCTTTCATTACTTTGGAAATTTTACAAAGCTTCTTCTCTTTCCCCAAACCCGTGTCTCTACTGAGCAATTGTTTAGCTGGTTTCCCAGGGTTTGTTCCTATTCAGAGGGCAATGCTATATTGTCCAGGTTAGCTCCTTTTTGATTCTGTAGCCATATCTATTTTCAGTTGCCAGAAATCCTACTCTTGAGACCTGCCTCACTGTATTTGTACTTGGTGCATATGTAACTGCTTTTGGATGAATGTGTGTTTCCTTTGGTTTGCATAGCTATACTTTATAAAGCAAGACAGAGGGAGGGGGTGAGGAGAGAAAATTTCCTTCCTATCCCCCCCATTAATCAATCAGTCAACCAACAAATAGTTACTAATTTGTTTCTAAATTACAGGCATTGGGCTAGGTTGGAGTAATGTAAATACCAAGAATGAAACAATTGCTACTCCTGCAGAGCTTGCATTTGTATATTATAAGATACTTTTTTCTTCCTTTACTTTTGCTTCCCTTCAGATAACGGATGCAGTAAAAAATGTGCTCAACCATAAGTTAGTTTTTTTGCTTCTATGGGCATTCTGACACAATTGAATGCTGATAATATTCCTGCCACTAACATTTTTTTTCAATCTTTCTGTGATCATTTTTAAAATATAATTGATTACATGCATACTCCTTATTATAAAGATATTACAACCTACTGGCTAAAATAAAAAAGGGGGAGTAATTAGCTACATTAGCTACTCCTTTATACACCCAAAATACATTAGCTAAATAAAAACATTGATAAAAATGAGTATACACCAGCAGTTTAAAAAATGTGAAAAGTGAATACTCCCCAAACTGAAGGTAATGTGGGGATTTATTACTGTGGGGGCAAGCCAGTGCTTATATATTTTCCAGAAGCTAGGGAATGACCAGTGAGGGTGCCAGAACAGAAATGTGTACTTTGAATCACCTAGAACAATGAAAAACCTCCAGCAGCAGCAGAAGAACTCACAGAGATGGAACATGGGAATAAAGAAGTCTCCCAATGCAGCCACTATACAAAAAAGCTGTACCCCCATGGGGGCAGATCGAACATTTTTATATTTACCCAAAGAACTGAAACCTGATACCCCAGGATGTGTGTTTCTTGCTGTGATCACTCTAGTTTCTAGAAATCCATACTACATTTTATTGGAATATACCCTGCTTTAACCGTACTCTCAAACAGTTGTTATGATGTCATTATGAAGTTTGTAGAACCACCATCTTTTGGTTTCAGACTTCAGGGGAACCTGCACAAAAGTGATTTCTGGACTTTTACTCAAGGAACTAATTGCAGCTGTGTCTTCTACTCCCCTTCTCCAATGTACTTATGGATACACATGTCTATGTATGACTCCTCTGTATGGAATATTGTTTGCATTCATTGTACTCTTGTTCAATATATATCTAGTAGGGATTTGTACTATTGTTTTGTCTACTATCATTGATAATTTCAACCACTATGTCTTCGTATTTAGGTAATGAGTTAGATACTTACAGCAAAAAAAAATTAGATGCTTTAAAGGAAATAGTAGAATTTGTGAAAGAAAAGCTTGCAGAAACTGAGTTTTGTTGAAGTATGATTATAGATTTCATCCTATTTGTGTTACACCCGTGAAATATAGGTCTGATTATGATTGGCAAAAAAGATAAAAAGAATTTGTTAGGGATTTTTAGAAATACCTCCATAGGAGTGTATTTGGCACAATTCGATAAATTGATTTCCTATATCAATGAGGCCTCCTTACATAAAATTAAGGTGGACGATTTGGCACAGCAAATTTGAGGTTCCTTTAAAGAGTTAAGTAAGTCCTTCGCATTGGCTATATACATTGCTTTCACCCCTTCTTCCCCTGGTTATATTGTGTCTCCTTGTGATTTGCATTCTTCCTATATGTTGCCAGTGCTGGACTCACGCTCTGCATGAGATTCCCAGTGAAATGCATTACCTGCACCTTCATCCACAGAAAGGGAGAGATGTTGAGGGCCATGGACAGTGGACCTCTGACCCTGATGGCTGAATAAGCCCTCTCTTCATAAGACCCTGCTAAACAGGCCTAGATCAGTTCCCCATCCCCCAGGAAAACTCACAGGCATGGGCTTCACATCCCCATGAGAATTGTGGTACACTCCCTGCCTGGGAACAAGAATACTTGCAGTGTTCTCTGGGGAAACTAGCATAATGTAGCAACATAGTATTAACTAGAAGCCTTGGGGCAGCTCCATCCTGTTCTAGGGAGGTTTAGGGACGTTTGGAACATCCTGATATGTACTACAGTACTCCTACCCTGATACCTAAGAGTACACAGCCAACAGGTACGAGGTGAATGAATGGGAACAGGGCAATGGTGTAATCCCAAAGGTGGTGGCTTATGATGACTATGCAGTTTTGCACTACATATACTGGACTCTTAGCTGAATAAAGTTTACTCTGTTTTCCACCATACT
Organism: Gymnobelideus leadbeateri; assembly: GCA_011680675.1. Classification (NCBI taxonomy): domain Eukaryota; kingdom Metazoa; phylum Chordata; class Mammalia; order Diprotodontia; family Petauridae; genus Gymnobelideus; species Gymnobelideus leadbeateri. The sequence continues at coordinate 210,001 of WOXC01003896.1, forward strand.
GGAGTCCCATCTCATTTATGATTGTCAACCTCTGGGTAAGTAATCATATATCTATCTTTTCACCTAACTTTCCTTCTCAGCTTTACTGAGGGCCAACAGGGCTCATCTCTACCACTATCTCAGACTCTGCCACAGGAGGGCAGGGGTCCCTGGGTGGGCTTAGCGCCCCACAATCTTGGAACTCTGGAACCTGGCTATAATATTCCTATGAGTTTTCTTTTTGGGATCTTTTGCAAGAGGTGATTGGTGGATTCTTTCAACCTCTATTTTGCCCTCTGGTTCCAAATCATCAGGGCAATTTTCCTTGAGAATTTCTTAGAGGATGATTTCCAGGTTCTTTTTCTGATCTTGGCTTTCAGGTAGTTAAATTTTTAAAAATTATCTCTCTTGTATCTATTTTTCAGGTCAGTGGTTTTTCCAATGAGATATTTCACATTGCCTTCTATTTTTTTCATTTGTTTAGATCTGTTTTATAGCATCTAGATTTCTCATAAAGTGACTAGTTTCCATTTGCTCCAATCTAATTCTGAAGGAATGATTCTCTTCAGTGAACTTTTGAGATTCATTTTCCATCTGGCAAATTTGACTCTTTAAGGAATCCTTCTCCCCATTGGCTTTTTGAGCCTCTTTTGCTATTTCAGTTAGTCTATATCTTGAGATATTATTATCTTCAGTCAGGTTGTTGACTCTCTTTTCATGATTTTCTTGCATTATTCTCATTACTCTTCCTAATTTTCTTCCACTTCTCTTATTCAGTTTTCAAAATCTTTCTTAAGCTCCTCTAAGACCTGTAACCAGCTCATCTATTCCTTCGGAGTTTTTGGTGCAGGATTTCTGACTTTATTTTCTTCCCCCTGCTTCTTGCCTTGATCCTTTTTGACCCCAGAAAAGGAATACAAAGTCAGACCACTGTGCTTGACCCACCTCCCCGGTTTGCTCATTTTGCCACTTAAACCACTTGACTCTTGAGCTTTTTGCCACAGTAGAACCTTGCTTTCAGGGAGGAGAGTTTTGTCCCAAATCGCTAGAGTTTTCTCAGCTGCCAAAGCTATTAGTTGGGTGCCCTCTCAGAAGCCTCCACTAGCTCTAGCACACTGGTCACATACTTCAGGTCCTCCACCCAGGACAGGATCCAGATCCAAGCAGGATAAAGAAAGAGTGATTACCCCTCAGACTGGTTGTTTGGTCCACCTACAATCTGCATCCCAGGAGCTCTGAAGCAGACATGAGGCTGTGGCTGCCGTGCCTCAGCTTCTTCTCCCCCAGGGGTGCAGCAGCTTTACTGCACTCCAGGACTCCCTGTACCCAAAGTCCACTGGTCTCTCGCTTTGTCTTTGGTGTTTATGTGTTGATAATTCTGGAAACTGCCACAGTTGCTGGTTTCCACTCTCCCCACTTCTCTCTATCTGCCACTAGTTGGGCCTCCCTGAGGCTAAAACCTTGGACTCATTCGGAGCTGGCTGGGCTTCCTGCCAGTCTGCCAGACTGTCTTAAGCAGGAGGTCAGTTTCTCTCTGTCACTTTGTGAGTATTGTAGCTCTAAAGTTCGTTTAGAATAATTTTTACATGTATTGGAAGAGGTGTAAGCAGGAGCCCCACAGAAGTCGTATTTCTACTCCTCCATCTCATAAACTTTATATTTCTTTCTTAAAATTCCTTCAATATAAAGATCAATCTCCTTTTTTGGCAGTTATTTTCTTAAAATTTTTGATTCCTTTGCTCTGGAAACATTAATACTTTATTCAACTAGCCACATCATAGGGTAAATTCAACTCAACAGTGTCACTACTGCTATGAAGATTTGTCCTTTATCAGATGTCTTTTGATATGACAGAGAGTTTTAACAGAAAATTTTGAAGTTGGTGATTTAGTCTGGATTCATATTGACATTGAAGTTATTCAGTACTTTCTTGCATTTAGCATTTTATTTAGTTCCATTCAGTTCTTGCATTTAGCATTTTATTTAGTTCCATTCAGCCTACTTAACAAGGAAGGAGATGCAATATGGGCTAAAATTAAATAAAAATATTGTTTTAAGTGAATCAGAGGTTTGGCCACAAGATGGCAGACTAAAGTCTAATATCTACAAAGGTCACAAGGCAGGGATCTCAATTTTATACTATATTGCTCTCTGCCCTGAAATTTTCATTTCAATGCAATAGTTCATCTGTTCAAAAGATAGCACCAAAACATTGCCAATTCCGCAATGTCAGGTTTGACGCCTAGACTGAACAAGACAATTATATAATATTCTTCAACATAATTTTTTTGTACCACCAGATGTCAGCAAAATACTGTGACATAATGTTTGATGTCATTATTTGGTCAGAAAATGTATATTAAAAGCCCAGTACATGCCACTCTCTGCACTGAGTACTAGGAAGACAAGAAAATAAAAAAAGGAAAAGGTGACTTTTCTCAGAGAAAAGGACATCATGAATGACAGAGACCAACGCTGTATGAGTAAGACAAAGCTCAGTAAGTCTGGCTCTTAAAAACAGTAAGAAGACAAGTCTCATCATTCTTTTCTAGAGGTGAAAGGTCCAGAGGGATGACAGCATGACTTTAATTTCAGACATTTTCAATATATTGATTAGTTTTACTAATTTTTTCCCCAGACTTTGTTCTATACTTTGGATTTTTTTGTTTTTAAATTTTGTGTTTATCTTTAGTTTACAACATGCATTTCCTCAAGAATTTGAATTACAAATTTTCTTCCTGTTTGTCCCAAAGCCACCATCCTAAAGCAGTGTTCCCCCCTCCCCGAATCTGCTCTCTTCTATATCTTCCCCCATTCCCCCTCCAACTTTTCAGTAGGACAAGATGGATCTCCATACCCTAGTGCCTGCATTTCTTTATTTCCCAGTTGCATGTAATAATAATACTAATATTTAAACAAATGCTTTATTAACTTCTGTTTTACATCATTCATTTCCACCAGATTTTGAGTTGCAATCATTGCCCCCCCCCCTGTTTTTCCCCTACCCACCCTCCCAGAATAGCAGTCCCACAAGATATCACTTCCTCCAATCTGCTCTCTCCCATACCTTCTCCCATACCCCCTTTGACTTTTCCATTAGAGGAAGGTGAATCTTTGTGACCCAATGCCTGCACATCTTATCTCCCAATTATAAGCAAAAGATTATTAATAATAGTATTTATTTATATTTGAAACATTTAATCTTAAGACCTTGAATTTCAGATCCATTTCCTTCCTCCCTTGTCACCCATTCCCTCTGGGGAGACAAGTAATTCAGTATATGTGGTACATGTCTAGCTATGCAAAACATTATCATAGCAGATATATTGTACAAGGCTGCTTATAATTCTCTCCCACTTATCCCACCCCCCACCTGGTCCATTTCGTACTTGATCCTGTCCCTCTTCTATAGTGGGTACTTCCAACCTCCCCTCCCCCCAAGAATGCCCTCCCATCCATCATCCCTCTTCTCATCCCCCTTCCCCCTATTCTGCTGCAGGTTGAGATATCCCATTTAGTATATATGTCATTCTCTCCCTGAACCAAATTCAATGAGAATGTGGTTTTGCCTTTTGCCTTCCTATTCTTCCCCTCCCTTGCAGCCACTTCCCCTTGCTTCTTCTACATGAGATAGTTTACCCTACCCTGTCTCTCCCCATCCCCTCTTGCCACTTTCCTCTCTCACCTCATAATTTCCCCCCTTGAGTATCCTCTCTTCCCAACAAATTCAACCTATGCCCTCTATCCATATATAACTACAAACATATATACACACATTCACATATGTACTCATATGACCACACACCCTTCTTCCATTATTTTCATACTGAGAAAGATTTCATCAGTCACAGTTATTGTTTTTCCATATAGGAATGTAAATAGTTCAACTTTGATAAGTTCCTTTTGATTTCTTTTCCCTGATTACCTTCTCACTCATCTCTTGCTTCTTGCATCTGGATGTCAAATTTTCTATTCAATTCTGTTTTTTTTCCTCAAGAATGTTTGAAAGTCTTCTATTCCACCGAATGACCATATTTTCCCCTTAAACAAAATACTCAGTTTTGCTGGGTAGGTGACCCTTGGGTTCATTCCCAGCTCTTTTGCCCTCTGGAATATCATATTCCATGCCCTTTGATTCCTCAGTGTAGAAGCTGCCAGGTCCTGGGCTATTCTGATTGTGTTTCCACAATATTGAAATTGTTTCTTCCTGGCTGCTTGGAGTATTTTCTCCTTGATCTGGGGATTCTGGAACCTGGCTATAATATTCCTGGGAGGTTTTTTTTTTTGGGGGGGGGGCGTCTTTTTCAGGAGGTGATCGGTGGATTCTTTCAACCTCTATTTTGCCCAATGGATCTAAAACATCAGGGCAGTTTTCCTTGAGAATTTCTTCATGAGTGATTTCTAGGATCTTTCTTTGATCATGGCTTTCAGGTATTCCAATAATTTTTAAATTGTCTCTCCTGGATCTATTTTCCAGGTCAGTGGTTTTTCCCATGAGATATTTCACATTGCCTTCTAATCTTTCATTTGTTTGGATCTGCTTAACAGCATCTTGATTTCTCATAAAGTCATTAGCTTCCATTTTCTCCAGTCTAACTCTGAAGGCATGAATCTCCTCAGTGAACTTTTGAGATTCTTTTTCCATCTGGCAAATTCAGCTTTTTAAGGCATTCTTCTCCTCATTGCCCTTTTGGGCCTCCTTTGCCATTTGAGTTAGTCTATTTTTTAAGGTGTTGTTTTCCTCAGTCAGGCTGTTGATCCTCATTTCATACTTTTCCTGCATCCTTCTCATTTCCCTTTCCAATTTTTCCTCTACTTCTATTATTTGATTTTTATAGTCCTTCTTAAGGTCCTCTATGGCCTGCAACTCGCTCATGTTTTCCCGTGGGGCTTTTGGAGTAGGACTTCTGACCTCACAGTCCTCTTTCCCTATGCTTTGACCTTCTTTGCCCCCAAAATAAGAGTCTAGGGTTGCATTTTTCTGTTTAATTTGTTTCCTTTGCCTTGGCATGTTGCCAGTTAATTACTTGACTTTTGGGCTTGTTGCCACAGTATGGCTCTGCCACCAGACAGGAGAACTTTCATCCTGAACGTGTGTGTGGGGGGGCAACTTCCATTTCTGGCAAGCTGGAAACCCACCCAGGACCTCCACCCTAGTTCACAATCCAGATCCAGGGAGGTTAAAGCAAGAATGATTACCCCCCAAGACTGATCGCTGGATCTCCCTACAGTTTGCAGGCCAGGAGCTGGAGCTGCCTCTGAAAACTACAAAATGGCATGTCTCCTCAGCAGCTTCTAGCCCTGGGGCTAAAACCGTGACTCAGGCAGACCAGACCTGTGCTCGGCTCCCCGAGTTCTGGGCACTGCACCCTGCCTGCTCAAAGACCACTGAGCTGGTCCTTCCTGCAGGGCTTCTGGGCTGTCCTCAGCAAGAGGTTAGCTTCTCTGTGTCGTTCTGTGGGTGCTGGAGTTCTAGAAGTTTTTCAGAGTCCCCTTTTACATAGTTTGGACGAATCCTGGAGGGAGAGGGGCTTGGACGAGCTGTTTCTACTCTGCCATCTTGGCTCCACCCAATAATAATAATACTAATAATAATATTTTCCTTTTAAACATTTGATTTTAAAACTTTGAATTTCAGATTCTTTGCCTTCTTCCATTGTCACCCACACTTACTGTGAAGATAAGCAGTTCAATATAAGTTGTACATGTGTAGTTACACAAAACTTTTCAATAGTGGATATATTGTGAAAGACTGACTATATTTCCCACAAACCCATCCTGCCCCCCAATTATTCAATTTTCTCCTTAGAGCCTATCCCTTTTCCAAAAGGTGTGCTTCTAACTACCCTTCCCCTCAATTTGCCCTCCCCTCTATGATCCCCTCTCCTAACCCTGTCCCCCCTAATTTCCCATAAGGTAAGATACCTAATATAGTGTATATGATATTCCCTCTTTAAGCCAAATTCAATGAGAGTAAGGTTGATCCATTTCCTTTTTCCTTTCTTTTCTTCTCCTCCATTGTAACAGTTTTCCCTTGCCTCTTTTATATGAGATAATTTACCATTTTCTGTCTTGCCCTATCTCCTCTAATTATATTCCTCTCTCACCTCTTAATTTTAATTTTAATTAACATCCCTTCTTATTCAATTTATCCTGTGCCCTCTGTCTATGTATACATGTACACATATATACACACACACAGTGTATTCATAGACACATATGCCCTCCTATATACACATATATATGTATGTATACGTACATACCCAAAGACACACAGACGCATATATATATATATATATACCCTTGAACTATCCTTATACTGAGAAAAGTTTTGTAAGTTATGATAATTGTTTTTCCATGTCAGAATTCAAATAGTTCCACTTTGATAGGTTCCTCATGATTTCTTTTCCCTGTCTACCTTCTCATGCTTCTCTTATTTCTTGTATTTGAATGTCAAATTTTCCATTCAGCTCTTTTTTTTTTCATTAAGGATCCTTGAAAGGGTTATTTCTACAGCAAACAGTGTGTGTGTGTGTGTGTGTGTGTGTGTGTGAGAGAGAGAGAGAGAGAGAGAGAGAGAGAGAGAGAGAGAGAGGCGCCCGCCCTCCCGCCCTCCCCGCCCCTCCCCCAAGCGACATGCAAATGAGCCTAGGTCCTGTGGACGGGTCCCAAATCCCCAGTGTCCGATGGACCCTTCCAGCCCAGAACCTGCAGCCAAGGAGGCAGAGCCCTCTGGCCCACCACCCGATCCACCTGGTGTGTGCCTCTGTCGCCGATGCCCCCCTGCAGGGCGGGCTGGCTTTTCTGCTGACTCCTCCTCGAGCCAGATGTTTTCCCTAGCCACCCGCAAATGGGGTGGAGGGCCCCGAGGCTCTACGGGGAACCCCCTGAGGCCCCTGGGCTACCTGATGGGGCAGAGGCTGAGGATGGAGGTGGCATCCTGTTGATCGATGCCCGGGGTGTTCTGTACACCATGCCCCAGGCAGGTGAGCAGGGCTGGGGGTCCCAGGCCCGACGGGCTCCACATATTTGTCCTTTCTGCCTTCGTGCCTTTCCTTATCTCTCAGACCTGGAACGGCATCGCATCTCTCACTCAGAACTCAAGCCACACACCTGCCCAGCCTGTGGCAAGGCCTTCAAGAGGGCTAGCCACCTGCGGCGGCACCAGAACATCCATGCTGGCTTGCGGCTCTTCCACTGTGCGCAAGCCGGGGAGCTGGCCCACCATGGCCGTGTGCACTGAGGTGAACGGCCCTACCAGTGCCCCATCTGTAGGCTTCGCTTCACTGAGGGCAGCACCCTGCGGCGACATGCCTGTCACAAGCACCCACCACCCCCAGATTTGCCCAGCTCCCTGGTGGGCCCTGGCATGGACATGCCCTGGCTAGAGGCAATGGTGCCAGACCTGTCCCCCAGCCCAGACCCTGCCCAGCTGGCCCCTGGAGGAAGATCTAGAGAAGTCCCTCAGCCTGGACCCTGCTCCTGGAGACGTGAAGGAGTCTGAGCAATCCCCCAGTCCAGATGCTCCCCAGGCAGCCCCAGAAGGTCTGGAAGGAAAGCCAGAATGATGGTCCTGGCCCAGACCTTCCCCACATGGACCCTGCTGAAAACCCTACACAGGTTCCCTGCCTAGAACAAGCCAGCATCAGCATGTTAGGGGTTGGACCTAGGGAAGACCAAGAGTGCGCCTCTATGTGGGAACCTGCAGGAGACCAGAACAAACCAACCCACCTGATCACTCCTCACCCCCACCTCCAAGAAGACCCAGAGCAATTCCCCAGGCTGGATTTACCTTGGGGAGAGTCTGATGAAGGCTGGAGGTAGTTCCTCAGCAGGGAGTAGCACTTGAGGACCCAGAGGAGTCCAAGTGTCCCCAGATCTGAAGTGGTTCTAGCTGAGCCAGGGCTGGGAATGATGGGAGCCCAGGTGTCTGCTCAGGGAGGGGGGTGGGAGGTCTGGCTCTCAGAGGAGACGTGAGACTCCTTCCTCAGAACTATATTGGGGGCAGATATGGGGCCAAGAAAATAAATGTGTCTGCCAGCAAAGAGAGAGAGAGAGAGAGAGAGAGAGAGAGAGAGAGAGAGAGAGAGAGAGAGACCTTTAAACCTGTTTTTGTCTGTTTCAGAGTTCCTACTCAAGCTCTGGTCTTTAGAAATGTTGGAAAGTCCTCTATGACATTAAAGGATTTTGATGAGAACAAAGAAGACACAAGATGAGGACAAAAATGGAGACTTGACCCAGTTCATGCTGGTAGTGAATGTGAGAGCCAGCCTTTGACTGAAGGCCTTCAGACTCAGAGTTCCATCCAGTTTCAAACAGAGTTTTCATTGAAAAGGAGAGACTCTCAAGCTTCCTTCTCTTGTAAAGTTTATGATAAAACTAATTAGAGTTACATTAAAAGAAGTATCAATATCAATGATAAATGTAAAAGCTTGGCCATGGATAAACCAGGATGGGAATATTTAAGAGTTTACTGTGCTACAAACTTCAAAGTGCTTTAGAAATGTCACCTCATGTTACCCTTATAGCAACCCTGGGACATAGGTGCTAATATTATCTTCACTTTACAGATGAAAAAAATCTGAGGCTGGAGGGAATGGTGAAGGTGTGAATGACAAAGCTTTTGTAACTAGAGCTGAAATATTAGCCTGCTGAAGACAGGACCATAAAGAGAGGTCTAGACAAGTGCTGTGTGTCAAGAAATGGGTCCGAAAGGCTATGATATTTGTGATCATTTTATATGGTTAGGTTTGAGGAATTACTTTTCAAGAGTGGCTTATCATCCCTTAAAAGAATTGATCTTACAATTATTGAAGACTAGCACCAGGTAGATAAGGGTGCTTTGGTTTGAACTGCCAACCTAAAGCTGTAAGATTGTTAGCTGAGAAAGAAAGTGAAATAAGTCATTTTGTCTACTCTTTACTCTTTTTATTAATAAATGTTTATTAAAGCAGTCAGAATTAAATCATATGCAGTAAAGTAGGTCATCCTTTTAAAAAGCAAAGTTTCAATAAAATCAATGTGAATACATTTTAGTCCCTATACCAACACCAACTTAATCTATTCACTCTAGACTTGAGTAGAAGACTTCTGTCCTTCAAGAACTCACTATTTGACAAAAACTACTAGGAATACTGGGAAGTACTTTGGCAGAAACTAGGGATATATCAACAACTCACACTGTATACCAAGTTAAAGTCAAAATGGAGATGTGATTTAGATAAAAAGAGTTGAGATCATAGACAAATATGAGGACTATGGAAAAAATTACCTGTCAGATCGATGAATAAGAGAATTTTAGAACCAATAAGAAATGGAGAGAATCATGAGAGGTAGAATGGATAACACTGATTACATGAAGTTAAAAAAATTTGCGCAAAGGTAATACAGAAGAAAATTAAAAAGAAAACAGAAAAGTGTGGGCAGTGAGCAGGATTTTATAGTGTTTCTCTGATAAATGCCTCATTTCTCAAATATATTGAAAAGTGAGAAAAATTTATAAAAATAGGACCCATTCCTCAATTGATAAACAATCAAAAGATATGAACAGCTAGTTTTCAGAAGAAGAAATCAAGCTATCAGTAGTCATATGAAAAAAATGCTCGGTCACTAATAATTTGAGAAATGCGAATTAAAACAACTCTGAGGTGCCACCTCACACCCATTGGCTTAGATGTCATAAAGGGAAATGACAAATGCTGGAAGGGATATGGGAAAATAGGGACACTAAGGCACCATGGGTGGAATTGGGGACTGATCTAACCATTCTTCAGAAGAATTTGGAACTATACCCAAAGAGCTATAAGACTATACATATCCTTTGACCCAGGAACACCACTACTAGGTCTATATCATAGGATAAATAGCTCTATGTACAAAAATATTTATAGTAACTCTTTTTGGGGGTGGCAAAATGAAAATTGAGGGGCTGTTTCTCAATTAAGGAATAGTTGAATAAGTTGTGAGTTATGATTATGATGGAATAACATTGTGCTACAAGAAAAGGCAAAGGAGATGGTTTCAGAAAAACTGGGAAAACATCTAAACTGATGCAAAATGAAGTGAGAAGAACCAGAAGAACATTACATGGTAACAGGAATATTATATCAATAATCAACTGTGAAAGACTTAGCTACTCTGATCAATGCAATGATCCAGGACAATTCCAAAGGATTCATCAAGAAAAATGTCTTCCACCTTGAGAAAGAAAATCTGTTGAGTGAAGATTAAAGAGTATTTTTCACCTTTTTTTACTTTTCTTATTTATTTTTGGCAACATGGCTAATATGGAAATGTGCTTTGCATGACTTCACAAGTATAATGGATATCAGATTGCTTGCCTTCTAAGTGGGGTGGGATGAAAGGGGCTAGATTGAGGGAGAGAATTTGGATCGCAAAATTTTTAATTTTGTTAATGGATATTAAACTAAATTAAATTTTTAAAAAGAATGCTTGAAAGTCCTCTATTCCATGAAATGACCATATTTCCTCCTGAAACATTATACTCAGTTTTGCTGGATAGGTGATTCTTGGTTTTAATCCTCGCTCCTTTGAGCTCTGAAATATCATATTCCAAGTCCTTTGTTCTCTTATGATAGAAGTTGCTAGATCTTGTGTTATCCTAATTGTGCTTCCACAATATTCAAATTGTTTCTTCTTGGCTGCTTGTAATATTTTCTCCTTGATCTGGGAACTCTGGAACCTGGCTATAATATTCCTAGGAGTTTTCTTCTTGGGATCTTTTTCAAGAGGTGATTGGTGAATTCTTTCAATTTCTATTTTGCCCTCTGGTTCTAAAATATCAGGGCAATTTTCCTTGAGAATTTCTTGAAGGATGATTTATAGGTTCTTTTTTTATTATGGTTTTCAGGTAGTCCTATAATGTTTATAGTATCATTCTTGGATCTATTTTCTACGTCATTAGTTTTTCCAATGAGACATATCACATTGCTTTCTATTTTTACATTTGTTTGGATCTGTTTAATAGTATCTTGATTTCTCATAAAGTCATTAGCTTCCATTTGCTCCAATATAATTCTGAAGTAATCATTCTCTCCAGGGAGCTCTTGAAATTCTTTTTCCTTCTGGCAAATTTGGTTTTTTAAGGCATTCTTCTCCTCATTGGCTTTTTGAGCCTGTTTTACCATTTGAGGTAGTCTATTTTAAGGTCTCGTTTTCTTCAGTCAGGTTGTTGACTCTCTTTTCCTGATTTTCTTGCATCATTCTCATTTCTCTTCCCAATTGTTCCTTCTCTTCTTTTACCAGATATTCAAAATCCTTCTGAACTCCTCCATGGCCTGGAACCAGTTCATATTTCTGTTGGAAGCTTTTGGTGCAGGAGTTCTGACTTATTTTTCTTCCTCCCATTCCATTCTTTGATCCTTTTTGTCCCTAAAAAAATAATCTAAGGTTTGATTGCTGTGCTTTCTTTTCCTCCTTTGCTTGCTCATGTTACCACTCAATTACTTGACTTTTGAGCACTTTTCCACATTAGAACTTTGCTTCCAGATAGGGGAGCTTTATCTCAAATCGCTGGGGGTTTTGCAGCTGCTGGAGCTATTAGTTGGGTGCCCTCTCTGAAACCTCCATATGGTCTGGCTCCCTGGTCACACACACCAGGACCTGCCACCAAGAAAGTGATCCGGATCCAAGTAGGCTAAAGAAAGAACAAATAAACTCAGAATGGTCACTTGGTCCCTGTACCATCAGCAGGCCAGGCTACTATTGGCACATATAATGGAGTGATTTGCCATTTCTTTTCTCAGCTCATTTTGCAGATAAGGAAACTGAGGCAAACTAGTTTAAATGATTTCCCAGGTCATATAGCAAGTGAGGCTGGATTTAAGCTCAGGTGCTGGCAACTCCTGGTCCAGAGCTCTACTCACTTAGCAACCTAGCTACCCTCATCTCTCTACAGTGATGCATTATAGACATATGAGTCACCTACTGTTCAAGACTCTTAGGGTGATTGGGAAGAGGCCAGAAGGCTCAGCTGTGATGGGTGCTCTGCCTTCCAGTAGCAACAACTGGTAATTTTGGCATTTTCTCATGCAGTACCCTGCCTCACTTATCTACTAACTTCTTTCAACCTCAGTTTCCTCATCTCTAAAATGGGAATGAGAATGATATTCCCCATCTAACAGGGCTTTTGAAAGGAAAACCCTTCATCCAATTCAGAGTTGTACAGAAATATGAGTTGTTCTATCCTTATTTTTGTCTCAAGGATCTCTGTCCTGGGAATAGGAGTGAAAGGAGACAAAGGCAACTAACAAGAAACCTGGTCAAGAAAGAGTAATGATCAAAAATTGAGTAAACCAAGGACAGCAAAAATCACTAGGGAACACTAGGCAAGAGGGGAGACTGAGCCATTGGAAGGATAGATTTCCCAGTGAGGTAGGAAAGGAAGTTTGTAGTCTGGGCCAACAAGGGGGGGTCCTGGAACAAGTGAAAATGGGAGGAAGAGAGATGGGAATGAATTTCGTATACCACCCAAAGCAAGGGAACCAGAGAGACATGAAGAAAAAAGCCTACCCCAAACAGAGGGGTGACCATGGTGCTGTCTCAAAGGCCCTGGGGACAGAGAGCCTACAGAACTTAAACAAATAACACCCCTCTAAGAAGAGAAAGGCAGAAAAGATATCTGGCAGTTAGGAGATCATGAAGACATTACCAAAAGGGCCCCATGGTTAGCACAAAGCTCTCCTAGGAACAATCTCTGGGGCCTGGCACCAAGTCCCTCACGGAGAAGAGATTGATCAAGGATGCTAGTGTAGTTGCTCTTGAAAGAGATGTGGCCAGCTTATGAGGAGAGAAGGGTAAAGAAGTGAAGATGTCCATTCCAACAAACTCCAAAGAACCAAAGCAGACAGCTAATGGGACCCTTGACTCTTAGACCTGGAAAACACTGAAATTCAGCTTCTCATTTCTTTCCAGGTTTTTCTGAAATCAGCCTGCTCTTCATTTCTTATAGCACAATAGTATTCCATTACATACATATATCAAAACTTATTCAACCATTCCCCAGTTGATTGGCATCTCTTCAATTTCCAATTCTTTGCTATATCAAATAATGTGCTGCCATAAAATTTTTATCAACTAGGTCCTTTTTTCATTTTTACCACTCTGGGATGCAGATCTACTAGTGATATTTCTGGATCAAAGATATGCATGGTTTGAATTCCCTTGGGCATAGTTCCAAATTCTTCTCCAGAATGGTTAGAACAGATCCAACTACACCAACAATGCATGAGTCCCAACTTTTCCACATCTCCTCCAACATTGTTCATGTTCCTTTCCTGTCATATTAGCCAAACTGATAGGAATAAGGTGTTACCTCAAAGATGTTTTAATTTCCATTTCTCTATTCAAGAATGATTTAGAGCATTTTTTCATATGACTATAGATAACTTTGATTTCTCCATCAGAAAACTTCCTGCTCATATCCATTGTCCATTCATCAATTGGAAAAAGAAGTGTATTCTCATAATTTTGCCTCAATTCTTGACATATTTATGAAACTAGACCTTTATCAGGGATGTTTGCTATGAAATTGTTTCCCTGCCTTCTGCTAGCCTTCTATTCCCAGTTGCATTGTTTTTCTTTTATTGTGCAAAATCTTTTTTTCATTTTATACAATCAAAATAACCTTTTTTAACATCTTCTAATGCTCTTCATCTCTTGCTTGTTCCAAAATTCTTCCTTTCTTCATAGATCTCAGAGGTAAACTATCACATGCTTTCCTAATTTGCTATGTTATCACCTTTCACGTCTCAATCATGTACCCCTTTTGACCTTCTCTTGGTATACAGTGTAAAATGTTGGTCTGTATTTAATTTCTTCCATACTGTTTTCCAGCTTCCCCAGAAATTAATGACCAGTAGTGAGTTCTTGAAAGAAGCTGGGGTTCCTGAGTTTATCAAAGAGTAGATTAACATGATTATTTTCTAGTATTTTCCATACATAATCCTTTCCACTTATCCACTACTCTATTTCTTATTCAGGACCAAGTAGTTTTGATGATTACATCTTTAAAACACAGTATGTGATCTGGTCTGCTTAAGTCTACTTTCCTTCACTTTTATTTTCATTAATTCCTTTGACATTCTCTACCTTTTAATGTTACAGATGAATTTTGTTATGATTTTTCCAGCTCTATGAAATAATTTTTAGTTGTTTGATAATGATGGCACTGAATAAATAAAATAATTTATGTAGAACTGTATTTTTATTAAACTTAATCAGCCCACCCATGAGCAACTCATATTTTCCAGTTGTTTATGTTAGAATTTATTTTTGTGGAAATTATTTTGTATTCAATGTATTTCCTCAGTTTATAGTGGCAGGTGGACTCCCTGCTTCCCTTTTGTATTGTGTACAGTAATTTTATTTTATTTTATTTTATTTTTTTCTTTTTGGAGTGCATTTGGGGTTAAGTAACTAGCCCAAGGTCACATGGTTAGGTTTTAGTTTGTGTGTGTTGAGTGTCTGAGGCCAGATCCGAAATTCAGGTCCTTCTGACTCCAGGGCCAGTGCTCTACTCACTGCGCCACCTAGCTGCCCCATCTACAGTAATTTTAAATGGAATTTTTCTTTCTATCTCTTACAGGTAGGCTTTGTTGGTTATATATAGAAAAGCTGATGAATTCTGTGGATTTATTTTATATCATCCAACTGTGTTAAAGTTGTTAATTACTCCAACTAGTTTTAAGTTTATTCTCTAGGATTTTCTACATAGACCATCTGCAAAGAGTGATACTTTTGTTTCCTCACTGTTTTTTTGTAATTCCTTCATCTCTTTTCTTCTTTTCTTTCTAGAGCTTATATTTCCATTACAATGATGGATAATAGTGGTGATGATAATAGGCATCCTTGCTTTACCCCTGATCTTACTGGAAAATCTTCTAGCTTATTGCCATTACAGAAAATGCTTGCTTGCCAGTGCAGCATTCTGGCCAAGCCCGCATGAGTCGAGGTTTTAGCCTGAGGGCGCCCAGAATAGCAGCCGGCTCAAGGGACCCCAGAACACCAGGACGAGTGGCATTTCCAGAGTTATCAACACATAGATGCCTAGTACAAAGTGAGAGGTTATTGCCCTATGGACTTTGGGACTGGTTGGGAGAATGCATCTACTTCTTCCCCTGACGGCAAGAAGCTGCTGAGGAGCCTGCTCAGCTTTCACCATATTGTGGCATTGCAGCTTCAGCTCTTGGCCTGCAAACTGAAGGGTGATCCTGTGATCAGTATGGGGGCTAAGCACTCTTGTTTTACCCTTCTTGGATCTGTATTGTGGTCTGGGGTGGAGGTCTTGTGGTGTGTGTCCAGCCTGCCAGAGTGTGTGGAGGCTTAATAGAGGCCACCCAACTAATACCTCCAGAAGTTGCGAAAATCCCAATGTTTGGGAAGGAAGTTCCCCTGGCTGGTCACAAAGTCCTTTTGTGGCATCAAGCCCAAAAGTCAAGTAATTGAGTGGCAACATTCCTAGACAAAGGAAACAAAATAAACAGAAAAATGCACCATTAGACTCCTATTTTGGAGGCAAAGAGGATCAAAGCATGGAACAGGAGGAGGACTGTGAGGTCAGAACTCCTACACCAAAAGACCCAAATGAAAATATGAGCTGGCTACAGGCCATAGAGAACCTTAAGAAGCAGATAAGAGAAGTGGGGGGAAAATTGGGAAGAGAAACGAGAAAGATGCAAGAAAAGCATGAAATGACAGTCAACAGCCTGACTTAGGAAAATAACTCCTTAAAAATAGACTAACTCAAATTGCAAAAGAGGCTCAGAAAGGCAATGAGGAGAAGAATGCCTTAAAAAGCCGAATTTGCCAGATGGAAAAAGAAACTCAAAAGCTCACTGAGTAGATGCATTCCTTCAGAATTAGAATGGAGGAAATAGAAGCTAGTGACTTTATGAGAAATCAAAATACTATTAAACAGATCCAAACAAATGAAAGAATAGAAAGCAATGTGAAATATCTCATGGGAAAAACCACTGACCTGGAAAATGGATCCAGGAGAGACAATCTAAAAATTATTGGACTACCTGAAAGCCATGATCAAAGAAAGACTCTAGAAATCATCCCTCAAGAAATTCTCAAGGAAAATTGCCCAGATATTTTAACACCAGAAGGCAAAATAGAGATTGAAAGAATAAACAGATCACCTCCTGAAAAAGCTCCCAGAAAGAAAACTCCCAGGAATATTGTAGCCAGGTTCCAGAATTCCCAGATCGAGGAGAGAATATGAACTGGTAGAGCTGTGTCCACCAGCAACAGGAGAAAGAGAAGGTAGCACTAGCTCTGGCCATGAAGGAGAAGATCAAAGATGGACACTGACTCTATAGGCATCTCAGAATAGAAGACCTAGGCTGGTGTAACCAGTTTTCCCACCGATCTGAGGCCTAAAGATAGTTCCAAGAAGAGGTTTACTCCTTTCCCTTATTGTTCTGTTAAAATCTGTCCAGTTATAGACACTATAGTAATCTGCATTTTTGTTATACAAAGGTTTCTAGTAACCCGAATTTTGCCTTAATCACAAAGAGATCAGAGGTTAAATAAGAGACATATATAAATGTCAATTTAAGCAGAAAAAATCCGAATTCTTTCTAAATGTTAGGAATTTTCTTAAGCCATAATGTTTCCTTTAAAAGAAAATCCTCAAACTTGCAAAAAAGGGAACAATGTAGACTGAAGTGAGGCCTTATATAGTACTCCTAGGTTCACTTTAAAAAGAAGCTTATAATTATAAGATGGTATTCTACTTAGATAACAGGTCATAGAAAAGGGGCCTGCCATCATCCTCAGATCACAGAATGGAAGATCTAGGAGGGAACAGAGATTAGAGTATATGGACTGTCAGAACTGGAAGGGAACCTGGAACACAGAATATCAGAGATCAGGAGGATAATATGAGCATCACAGAATCCCTGAACTGAAAGGAACCTTGGAGACCATGGCCACACTAGGAGGGTCCTCAGCATACAGACAGACTGAGCTGGGAGGGTCTTTAGAACACTGAGTATCATTGCTGGAAGGGTGCTTGCCTAAGCTCACACATTTTGTGCCAGAGATCTTCCCAGGTAAGTAGGGGAACTAAGATCAAGCCTGTTCATATACTTGCCTAGGATCTTTGAATCTCCAAAGCTAATTAAAACCAGGCTCTTCTTCCCACTATCTTACATATGGCAGAAACTGAGGGTGTCAATTTGGTCTACTTAATTCTTCAAAAAGGCTCTACTCTCATTTATTTTTAGTAATAAAGCAAAAAGTATTTTTTCCCTCTCCACAAAGCCCAAATTACCCCATGTATGCCCAGCAGGATTTAATCTCCTACCATTGTAATTGTGACTTGTAATAGCTAGGTTGGTTCAATCACTGGAAATTATTGATGCAAACTGATGTAAATACGAAAGCAGAAACTGACTTTGAAGTCCACTGTGCCAACAAGCCCAAAGGCTGTTGCCAGGATGCTTGCCCTAGACTCATTCAGAGAGGGGGTGTAGGATGGGGGTCTCACACCTTTCCCAGTGGAAATACAAATTAAATGAGCCACCCCACATTTGATGGAAATATAGTCTCTCTAGAGGCAAAATTTAATGTCCAGCAAGGGAGGAAATACTAGTTCCATTAACTGGTTGCCATAGTGAACATTCGTTGTCATGGATACCTGGAATCCTGAATTGCTGGCACTCAGGCTATCTCCTCATCAAGACTCCATTATGATCTCTAGTTCTGGAGGAGGGGAGGACTTCTTCTGAGCTTTGTCTTGAACTGCCTGCTGGGAGCAGAACCAAATCAACATGGATGATGTACGAATGAACACATTTGTATTGCAGGCACTGTGTATATTGTATATACTGAGAGGCTGAAAACAAAACAAAGACAGAGGGACTTAGAGACAGAGGGAGAAACAGGCACAGCCACAGCTAGGTAAAGAGAAAGCAGATACAGTCCAATAATGATGCAGAAAAGGATGCATAAAGCAAGCAGCTGTCGCTATAAGCCGTGCATCAGGGAAGTTAGTGGTGATGTACTGACTTGTCTGGCACATACTGCCCATGTCTCCATCAATTGCCTTTCAAAGGCAGTCACCACCACTGTCTAAAACAGTTAACACACACCCTCATGAAATCAGAGTATGTCATGAAGGACAATGGCCTGGAAGTATTCCTCTAATCTGCAAAATTGTCATGGAGAGGGTTGCAATGGCAAACCCCATCTTCTCATATTCTCATCCTATTTGAATTTTCATGATAAGTCTGACAGTGTCTTTAGATTTTTTACAGAAAGAAATTGGTAGAGGCTATGGCTTATATAACAGCCTCAAATCCATCATCTCTTTGAGGAGAGGTCTGTCCTGCCAGCCACGAATAAATGAATGGATAAAAGAAAAATATTTGATAAGCACTTACTATGTGCAAAGAACTGTACAAAGTACCATAATACATAACTCTATTGGCAGTTCCCACTTCCACTTTCTAAAGGACAGAAATCTTTGTTCATATGTTCAAGATTATTACCCCAAAAGGGCATCTAATTTGGTCAGACTGTTCACCATAATTCAAAGGGAATAAAGGGAAATAGAAAGTAGAAAACAGAACACAAAGTTCTAAAACTTGCCCCAGTGGTACTGTTCCCCCTAATTTCCACCCTTCCTCATACTTTTCCTCACTCCTCTGCAGAGTCTAATATTATGCTGAACATTCAGTAGGTGCTCAACAAATGGCTTCTGTTCTACAACAATTGGACTATAAATCTAAGAAACGAGGAGCTGCCTAACTCAGGTTTTGTGTTGTCAACTCTGTTCTTCCTCAGTTTTTTTGAGTGTCGAATGGTGTTCCCAGTTCTCCTGACTCTTCCATGTATATAATTGTTGTGATTTTCTTCTCACTGATTCTAACAAACAAGAAAAGTTTTGACCCTGCTTCCTTTGAACACTGTCAGAAAATGCAGAAGTCTCTGAGTTTCTCTCTTGTGCCAGCCTGTTAGAGGAAGCTTGAGCACCAGCCATCTCTAACTTCATGGTCAGTGTTGGGATTAAATGAGTTATTGGAAATTCATTGGACAGTGATCAGTAGCAGGTTTACTTTGAGCTAAAACAGCATAGAAATACCACAATGATATAATGATAGTTCCTCTAGACACTGACCCTCACCTCCCTATATAAACACTTCGGGTCATAAGAGCAGGCTACTGGGAAAAAGTATAAGGACTTCAGTAGCTGCAAGAAATCCACCACCTTGGAGAGGTCTTGACTGCCCTTTAGAGGAATTTTTTCTGGCCTTATGGGCCAGGAAGCTACATCAGGGGAAATAGAGTTCAGTCGAGTTCTGTTCAGGTAACAGACATTTTTTTTTTTATTATTTTTATTTTTTTTTTATTTTTATTTTTTTTTTTAAAGCAATTGGGGTTAAGTAACTTGCTCAAGGTTACACGGCTAGTCATTTGATTTATGCATGGGTGCTCATTTTCTGAGGCCGGATCTGATCTCGGGTCATCCAAACTCCGAGGCCGGCGCCCCTACTCACTGCACCACCTAGCCGCCCCTTTAGGGCAATTGGGCAACTTGCCCAAGGTTACACGGCTAGGTTTTTGTTTGTGCGGATTAAGTGTCGGAGGCCGGCTCCGAACTCAGGTCCTTCTGATTCCAGGGCCGGCGCTCTATTCACTGCGCCACCTAGCCGCCCCAGGTAACAGACATTTTTAAAAGCTGCTTCCTACATGCCAGACTCTGTGCTATACTGGAAATACAGTGAACTGTAAGACAGGCCCTACTCTCTCAAGAAGTTCACAGACTAGTGGCACAGTCAGCAATGAAACAACTATGAACAAATCAGTCATATATAGGAAATCATCAACATAAGGAAGATGCTAGAAATTTGTAGCAAAGGGAAAAGCCCCCTGTAGATGTTGTTATTTTGGCAAAGACATGAAGAAAGCCATGGAAATCAAGTAGCAGAGATGAAGAGGGAAAATGTTCTAGGTGTGGGGGACAACCACTGGAAGAAAATGCCCAGATTTGGGAGATGGAGGTTCTTCTGCTGGGAGTAGCAAAGAGGCCAGTGATACCAGATGAGTACATCATAGGGCCTCGGGAAGGTGTGGAGGGAGGGTATACAGTGTAAGGAGGCTGGAAAGTTGAGGATGGGTACTTTATGAAAGAACATGAATGGCAGGGATGGTATTATATTGGATCCTCAGTTTAAAAGGAGCCACTGGATTTGATTGAGTAGAAAATCAGGGATGGCTTATGAAAATCATGGTCACACTTATACTTTAGGATGAAGATTTTAAGAGTTGAGTGGAAGACAGACTGGAATAGGGATGTAGTGAGAGTAGAGACACCAGTCATGAACCTGTTTCATTAATCCATTGCATGAATAATTGAGGGCCTACACTGAGGTGGTGGCAGTGTCAGAGGAGATAAGGGTAGGACAGTTATATGAGCATAGTATTTCAAAAGTAAAATTGACAGGTCTTGGCCATGTATTCATTTGGGGGATGGCAAAAAACCAGGAGTGAAGGATGACATTGAGACTATGGGCCTGGGTGACTGGGAGGACTGGTAGGTAGTACCTGCAACACTAATAAGGAATTTTCAAAGGGAAAAGTGTTGAGGGGAGTGGGATAGAAAGAGTTCAATTTTGGACCTGTTGAATTTGAGATGTCTACAGGGCATCCAACTGAATATGTCCAAAGGCAAGTTGGAGATACAAGACTGGAGGTGGAGCAGAGAGGTTGAGATTGGACAAGTAGATGTGAGAATCATATACATAGAAGTGATGACTAAATCCATGGGAAGAAACGAGAGTAATAAGTGAAATAGTATCAAGATAGAAAGGAAGACAGCTCCATACAGGGCCCAGAAGGCACTCATGGTTACCAGACATGACAGGGATGAAGATCAGGGTAAGGATACTGAGAAAGAACAGCCATGGGGAGGTGGCTATGTTCCTAGTTCTTAATACAGTGCCTGCACATAATAGACACTTAATAAATGTTTATTATATGAATAAAAGGGGAAACTGGAGAGAATAAGGCCACAGAAACAGAGGGACAAAATTATCTAGAGAAGGGTGAACAGCAAAGTTGTCAGGAAGGGTGAGCATTGAGAAAAGGACATCAGATTTGGCATCTGCAACCTTAGTGTGAGAAGTTTCTTGTGAGTGATGAGGCAGAAAGGTAGACTATAAAGACATAAGAAGAGGAAAGCAAATAGATGTGACTGTTGTGAAAAGTCTTTTCAAGGAATTTAGCTTATATAGGTTCTATAAGGGTGAAGAGCTGGAAAGGATGCATGGATGCAGGGAGAGACTTTTTAAGGGAGAGAGAGACATAGACATGTTTGTGAGCAGGAAGACAGCAGCCAGTACACAGGGAGATACTGGAGGTAAATGAGAGAATGAGGGTGATAAATGGAGCACTGTTCTTGAGAAAGGAATTGGAAAGAGACACATTTTGCCAGTAGTGAGAGATTTGGGTCAGGAAGAAGTAAGCATATCTCTAGGTGTGTGATAGAAGTGGAGGAGGAGACAGATGCAGAAGACACCTATATGATGTGATAGGAAGAGGAGGGAACACTCACACCAATTTTACTCATAAGAAAACTGAGGTTTAGAGTTTGAGTGACTTGGTGTATATTGAGTGACTTACATAGTGAGTAAGGCAGATTCTTGTGACTCCCATTACAGGTGTCTGTGCATTATACCAATTCACTAGTTGCAGAGTGGCTGGCTTTGGACAATAGAACCCCAAATCTCCAATAGGTTCTAGAAAGAAATTTATGAAGTCCCTTGGTAGAGGAGAATGAGCCAGAAAGGAGGGTGTGATTCTCTCTGTCCAGGCTCTGGAAAGTTCATATTATATAGGATTTAGAGCAGGGTACCCACTACATAAGCATGGGGACAGAGGCATCTGCCTCCCAGGCTGCCCCCTCCCCCTCCTGTCCAGGCCTGATCTTTGTCTCCTACTGCCTGGAGAAAGGAAGCTGATAGCCAGGCCTTCCCCAGACCAGCCCTCTCCTCTTGTGCTCTGAGGGTTGTGAGGAAACACAGTCCCACTGGAGGGCTGGTGGTTGGCAGATGCTGCTGCAGCTATTGTGCCCTTCTCTTTCATGGCGTCCAAGACACTCCTACATCGACCTCCCCCCACCCCTCTTTGTCCTCCCTGTCCCAGATTCTCTAAATGGACCTGCCCTCTACAATGGCAAGCTGAGCTCAGCTGCTTCCACCTCCCCCAGCCCCAGCAGCCTGCCCTCAGGGACATGGAACCCTGGTCAGCCCTGGGTCCACCTCCAGGTGGAAGATGATCTGCAGCACCTCCCCTAGTCAGTCTGAGAGATGGAGCCTGAGAGAAAGGACTGGGGTGGGCTCCCACTGCCCTGGGTCTGATGTCATTGAGCCCCCTCCCATCCTTTCTCCCTTTGCTCTTTGAGGAGACTAGCCCCGCCCTATAGTGATGTCATAATGCAGACACCCTCCCATCCTCTGTTCAGTGTTAAGTCTCCTTTGTCTCTGCAGGAGGATGTGAGTGGGGGAGCAGCTGGAGGTCTGCCTGCTCCTCACCAGCTTCCCTTCCCTTCCACCCCACAACTCTCCCCTCCTTTTCCCCATCTTTCCCCCATCTTCCAGACAGAAACATCCTGAGGGTCCTCCCTAAATGTGCTGCCTAAGTGGCTGTGAGTGAGGTAAGTACCCCTCCCCTACACCTGCCTCCACCCCTCCATTTCATCTCCTTATCTTCTCCCCCAAAACCCTTGAATGAAGCTGAGCACCCCTCCATTCTCCACATTGCTTCTCTTAGTGGGAGGATGCATGTAAGTTCCTGGGAGTATCAATACCTTTGTTTATGCATTGTTGCATCTGTAGGTGGAAAAGTGTGTGTTTGTGTGTGTGTGTGTGTATGTGTGTTTGTGCGCCTGTGTTCTCTTTCTGTGTCTGTGTGAGTGTGTGAATGTGTGGACATGTGGATGTATGGGCATATGTGTTCAGGGGTGAACCCGTGTGCTGCTCTTGCCTGGGGCATCCTGCATTCCTAGACCTTTGGGAGGAGGTGGGAGGCTTGGGGGCTCTTGATGTTGGTTGGGGTCGGGTGGACATTTCCATCCTTTCTTCCTTTCGCCCTCCCTCCCCCCATTTTTGGCTTTCCCTTTGGTCTGGGAAAAGAGGACTCATCATAGCAACTCTCCCTCTCCCCTGCTCCATATCATCTCTTTGATTTGGTGTCATTTAATTAAATGGTGCATTTGTTATTTTTCTGGTTTCAACCACCACCTGGTGAAAGGGGCCTTCTGTACCTTGTTGTGGAAGCAAAAGTGGGGCCTGTCTTTGAACCTGCAGATCTCTCTGATTTGCAGGCTGAAAGAAAAGAGTTGTTTTAATGTGCACTTCTCTAGTTATCAGGGATTTTCAGCTTATTGTCATAGGGCTGTGGATAGCTTGGATTTCTTCCTTGGAAAACTTCCTGTTGTTCCTTTGACCTCTAGGAAAATGGCTCTTATTCACCTTCCTCTAATGGAAAAGTCGAAGGGGGTGTGGGAGAAGATATGGGAGAGAGCAGATTGGAGGAATCGATATCTTGTGGGACTGCTATTCTGGGAGGGTGGGTAGGGGAAAAACAGGGGGGAAATATAAATGTAACTCAAAATCTGGCAGAAATGAATGATGTAAAACAGGAGTTAATAAAGCATTTGTTTAAAAAAAAAGGAAAATGGCTCTTAATCTTAGAAATTGGAATCAGGTCCTTTTATATCTTGCACATGCAAAAGTCCTTAGAGACCTTGATTGCAATGATCTTTTTCCTTACTTAACTGTTTTAACTTAATTCAATCAGTTTGTGCAAAAGCATTTCAGCTTTATGGAAGCAGAATTATCTATTTCATTTTCTATGTTCCTCTCTGATGCTTGTTGTGTCATAACTTCTTCCCCTATCCATAGATGTGAAAAAATAATTTCCTCCTTGCTCCTCTAATTTGCTGTTGATTCACTTCTTACACCTAATTCATGTATCTGTGTGTAGTTTAATTTGACAGGTGGAGTGAATTGTTGATGACCTGTCAAATGTCTCACAAACTGCTTCTCCTTTATCCCATCAATTTTTTTTAAATCAAATTGTGTCCTTCCCTGCTCACACTCAGTCCCACAACTTTTATCTTTCAATTTAATAAACACTACTCTATTTTTATTTGTTTGCTTCTGTACATCACATGACCAATCTTTTTCATTAATCTACCTTTCACTTTTTAACAAGTTCAAATTGGTTTCTGCACAGCTAGGTATTCTGCAGGGCCTGAAGTCAGGAAGACTCATCTTGAGGTCTAACATGACCTTTGAAACTTACAAGCTGTGTGAACCTTGGTAAGTCACTTCACCTTGTTTCCCTGAGTTCCTCACCTGTTAAATCAGCTGTTAAATCAGTGCCAAACCACTGCATTATCTTTGCCAAGAAAACCCCAAATATGGTCAGAAAAAGTCAGAGAGAATGAAAAACACATTTTTTCATAATCACTGATCTGCAGTATAAGTTGAGATCTGCTACTGATAATTACTAGCCTCATACTCCTCACTTTCCTCCTCACAATGACCCCTGATCCCTTGAAATATATTGTCAGGTCTAAAAAAATATTGATGTTTTCTGTTTCTTATGTAACTAAGGTTTCCCATTTATCCTTTCCCTATCCTCAAGCACCCTGCCATTTAACAAATTGTGATTTTTTTAAGGAGGAAACTGATCAATTCGTTGGTGATAATGTGTACAATGTGTAACACCTTTGGAACTCTCACCTCCTGGATGGGGTAGGGTAATAGTGTCTTCTCCTCTTCAGTCCCACTTGATGTTTAACACTTTGTTACAGATACTTTTAATTATTTGTGTGTCCTTATGTTATTTAAATTATTGTTGTTACTGTGCATATACACTGCTTCCTTGACTCTTCTTAATTCTCTTTGCATAAGATCACAAAGATCTTCTCTGTACTCATCACACACAATATTTCTAACAGCATGGTAGCAGTATTCCATGACATTTGTATGCCATGCCTTCTTTAGCCATTCCCCAGTTGATGAGCATCTATTTTGTTTGCAATCGTAACTGTCAAAAATGTACTGTTATAAATATTTTAAAGTATGTGGAGACTTTTTTCTTACTGATGACTTCCTTGGGGTGTAATGAATTCCATGTTTTAAAGGCTTTGTACATTTTTCTTGCTTTCTTTGGATAATTCCAAATAACTTTCTGAAATGGATGGGTCATTTCACAGGTCTCATTCCCATCCCCTTGTTTAGGTATGAAAATCATGCTCATGACATAAAAAGAATTTGATAGGTTTTGGTCTCTCTCTCTTTTTTTTTTTTTTTGCTTTTTGGAGGGCAATTGGGGTTAAGTAACTTGCCCAAGGTCACACGGCTAGGTTTTTGTTTGTGTGTGCTTTAAGTGTTTGAGACCAGATCAGAACTCAAGTCCTTCTGACTCCAGGGCCGACGCTCTACTCACTGCACCACCTAGCCGCCCCGTAGTTTTTGGTCTTTACCTGTTGTTTCAAATAGTTTATATGGTATTGGGATGAATGTTTTAATGTTTCATAGAATCCCTTTTAAATCCATCTGGTCCTGGGGAATTTTTCTAGGGAACCCTTTCCTGACTTGTTCGATGTCTTCTTTCAAGGTAGGGTTGTTGTAAGTATTCTCTTTCCTCTTCTGTTAACATGGGCAGTTTAGATTTTTGTAAATATTCATCCATTTCATGTAGATTGTCAGTTTGCTGCCATATAATTGGGCAAAATAACTCCTCAGCACTGCTTTGATTTCATCTTCCTTCGTTATGCATTCTCACTTTCATTTTGAGACTAGGAATTTGGTTTCCTTCATGAATTATATTAGTGATCATTTAATCCTTCATGAAATTCAGTAACCAACAAAGGGAAAAGGATACTATTGCCTAACTGTACATTTTCATCTGCTGTCCCCTATTCCTAATTTCATCTCCCTCCTCATCTCTACCTCTTGGCTTCCCTGGAATCCCTTTACAATTCCAGATAAAATCGAACCTTCTATAGGAAGCCTTTCTTGATAACCCCCCAACTTCTATCACTTTCCCACTGCTTATCTCGTCCACTTTATTCTCTTCACAGCTTGTTTCTCCATAGTTGTTTACCTGTTATGTTCCCCATTAGACTGAGTTCCACAGCAACAGAGACTATCTTTTGCTTTTCTTTATATCCTCAGCACTTACTTGGCAATGTACCTGGAACAAAGAAAGTGGTTAATGTATGCTCACTGACTGACTATTCTCGATCCTGTTCTCAATAATATGAAGGAACTGTTTGCTAGAATGGGAGTGATGCGAGTGCTGGGAGGAAGTGACCCCTCAATCTTATAGTTTGTGATAAAGGAGAGGCAACCTAGTCTTTCAGTGTTCCAGATATCCAAAGACTATAACTACTGGGGGTGAGGACTTACTTTACTGAAAATCAATAT
The DNA here is from genome assembly GCA_011680675.1 of Gymnobelideus leadbeateri. Lineage (NCBI taxonomy): Eukaryota > Metazoa > Chordata > Mammalia > Diprotodontia > Petauridae > Gymnobelideus > Gymnobelideus leadbeateri. The sequence goes on from WOXC01003896.1 coordinate 236,451, forward strand.
GGCAGAAATTAGGTTATAGACCAACATCTCACAGCATAAAACAAAACAAGCTCCAAATGAATACATGACTTACACACAAAGTTAGATATTATATACAAATTACAGAATTGAGAAATTACCTTTATTATATGTATATAGAGTTAGAGCTTAGCAACAAAGAAGAGATGGAAAGCATTCTAGGAGGTAAAAATGATCATGAAAATTACCTTCATTGAAATTAATTCATGTTATTGTGAAAAAAGAAATTAATGCAGCAATATGTAGGAAAAAAGCTGATAAATGGGAAAAATCTTTGCAGAAAGTTTCTCTGATATGTAAGGTATATAGAGAACCAGTTCTCATTTCAAGAAATAAGAGGAAGGACCCAACTGAGAAATGGTCAAAGAATATAAGCAGGTAAGTTTCACAGGACAAAATTTAAAGTAGCCATAAACATATGAAACAATGCTGAAAGTTACCAATAACTAGGAAATTGCAAATTTCTCTGTGATAAGTTGTAAATGAAAGCAACTATGATGTTCTCCTTCATAGCCATGAGTATCATGAGATCAGTGATACAGAAGACAAGCAGACAGAGAGTGAAGAGAACAACTATTTGCCATTTATTAACTGATTGGTAAAATGACAATACAAAAGGAACATGACAGTAGTTGGAGACACTGTGGGAAAAGAGGCCCAAAAATAGGGTGCTAGTGCAGCTAAGAGTTGCTTCAGCCATTCATAAAATCAGTTTTCAAGTATATTCCAAAAGCACTAACCTAAGCATACCTTTTGAACCAACTATACGACTACTAGACTTATGTAACAAAATGATCAAAGAAAAATGGGAAGACTTGTGTGTACAAAAATTTTTTTATAAAACTGTTTTGTAGTAGTTATAAAAATGCAGACTAATGGGGTGCCCTTTAATTGCCAACATGATCAAACAAATTATGTTATATAAATAGAAAGCATAATTATCCCAACATAAGAAATGCCTAAATAAAGAGTTTCACAGAAACCTGGGATACCAAGAGTCAAAAATCAAAAATCTGTTATGTGGATAAAGGATTAGACTTGTTCCTGACATAGAGGTGAGCTCCAGTAGCAAGATTTGGAAGTTATTAAGAAGCCGATTTAGGCCTGAGATCTGGAAAAATATCCTAAAAATGAGAATTCTCCAAAAGTGTAATGGGCTGCCTTCAAGAGATGGTGGGTTCCTCTTCCTTCGAGATATTCAAGGAATAGCTGAATGGCCATTTTTCTCTTATACTGGAAATTCCTTATATGTATAGATTGGATGAAATGGCTGCTGGGGTTCCCTCTGACTCAAGTTTTATGTAAGTTATGTGAACCAAAGCTGACAGGGAGATCTGGGGACAGCATATGGATTTTTCAATAATATTTTATTTCTTCCCATTTCTATGTAAAGATAATTTTCAACATTTATTTTTTAAAAATTTGAATTCCAAATTTTTTTCTGTTCCTTTCTCCACTTCCCTCTCCTTGAGAAAGATGGTTGGCAATGTGGCATGGGTTATACACGTTCAATCATGCAAGTCATATTACCATATTAGTCATATTGTGAAAGAATACATAGACTCAAAGTAAAAAATAAAAATTGAAATAATGCAGAAAGTGAAAGATAGTTTGCTTTGATCTGAATTTAAACTCCATCAGTGCTTTTTCTGGAGGTGGACAGCATTTTTTATCATGAGTCCTTTGGAACTATTGTGGATCATTGTATTGCTGAGAATAGCTAGCCATTCACAGGAGATCTTCATCTACTATTGCTGTCACTATGTACAGTATTCTTCTGGTTCTATTTACTTCACTCTGCACCAGTTCATATAAGCCATTCTAGGTTATTCTGAAATCTGAGTGCTCATCAATTCTTATCAGAGAGTAATATTCTATTACAATCATACAACTCAACTTGTTCAGCCATTCCTCAGAAACCATGTGCATGCCCTCTATTCCTAGTTCTTTACAAACATAAAAAAAGAATAGTTACAAGTGTTTTTGTATAAGTAGGTTAATTATCCTTTTTATCTCTTTGGGATATAGACTTAGGAGTGTTGTTGCTAGATCCAACAGTATGCAAAGTTTCATAACCTTTGGACCACAGTTGCAAATTGCTCTCCAGAATGGTTGGAATCAGTTCACAACTCTATCAACAATGTGGGCCAATTTTTCCCCATCTCCTTCAATGTTTATTTTTTTCCCTTATTTGTCATACTAGCCAATCTCATAGGTTTGAGATGACTCCTCAAAGATATCTTTTGTACATTTGCATTTCTCTAATCAGTAGCAATTTAGCGCATCTTTTTCCTATGACTTTGGATAGTTTCTTTTCTTCACCTCAAAAGTCCTTGTTCATATCCTTTGACACTTTATCAGTTGGGGAATAACTTATATTCTTATAATTTAATTAAATAATTAAATTCTTATAAATTTAATGCAGTTCTCCATACATTTGAGAAATGAGACCTTTATCAAAGACAGTTGCTTTAAAACTTGTTTCTAGCTTTCTGCATTCTTCTAATTTTGGTTGCATTTATTTTGCGCAGAAGCTTTTAAATTTAGTACAATTAAAATTGTCTATTTAGTGTCTGATAATGTTCTCTATTTCTTGTTTGTTAACAAAAGAAATCTTCCCCTTTCCAAAGATCTGACAGGTAAATACTATCCATTGCTCTCCTAATTTGTTTATACCATTATATCACAATCATTTACCCATTTTGATCTTACCTTCTTGTTATTATTGGTTGTTCTTTTTCTTCTTGTGTTCATCTTTCCTTCTAGAAGAACACGGATGACATCAGGAATGTGATGTCTTTACTTACAAGTGAATTGGATTTAAGAGAGGCAGAACTGTGCAGAATGATCAGCCTCAGTCTCTCCTCCAGAGTCAGGATGACTGCAGAAGGCCCCGTATGCAGTGGAAGACCTAAGACTTTTTTTTTTTTTTTTTTTTGCTTTTTGGAGGGCGATTGGGATTAAGTAACTTGCCCAAGGTCACTTGGCTAGGTTTTTGTTTGGGTGTGCATTAAGTGTCTGAGGTCAGATCCGAACTCAGATCCTTCTGACTCAAGGGCCAACGCTCTACTCACTGCGCCACCTAGCCACCCCTGACCTAAGACTTTTCAAGTTAAGGACTTTGCTAGGTCTCAGATTATCTGAGGTAATGTCTATTCAGTGATTTAAGATTGGTAAGAAATGTGGGAAAAGATTCCTTAGGTTGCCTACTAAAAAAATTAATCTTGACGGGAAAAACGCTAAGGGTTTCCAATCGGAACAGAAACATTCGTCCTTTACAATCATATTGAGCAGTCAAAACCCAAATGATGACCTGGTGAGACTTAGGCCAGGATCTGTTATTGGCCAGTCAGTGAAAACCAGAGTGATTTGTGTTCAAGGCTCAGTTAAGTTGCTGCATTTAAATCTTGATGGGCTTTATCAAAACCTGGTTTTCTAGAGCTCTATTTTAAGAAATCATAAATGAAACTACATGTGACAGAAGAGCTAATTGTCACACTTTTTATTTCTTTGATAGAATAAATAAGTAGGGAAGAATACCAAAAAATCTAGCCCCCAAATTTCAAGATGTCTTGTGAGATGAATGTCATCAAATTTCATATTCCCTTGAGCAGAGCATCTTGGTGTATGATGTAAGGTGATGGTTGATACCTACTTTTAGACATACTGTTTTCCATCTTTTTTATTATTGTTTTTCCATTTTATTTTATTTTCTTAATTGAATTTTATGTTTATTTTTAGTTTACATCATTGACCCAAGATTTTGAGTTGCAAATTTTCTCTCCATCTTTCCCTTACCCAGCAGCCCAAAACAGTGATTCCACTAAATATCCCTTCACCCAATCTTCTCTATCCTATATTCTCCCCCATATGCCCTCCGACTTTCCAGTAGCACAAGATGGATCTCTATGCCACAGTGCCTGTATATCTTATATATAAATATACATATATGTATTTATACACACATATATGTATGTATAAATGTGTCTATATATATGTATGTATATATATTAAACATTTCATCTTAAAACTTTGAATTACAGAGTCTTTCCCTTCCTCTACTTTCACCCACCCTTACTGGGAAGATAAGCAATTCAATAGAGGTTGTGCATGTATAGCTATGCAAAACCATTCCATAGTGGATATATTGTAAAATACTGACTATATTTCCCTCCATCCTGTCCCACCTCCCACTAGATGTGTTCTCTGCTTTCACCCTATCCTTTTTCAAAAGTGCTTGCTTCCAAATTCCCTCCCCGCCCAACCTTCCCTCTTCTCCATCATACTGCCTCTCATTTCCTTCTCCATTATTCTCCTGTAGGGTGAGATAACCTATTTAGTGTGTATGTCATTCCCTACCTAAGCCAAATTCAATGAGAGTAAGGTTGACTCATTCCCTTGTGCCTTCCTTTTCTTCTCCTCCATTGTAACACTTTTCCCTTGACTCTTCTATACAAGATAATTTACCCATTCTGTCTCTCCCTATCTCTTCCCATTATATTTCTCTCTCACATCTCAATTACACCTTTTAATTATCATACCTTCCTATTCAATTGGTCCTGTGCCCTCTGGCTATGTATACCTGTACACATAAATACACACATTCCCATATGTATTCATATGCCCATATACCTTCCTATATATACAAATATCTGTATGTATACATGCATATATATATATACATATATATATATACATACAGATTTATATTACCTTAAACTATTCTCATACTGAAAAAAATTTCATTAATTACAGTTATCATTTTTCCATGTAGGAATGTAAATAGTTCAACTTTCATGAGTTCCTTATGATTTCTTTTCCCTGTTTACCTTCTCATGCTTCTCTTGCTCCTTGTATCTGAATGTCAAATTTTCTATTCAACTCTTGGTTTTTTTTTTTTTCATCTTGAATGCTGTAAAGTCCTCTATTCCATAGAATTACCATATTTTTCCCTGAAAATTATCAATTGTGTTGGGTAGGTGAGTCTTGCTTTTAATCTCAGCTTCTTTGATCTCCACAATATCATATTCCAAGCCCTTCCATCCCTTAGAGTAGAAGCTGCCAGATCCTGTGTTATCATGACTGTGTTTCCACAATATTCAAATTGTTTCTTCCTGGATGCTTTTAATATTTGCTCCTTGATCTGGGAACTCCCTAACATGGCTATAATATTCCTAAGTCTTTTCTATGGGTAATCTTTTTTTTTCTTTAAACAAATGCTTTATTAACTTCTGGTTGACATCATTCATTTCCGCCAGATTTTGAGTTACAATTTTTCCCCATTTTTCCACTACCCACCACCCCACAATAGCAGTCTGGCAAAATGTCCCCTCATCCAATCTGCTCTCTCCCATATCTTCTACCATACCACCTTCGACTTTATCATTAGGGAAAGGTGAATCTCTGTGCCCCAATGCCTACATGTCTTATCTCTCAATTACATGCAAAATAGTATTAATAATAGTATTTATTTGAAATATTTAATTTTAAAATTTCGAAGTTTCAGATCCATTCCCTTCCTCCATTGTCACCCACTCCCACTGGGAAGATAAGCAATTCAGTATGTGTTGTACTTATATAACTATGCAAAACATTACCATAGTAGATATATTGTAAAAGACTGCTTATATTTCCCTCCCACCCATCCCATTCCCTCCAAATATAGTACCAAAATAGGTACTTCCAACCTCCACTCCCCCCAGAGTGTCCTCCCCTCCATCATCACCCCTCTCATCCCCCTTTCCCCTACTTTCCTGCAGGGTGAGATATCCCATTTATTATGTATGTCACTCTCTCCCTGAGCCAAATTCAATGAGAATATGGTTTTGCCTTTTTGCCTCCTGTTCTTCCCCTCCGCTGCAACCACTTCCCCTTGCTTCTTCTACATGAGATAGTTTACCCTACCCTGTCTCTCCCCATCTCCTCTTGCCACACCTCTTAACTTGACCCCTGAAGTATCATCCCTTCCCACCAATTTCGACCTGTGCTCTCTATCCATGTATACCTGTAAACATATATACACACATTCACATATGTATTCATATGCCCATATATCCTTCTTCAATTATTTTCATACTGAGAAAGTTTCATCAGTCACAGTTATTGTTTTTCCATGTAGGAATGCAAATAGTTCAACTTTGATAAGTTCCTTTTGATTACTTTTCCCTGATTACCTTCTCAAGCATCTCTTACTTCTTGTGTCTGAATGTCAAATTTTCTACTCAACTCTGGTTTTTTCTTCAAGAATGTTTGAAAGTCCTCTATTCCACTGAATGACCATAATTTCCCCTGAAACAAGATACACAGTTTTGCTGGGTAGGTGATTCTTTGTTTTAATCCCAGCTCTTTTGACCACTGGTATATCATATTCCATGCCCCTCAATCCCTCAGTGTAGAAGCTGCTAGATCCTATGTTATTCTGATTGTGTTTCCACCATATTGAAATTGTTTCTTCCTGGCTGGTTGTAGTATTTTCTTCTTGATCTGGGGATTCTGGAACCTGGCTATAATATTCCTAGGAGTTGGTTTTTTTTTTTCAGATCTTTTTCAGGAAGTGATTGGTAGATTCTTTCAACCTCTATTTCCCTCTCTGGGTCGAAAACATCAGGATAATTTTCCTTGCGAATTTCTTGAAGGATGATTTTGAAGTTCTTTCTTTGATCATGGCTTCCAAGTAGTCCAATAATTTTTAAATTATCTGTCCTGGATCTGTTGTCCAGGTCAGTGGTTGTCCCCATGATATATTCACATTGCCTTCTATTCTTTCATTTGATTGGATCTGTTTAACAGCATCTTGATTTCTCATAAAGTCACTAGCTTCCATTTGCTCCAGTCCAACACTGAAGGAATGAATCTCCTCAGTGAGCTTTTGAGATTCTTTTTCCATCTGGCAAATTCGGCTTTTTAAGGCCTTCTCCTCATTGCCCTTTTGAGCCTCCTTTGCCATTTGAGCCAGTCTACTTTTTAAAGTGTTATTTTCCTCAGTCAGGCTGTTGACTCTCATTTCATACTTTTGCTGCATTCTTCTCATTTCTCTTCCCAATTTTTCCTGCACTTCTCTTATTTTGTTTTTAAAATCCTTCTTAAGGTCCTCTATGTCCTGTAACCTGCTCATATATTCATTTGGCAGCCTGATGATAATGTCTTGTGGTGCAATTCCATAACAAATGTGCACCACAACTTGTTCAACCATTCCCTAATTGACAGGCATTATTACTTCAATTTCTAATTCTTGAACACCACAAAAAGAGCTGCAGTATATATTTTCATACATCTAAGTTCTTTTACTTTTTTAAATGTCTTTGGAATACAGACTTAGTATGGCTGGATCAAAGGTATGTATAATTTTATAACCCTTTAGGCCTAGCTCTAAAACCCTCAACAGAATGGTTGGATCACCTCACAACTCTACCAATAGCACATTAGTTTTCCAGTTTTTCCACATCCTCTCCAAAATTTTATTTTCCTTTTCTGTCATATTAGGCAATCTGATAGGTGTGAAATTTCACTTCACAGATGTTTTAATTTGCGTTTCTCTAAATAAATGATTTAGAGCACTTTTTATTTGACTAGAGATAGCTTTGATTTCTTTGTCTGAAAACTGCCTGTCCATATACTTTTGTTGTTTATTAACTAGGGAATGACTTACATTTTTTGATAAAGTTGACTTAGTTCTCTCTCTCTCTCTCTCTCTCTCTCTCTCTCTCTCTCTCTCTCTCTCTCTGTCTCTCTTTATATATATATATATATATATGCTGTAAATTCCCCAGCTTTCTGGAGGAGGATGAATCTTGTTTTCTAAATTATGGCTTTCTGGCAGTCCAATAATCCTCAAATTCTCCCCTGGATATATTTTTCAAGTCAGTTTTTTTTTTCTCCAATTTGATATTTTACAACCCCCTTCCCCATTTTTCCAATTTGTTTGATTTTGTTTTCTTCTTTCTTGATGTCTGATCTCCTGAAGTGATTAAGTTCAATTTTTTGAATTCTCATTTTTAAGGAATTATTTTGTTAAATTATTTTTTTAAAGTTTTTGTATCTCCTTATTTGGCCAGTCCTACTTTTAATTTATTTTAAATTTCTTTGTCTTTATTAATTTGTTTGTTTACTTTTATTTTACAAGATTCAATTCCATACTTCCTTGAGTTTCAAATTTTCTTTGCTTCCTTCCCCTTCCCCCATGACAGGATACAATCCAGTATAGGATCTGCAAGTACTTTGTCATTAGACATTACTCAGGTTACAAAGGCAGATTGTACTAGATGGAATGAAAAATGGTCAAGAAGAAATAAAATAAGCAATAAAAAGAAAAAAAGATCAAGTTGTTTGCTTCAATCAGGATTCAAACTCAGTTCTTTCTAGTTCTTTCTCTAGATGTAGACATCTTGCTCCATCATGAGTCTTTTGGGATTGACTTATATCACTGTATTGCTCAAAAGAGTCCAGTCTCTCATAGTTGTTCATCACAAATATGTTGTGTCTGTGATTGTATACAAATTTCTCCTGGTTCATCTTCTCACTCAGCGTCAGTTCATATAATGCTCTCCAGGTAAATATGAAGTCCATCTGCTCCTCGTTTCTTACTGCACAATAGTATTACATTACATGCATATAGCACAACTTGTTCAGCCATTCTCCAATTAATGGGCATCCCCTTAATTTCCAGTTCTTTGCAAGCACAAAAAAAAAACTGCTGCAAATATTTTTGTACACATAGGTCTTCCTCCCACTTCCATGATCTCTTTGGGATATAACCTTAGAAGTGGTATTGCTGGGTCAAAGGGTATGAAATTATTTATGGCCCTTTGGGCATCATTCCAGATTGCTCTCCAGAATATCAGTTCACATTTCCACCAGCAATGCATTAGTGTTTCAGTTTGCCCATATCCTCTCTAGCATTTATCATTTTCCTGTTTTGTCATCTTAGACAATCTTACTGGAGAGATTTGGTACCTCAGAGTAGTTTTGATTTGCATTTCTTTAATTAATAGTGATTTAGAGCATTTCTTCATATGTTTATATGGTAATTTCTTTAATTTCTTTCTATGAAAACTATCTCTTCATATTCTTTGACCATTTATCAATTGGGAAATGGCTTGTATTCTTATAGATTTGACTCACTTCTCTGTATATTTTAAAAATGAGTCCTTTATCAGAGATATAGTTTGTAAAACTTCTTTCCCAATTTCCCGCTTCTCTCTTAATCTTGGTTACAATGATTTTGCTTGTACAGAAGCTTTTCAATTTAATGTATTCAAAAGTATCCATTTTGCCTGTCATACTGTTCTCTAGTGCTTCTTTAGTCATAAAGTCTTTCCCTCTCCATAAATCTGACAGATAAATTATTCCTTGCTTTCCCAGACTGCTTACAGTATCAACCTTTATGCCTGGATCATGCTGCCATGTTAGATAATAGTCTATGCCCAGTTTCTGCCAAACTTTATTCTAGTTTTCCCAGTGGTTTTTGTCAAATAGTGCATTCTTATCCCAAAAGTGGGTTAATCAAACAATAGATTATTATACTCATTGATTGCTGTATCTTCTGTGCCCAATGTATTCCATTGATCCACTACAGACTAAATACAGACTAAAATCTGGTCTAGCTAGGGCACCTTCTCTAGCATTTCTTTTCATTATTTCCCTTGATATTCTGGACCTCTTGTTCTTCCAAATACATTTTGTTACTATTTTTTTCTAAGTCTATAAAGTAGTTTTTTGGTAAATTGATTGGTATGGCACTAAATATATAATTTAGTTTGGGTAAAACTGTCATTTTTATTATATCAGCTCAATGAAGCCATGAATAATAGATATTTTTCTAATTAGTTAGATCTGACTTTATTTGTGTGAGAAGTGTTTTGTACTTTTGATCATATATATCTTGAGTTTGTTTTGGCAGGTAGATTCCCAAATATTCTGTAATGTCTACAGTAACTTTAAATGGGATTTCTCTTTCTATCTCTTGCTGTTGAATTTCCTTAGAGATATACAGAAATGCCGAGGATTTATGTGGGTTTATTTTATATCTTGCAACTTTGCTAAATTTATTTATTGTCCCAAGTAGTTTTTTACTTGAGTCTCTCAGCTTCTCTAAGTATATAATCATATCATCTGCATAGAGTGATAGCTTAGTCTCTTCTTTCCCTACTTTGATTCCTTTTTCTTCTATAATTGCTACTGCTAACATTTCTAGTACCATATTGAATAAGAGGGGTGGTAGTGGACACCCTTGTTTCACTCTTGATCTTATTGGAAATACTTCTAATTTATCCCCATTGCATATACTACTTACTGATGGTTTTAAATAGATGCTACCTATTATTTTAAGGAAGGCTCCATTTATTTCTATACTTTCTAGTGTTTTTAGTAGGAATTGATGTTACATTTTGTAAAAAGCCTTTTCTGCATCTATTGAGATAATCATGTGGTTTCTGCTAAACCATCCTTGCATTCCTGCAATAAATCCTTCCTCATCAAAGTGTATTATTCTTGCGATAAGTTGCTGTAATCTTTTAGCTAATATTTTATTTAAAAGTTTTGCATCTATATTCATGAGGGAAATTGGTATGTAATTTTCTTTCTCTGTTTTATCTCTTCCTGATTTAGGCATCAGTACCATATTTGTGTCATAGAAAGACTTTGGTATGACTCCTTCTTCACTAATTTTCCCAAATAATTTGTAGATTATTTGAAAAAAAAATGTTCTTTAAATGTTTGATAGAATTCAGTAGTACATCCATCTGGCCTTAGAGATTTTTTTCCTATGGAGTTCATTGATGGCTTGTTTCATTTATTTATTTAAGTAATTTACTTCCTCTTCATTTAATCTGGGCAACTTGTATTTTTGGAAATATTCCTCCATTTCACTAAGATTGTCAACTTTATTTACATACCATTGGGAAAAATAATTCCTAATTATTGTTTTGTTTTCCTCTTCATAGGAGGTAGATTCACTCTTTTCATATTTTTTTTTGCTTTTTTTTTGGAGGGCAATTGGGGTTAAGTAACTTGCTCAAGGTCACACAGCTAGGTTTTTTTTTTTCTTTTGTTTTTTGGTTGTGTGTGCATTAAGTGTCTGAGGCAGGATCTGAAGTCAGGTCCTTCTGACTCCAGGACCAGCACTCTACTCACTGCGCCACCTAGCCTCCCCTACCCTTTTCATTTTTGATACTCATAATTTGGTTTTCTTCTTTCTTTTTTTATCATAGTGACTAAGGGTCTATCAATTTGATTGTTTTTTTCATAAAACCAGCTCTTAGTTTTGTTTATTAACTCAATAGATTTCTTAATTTCAGTTTCATTAATCTCTCCTTTGGTTTTGAATATTTCTAATTTGGTATTTAATTGGGGATTTTCAATTTGTTCTTTTTCTAGCTTTTTCAATTGCATGCCCAATTCATTGACCTCCATTTTGTCTAAATTATTCATGTATGCATTCAGGGATACCAAACTTCCTCTAAGAGCTATTAGTTGGGTGTCCTCTCAGAAGCCTCCACTGACTCTGGATCACTGGTCACACACCCTAGGACCTCCACCCTAGACTGTGATCCAGATCCAAGGAGGTTAAAGCAAGAGCGATTACTCCTCAAATAGGTTTGTTGGACACCCTACAGTCTTCAGGCCAGGAGCTCAGAAGCAGCCATGCAGCACTGGCTGCACAGTTGCTGCCCCTTAGCCACTTCTCCCTCTGGGGGCAGAGGCCAGACTGCACTCCCAGAATCCCTGTTCCCAAGGTTCATACTGACCTCTCACTTTGTCCTTATTATCTATGGGTGGATACTTCTGGAAACCACCAAAACTGCTGGTAATTCCATTGTCCCAAGATCCCTCCAAGCATATGGTGTCTTTTGCCTGCCATTTGGCCAAAACCTCAGGCTATGCCAGGCTGTGCTCTGCTCCCATAGAGCTGTGATGCTCCCCTTCCTGCCAGCTTGCCAGGCTATCTTCAGTGGGAGATTTCTTTCTGTGGGAGTTTCTTTCTGTCATTTTGTGGGTTCTGTAGCTTCAAAATGTGTTTAGAGTCATTTTTTGTAGGTATTTGGTGTGGTCAGTGCTAGAACTCAAGCAAGTTCCTGCTTTTACTCAGCCTCCTTGGCTCTGCCCCATTTTTTTCCATTTAATGAATGAGTTCACCCCATTCACATTTTATGATTACTGAATGTGCATTTTACTCCCTCCTATTTTCCCCCTGTTTATGCTTTTCTCTCTATCTCTCCTTTCACCCAGTCCCTCATCACTAGTGTTTTGCTTATTATTATCCCTCCCTTAAATCAACCCCATGTTTCCTTTTGCTTCTCCCCTCCTACTTCCCTCTAGTGTAAGACAGATTTCTATTCTCAAGGGCATATATATTGTATTACCTTTTTGATCCAAATCCATTGAGAGAAAAGTTCAAGGAATCTCTACTCAAAAATTCCAGTGCCTCTCACAACATGCAGGATCAATTCTAGACTGCTCCACTGGGCATTTAAATGGCTTGACAACCTGGCCCCTTCCCATTTTTTCTTGTTTCCTTCCTTCCTTCCTTCCTTCCTTCCTTCCTTCCTTCCTTCCTTCCTTCCTTCCTTCCTTCCTTTTGATTTCCTTCTTTCTTTCTTATCTTTCTTTTTATTCTCTTTTGCTTTCCTTCCTTCCTTCTTTCTTTCCTTCTTTCTTCCTCTCTTTCTTTTTCTCTCTCTCCCTTCCTTCTTTCCTTCCTTCCTTAATTTCTTTCTTTTTTCTTTCTTTATTTCTTTCTCCCTTTCTTTCTTTCTTTCATTCTTCCTTTTTCTTTCTTTTTTCCTCTTTTCTCAAAGACCTAATTTTAAACATATTTCACTCTGGAACTCACAGATGGGACCACTCTAGTTCCTTGCCCAAGCTCCATTTAATGGCTATAATTTAGGCACTGTTTCCTCAGAGTGAATGTTTCTCTTTTGGTCAGCAACCCTGAGGGTATTCCCCTCCCACTTTGAATTTTCTTTCTTTTTTTAAGTAAAAGGGGACATACAGCCCTTGACTTGCTTCTTAAAAAGGCCTATTTACTGAATGGGCATTACCTCAGTCAAAGAGAACCTGAAAATACCTTAGCCTTAAGAAGGTCTCCCATTGTATCCTGGGCCATCTCCGGTTGAATATCGGACCAATGGATCCAGATGGCTCTAGAGGAGAAAGTGAGGTTGTTGACCTTGCACACTGCTCCCTCACTGAAATCAAAGTCAACTGCAAGTCATATCATCATTTACCTGATGTCATGGTCCTCTTTGAAAATGAAGGATAAACACAGCAACAACAATTCCCCCCTTGAAAGATTATATTGAGTTTTACTAGATAGTTGATTCTTGGTTGTATTCTAAGCTCCTTTACCTTCCAGAATATCATTTGCCAAGCCCTCTGATTCTTTAATGTAGAAACTGCCAAATCCTGCCTGTGGCTCCTTAATGTGTAAATTTCTTATTTTTCAGTATTTGTAGTATTTTCTCTTTGACCTCTGGGGTCTGGAATTGGGCTCTAAGATTCCTAGCAATTTTTGTTTCAATATCTTTCAGGAGATTAATGGATTATTTTTTCAGTGTTGAATTTATCATTTGGTTCTAGGAAAACAGAGCAGTTTTCCTTTATAAGTTCCTTTTCTTTTTTTTTTTGTTTTTGCTTTTTGGAAGGGGAAGGCAGGGCAATTGGGGTTAAATGATTTACCCAAAGTCACATGGGTACTAGGTGTTAAGTGTCTGGGGTAGGATTTGAACTCAGATTGACTCCAGGGCAGGTGATCTATTCACTGAGCCACCTAGGTGCCGCTTCATTTATAACTTCTTGAAATTATAAATATTATGATTTATAATTTATAATATATATGTAATGTATATAATTATAATTTCTGTGCCAATTCTTTTGTTTTGCTTTATTTCATTTTTAAATTTTTATCATTGTTTTCAAGAAGTACCAAAGTTTGAAAATTATTTCTCCTAGATTGAGTTTTGTGTCAGTCATTTTCCCATTGAGGCATTTTATTTTCATTTTCATTTCTTTTTTTATGCTTTTGATTTTGTTTGATCTATTCTTGCTGCCATTAAATTAGCTTTGTCTTGCTCAATTCTAATTTTGAAGGAACTATTTTCTTCAGTTAGCTTCTGTATGTCCTTTTTCATTAGGCCAATTTTTTTTAAGAATTGTTTTTGAGTTGGAATTAATATGGTGAAGTAAATGCAGGGAGTAGGTCAAGTTCTGCCTCAAACCCCTCCAACTACATTTAAAAATGAATCTGGACAATTTCTAAGATGGCAGAACCCACAAAATGACAGAGTGAAACAAATTTCCAACCCAAGACAACCTGGAAAGTCAACAGCAAAGGTCTGTTGCACTGGTCTCAGAGAGCAGCACTGTCCAGTATGGACTACACCAGCACAGATAGGGCAGTCATAGTCTTCAGGGTACTGAATCACTGGCAGCTGTGGTGATTTACAGACTTCCCTACCCACAAACACCAAAGACAACTTAGAAGGGTTATAGGAAAGGGCTGTTAGAGCTTGGAGAGAGGACAGAGGAGCTTGGTCTGGCCCTAGCCTCAGGGCAGAGAGAGATTCTTGGTCCAGCCCCATTCCCAGGGAGGTGGCTCAGTCACAGCAGCTGCTTCTTGGCTCACAGAACATGTGGGGGTTGAGCAGATGATCAGAGGGTGGTTGTAGGGATCACTGTGCTGGCTCTGAGGCAGGATTCTATTGCCTTTTCCTGCTTTGATCTGGGTCACAGCCCAGGGTACAGTCTTGGGGTTAGAAGAAGTGCTGGTGTGGCAGAGCTTGTGGTGTTGGTGGAAATGGAATCCTCTCAGAGTTGCAGTGTAGAAAAGAGTGCTTGGGTTCACTGAGAGACCAGAGCACTGGCCAGCAGAGGAGTAAACACCTCTCCTTTGATGGTACTGCCTTGGAAAATCTGAAAATTTACAGGTTCCTAGAAATATCTCTGAAAACACCCCTACACAATCTATGAAGCTTGGGCCAATATACCCTGACACTGGAAGCAGAGTTCTACATGGAGTTAAAACAAAATTTAACAAAGAGATAAAAAGTACACCTATTAGGGGAAGCTAGGTGGTGCAGAGAAAAGAGGTCTGCAGTCAGGAGGACCTGAGTTCAAATTCAGCCTCATACACTTGAAACAATTACTAGCTGCGTGATCTTGGGTAAGTCAATTAATTGTAATTGCCTTACCTTCTTGCCTCAGAAAAATCCAACTAATTGGCTGGGAAAATGAAAAAAATAGCACAAAAGAACACAGACTATAGAATCTTTGATGACAATAAGATCAAAACATACAGCACAAAAGAAGACAACAAAGTCAAATCTCCTGTATCAAAGTCTACAAGAAATCTCTGAATTGTTCTCAGACCATGGATGAGCTCAAAAAGGATTTGAAAATCAAACAAGAGGGGGCAGCTAGGTGGCTCAGTGAGTAGAGTGCTGGCCCTGGAGTCAGAAGGACCTGAGTTCGGATCCGGGTTCAGACACTTAACACATACAAACAACAACAACAACAAAAGCCTAGCCGTGTGACCTTGGGCAAGATACTTAACCCCAATTGCCCCCCCCCAAAAAAAAGCAAAAAAAAAAAAAAGAAAATCAAAAAAGAGAAGTAGAGAAAACTTGGGGAGAGAAATGAGAATGATGCAAGAAAACCATGAAGAGTGGTTTTCCTTAATGAATTTCTGTAATCTTTCTATGTATTTTGTGCTTCTTCAGCAAAGCTGTTGATTATTTTCGAGCTATTCCAAAAGGTTTTTCAGAGCCTGACTTCAGTTTATATTTCTCCCTGTGGCTTCACATCTAGATATTTTGGCATTGTTGTCCTCTTCTGATTCTGTATTTTAATCATGACACTTGCCACAATAGCGTTATACTGCCAGGGCGTTTTTTATTTCTTTTTCTTTTTTTCCTGCTCATTTCCCAGCCTCTGTTACAACTTTAAGATGAACTCTACTTTTGGGGTACAGGGGATATTGTCTTCAGTTTCTCACACATTGGCCCTGGCCCCTGCCTTGCTAATTCAAAGTCTTGAGGGCTAGGGGCTTGCCTGATGTACCTGGACTTCCATGCCTCTAAGCCCTGGCCATTAGCCTGCTGATTCATGAGTTCCCACTTGTAATTCAAGGTATTTCAGGTAGTTTTCTTGTTCTATAGGATTGTAGACCTGCTCCCAGATCCTTGAACCCACCATACATAAAGCCTAATTCAGGTGGGCAAACTAGAGCTTTTCCTCAGGGTGGGTAGTGAATTTAGAAGGGACTGAGTACTGGTAGAACTTCAGTGCACTGAGAATGGGCTCTTTCCTTAGCCCTCCCTGGCCTCAGGCACACTCCTAGCAATTGGCTTGGCTAAAGTATTCTGGGATCTCTAAATCTTTCCATCTAGGAGGTTCAGTGGTTAGAGCACTGGGCCTGGAGTTAGGAAGATAGCCATTCAAATAACAGCCTCAGGCTCTTACTAGCTATGTGACCTTTGGCTAAGGCCAGTGTGTTCCAAGTCATGCACTCTTTCATCTGTCTGCCTACTCAGTAAGACTGATAACCCATCTGACCATGTTTGTGATCTTAGAGAGTTGTGTGGGGGCACTAAGAGGTTAAGTGACTTGACTGTGGTCATGCTGCTAGCGTGGGTCCAAAACAGAACTTGAACTCTGAACCTTCCTGACTCTGAAGCCAACCCTCAATCCTTAGGCCTCAGAGAATCCTTCATTTCCATCCAGACACAGTTCAAGCCTCACCCATTCCATGAAGCCTTTCTTGATTCCAGCTGCTAGTGACTTTGCTGCCAGACAGCCTTGTACTTTGTCTATATTTGTATTTATTCTCGGTATTCTTTTATGTATTTTCTGTCTCATTAGAATGTAAGCTTCTAGTGGTTAGAAACTACTGGGGGTGCGGAGAGGCATGTGTTGTGTTATCATCTTGAAAGCATTTGCTAAGGCTTTCTTCTCATGGAGCAAGTGCATTTATTTTGAGGTTAATGCATCCAGTGGGCTTTTCTCCTTAAGGAGGCCGGAGTAACCACAGTAGTGGGGCAAAAGTGGTTCTTTTATTGGGCAAGGGTGTCTAGGACTGACTAATGGAAAAGGCTGCATGTTAATTAGCTTTAAGAATGCTATGGGTTTAGCAATGGTAGATGCTGCTTGGATTTGTGGTCCTTTATTAGTTATGGGCTGGGGCATGATTGGTTAGTTCTGGATACAAGTTGTTGTCAAGGTCATTATCTGGATGCAAGTTGTTTCCAAGGGTGTTCCTCATTAGAACTGTGTCCTTTATAGTGTTTGCATCTAAAGAACCTTTCAGTATCCCTGCTATGTGGGGAATATTTAAGAAATGTTTGCTGATTGCTAAATGAGGCCACTTATCTTCCTATGTGCCCAACACATAGGAGGAGCTTAATCTATAGCTGTAGAATGAATAAATTAGTGACTTGTAGGGCTAAGGTAGAGTGATTATTAATGATTATATTTATATCTCTCATTTATTATTTTCATCATTGATCACTTTATTATAGTATCTATCATATCAAAGTCACTTGTGCCCTTACACTTTAATTTGATACATGCTGGGGGGCACTGATCTCCTATCAAATTCTTGCCAAACTGCTTTCCACTTATGCCATCCATTTTTACTTTTTTTAATCAACTACAAACAGTTCCCTCACTGTGTAAGTGACCTGCTGAGCAAACCTAAGAAGAATGATTTCAAAGCAATGTGAATTTGCCTGAAGACCTGGCTACAAGGGAGGGAGGCAGGAGGCAGGTCAAGCTCCTGTGAAGGGTAGGTTCTTAAGGACATCTGGGATCCCGGGAATGAGAAGCAAGAGCGGGAAGAGCATTAGGTGGGTGTAGGGACCAGAAACATGATGGCCTGGCCAGAACTGAGAGGAAGAATACAGGGATCACAGACACTTGGAGGTCGACAAGGCGACACACAGAAGAGGACAGGCTGAGGACATGGGCTGAGGAGAGATACCTGGTACCTGACTGTGGATGGATGAAAGATAGACATGGGGATAAATGGGTAGAACAACCAAAAGTCGCCTATCTCAGCACTGGGGGTCTCAAGCCAAGCCTGCATCCTGAGGCTGCAGAAGTAGAAGGAATCGCTCTTCACGTCTAAAACCCCTTTCTTTCCTTGTCCCCACCTCTGCCTCAATACTCTTTAGATTCTTCACCTCATTTAAAAACATATTGATCTTATTTGTATCTTGCATCTTGGTAACCCATGTATCCCTCCCTCTCCTTTTCCTCCCTGAGGGCTATGCCATGTGACAAATGATATTATTTTTTGTTTTAGGAGGGAAAAACAGTCAACACAACTATATGGTATACAGATGAAAAGATATTTGTGTTGGGAGACAGTCACTCTGGGAACACTCCCGTTACTATAGGATCACTTTCTGTCAAAGCACTCCTACTCTCTGAAAACTCAGAGGAAAAGATAATTTGTTGTGGAAGATAGTCTCTCTGAGAACACTCCTGTTACTGTAGGATCACTTTCTGTCAAAGCACTTCTAGTCTCTGAACACATGGAGGACAAAAATATTTGTGTTGGGAGAGAGTCTCTCTGAGAACACTCCTGTTACTGCGGGATCACTTTCTGTCAAAGCACTCCTACTCTCTGAACACTCGGAGGCAAAGATAATTTCTGGTGGAAGATAGTCTCTCTGAGAACACTCCTATTACTGCAGGATTGCTTCTGTCAAAGCACTCCTACTCTCTGAACACTCAGAGGCAAAGATAATTTGTTGTGGAATATAAGTCTCTCTGAGAACACTCCTGTTACTACAGGATCGCTTCGGTCAAAGCACTTCTAGTCTCTGAACACATGGAGGACAAAAATATTTGTGGTGGGAGAGAGTCTCTCTGGGAACACTCCTGTTACTGCGGGATCACTTTCTGTCAAAGAACTTCTATTCTCTGAACACTCAGAGGCAAAGATATTTGTGGTGGAAGACAGTGTCTCTGGGAAGATTCCAGTGTAAGAAAGAAGCTGGGTAGCCTTTCTGAGCAAAGAAATCAACATTTCAGAGAAATAATGGTGGGGTCTATAGTCTGCCCAGTGCAGTCTGTAACCCCACCTTTGTTTCTCTTAATGGAGGTTGGTTTCTTTACCCAGACAGGCTTTCCAGTCTCTTTCTTACACTGGGTGCTACAGGATTGCTCACTGAGGAATCACATCTACCCTCAGAACACTCAGCAGACAAGACATTGGGGCTGAAGACACTGGTCCTGGGAACACTCCAGTTACTACAGGCTTCTTCTTTCTGAAACACATGGAGGGAAAATGGATATTTAATGAAATAGAAGCCACTGAAACATTCCTGTTGAAAAGACAAGAGATGAAGAGAAAATAGTATTTTCAAATACAAGACTCAAAAGCAGCATTAAAAGGTAAATATGAAGAAGAAAATATAAGTAACTCAATAAGGTTAAACTTATCTATAAGAGAAGATGATACACACTGTCTTCTAAAAATGTTTTCATTATCAGAGGATGTAGAAAGATTCTCCATATAAAGAAGTTTTAGGACTGAGCCAATTAAGTTGGGATGATGTACACATAGACAGGTGAGAAATATGTATGCCCTAGGAGAAAGCAGAGGGGAGAGAATACATGGTAGAAACAAGCACACATAAACTAGGTTTACAAGGCAGAGCATGAAACCTAAAGTGGAATATGGTAGGGGCAGAATGGCCAATGCTTGAACTTCATTCACATCTCTATTTGTTCAAAAAGGGAAATATCTATATCTTTTTATGTGTCTGTGTGTATACACACATATATGCTGACTCAATTGGTCAAAAAATCTATCTTGCACTTGAGGTAAATAAGGAAATTGTAAAAGGAAAGAAAAAGTGGCGATAAAAGGGTGGCCTGATAAAAGAATACAGTGGCCACAGGTAAAACAGAAATTAGAGGAGGAATAGGATAGTCAGTAATCCTAACTGTGAATGGGATAAAATCACTCATAAAATGGAAGCAGATAGCAAAACAAATTAGAAACTAGGACCCACCAATGTGTTCTTGTTTTTATTGTTTTACAAGAAACACACTTAAAACAAAGAGAAATCCAGAGATAAACAGGGGAATAGAACAGGAAGTGAAAGCAAAAATAGCCTTGTTAAAAGAGGTAAACAAGGAAACTACCTCTTGTTCAAAGGAATGACAGACAAGGAAGTCATATCAGCAGCAAACATATATTTGAAAAATTGACATTTGATTGAAATTCTTTTTTATCATATGCTTCATTAATTTCTAGTTACATCATTCATTTCCACAAGATTTTGAGTTACAAATTTTCTCAACCATTTTCCCCTACCCACCACCCCAAAATAGGGATCCCCCTGGATATCCCCTCCTCCAATCTGCTCTCTCCCATATCTTCTCCCATAACCCCTCTGAATTTCCAGTAGGGCACAGTGGATCTCTATGCCCCAGTACCTGTATATCTTATTTCCTACTTACATGTAATATAATATTATGAAGAGTACATATATATATATATATATATATACATATATGTATATATATATACACACAAACACACATATATTTAACATTTGATTTTAAATCTTTAAATTCCAGGTTCATTCCCTTCCTCCTTTATCACTCACCCTTACTTGGAAGAGAAGCAATTCAGTATAGCTTGTACATGTGTAGCTATGCAAAACTTTTCCACAGTGGATATATTGTGAAAGATATATTTCCCTCCCTCCTATCCCAACTACCACTTGTTCTATTCTCTACTTTGATCCTGTTCCTTTTCAAAAGTGGGTGCTTCCAACTTCTTTCCCCCACAGGCTGCCCTCCCTTCCATCATCCCCCCTCTCATCCCCTCCCCCCCTACTCTTCTGTAGCTTAAGATACCCTATTTAGTATGTATGTCATTCCCTCCCTAACCCAAATTCAGTGAGAATAAGGTTGACCCATTCCCTTTTGCCCTCCTGTTCTTCCCCTCCATTGTAACCATTTCCCTTGCCTCTTCTATATGAGATAGTTTAACCCAATCTGTCTCTCCCCATCTTCTCTCATTATATTCCTCTCTCACCTCTTATTTTCACCTTTTAAGTATCATCCCTTCCTATTACATTCATTCTGTGCCCTCTATCTTTGTATTCGTGTACACATGATATACACATATTCACATATGTATTCATATGCCCATATACCCTCCTATAAAAACATATAAAGGAGTGTAAAGTTGGGTTGCTCTGCTTCCTTTGCTTCCCTGATTTGCTTATGTTGTTACTCAATCACTTAACATTTTGGGCTTTTTGCCACAGTAGGACTTTGCTACCAGATGGGGGAGATTAGTCCCAACCTCTGGGAGCTGCTGGAGATATTAGTTGGGTACCCTCCCTGAAGCCTCCACATGCTCTGGCAAGTAGGTTGCACACTGTAGTACATCCACCCTAGACAGTTATCTAGATCCACATAGGTTAAAGCAAGAGAGATTACCCCTCAGACTGGTTCCTTGGTCCCCCTACAATCTGCAGGCCAGGAGCTCAAACAGCCAATTGGCTGTGGAGGCTACACATCAGCTGCTTCTCACCCTAGGGGCAAAGGCTGCCTACACTCCCCAGCTACTGCATACTAAAGTCCACATTGCACTGACATCTCACTTTGTCCTTAGCATCTATGGTTTGATAATTCTGGAAACTGCCACAGCTGCTGGTGATGTGAAGTCCCTCCAGCTGGCAGCTGGCTGTGGCTGCCCTGGGGCTAAGACCTCTGGCTTATGAGGGGATAGAGTAAACTCCCAGAGAACTTCACTTCCTGCTGGGCTATCCTCAGTGGGAGGTTGCCTTCTCTGTGTCATTTTGTGGGTTCTGTAGCTCCAAAGTTTATTCAGAGTCACCTTTTACATGATTTGGAGGAGGTGGAAGCCAGAGCCCCAAGGAAGTACTGTTTCATCTTAAAACAAAGGATTGACATCCTTAAAGGAAAGTTAAATGATTTACAGGAAGAAATAGAAAGTAAATTTTGGGGGACCTCAACATTTCCCTCTAAGAGCAAAATAAATCTAACCATAAAATAAATAAACAAGAATTTTAGAAGAGTAATAGAATTTTAGAAAACTTAGATATTAACCAGCTCTGGAGGAAACTGAATGGGGATAGAAAGGAATGTGGATAGATTTTGCTTTATGTAAATTGACATCATGCAAATTAGACTTTATGTAAGGAATCCTATATGAAGTCAGCATTACCAAAAAGAAACAAAACAGCTCTGCTCCTCAACCTCAACCTGCTCTTTGTGGCCTCCTACCACCCCTCCAACCCCCCCAAAAAAGAAGAACTAAAGGAAATCCTACAAATGAGAGCAGAAGGACAGATCTGCAGAGAGAAAACCACCACCACTGCTGGATCAAGGCTTGACTTGAGACCTCCAGTGCTTAGAGCAGAGGCCTTGGTTTTGGCTGCCCACCCACCTGAGACTTTGGTCTCTGCATTTTAGTATTTTATCCCTCCATGTTGGGGTACTGTGTGTCTGTCCCTGGTACCCACTGCATGTGACCTGTTCTCTCCTGAAAGTTTCCATGTCCAGCATCCAAGTGTCTGCTGCCTGTGTGTTATTCCTTTCAGTTTCAGCCAGCCCTCATGTGGCTGTCCCCACCAGCTATGTGTTGCCCCTCCTGCTTTTGTTACTCTGTGTACAACCTCAGTGTGTCATGGAACCATGTGCCCACTCCTCCACAGAGGTGTGTTCTCCTTCCTGCCTACCTCCTGACTTTTTCCAGATCCATGGGTAAATTCACACTATGTAAAAGGTCTGCAAAATGGCCTACTTATGTTGGGGGCTTTGAAAATATTCATTTAGAATTTTATTTTTCCCCAGTTACATGTAAAGACAATTTTTAACATCCATTATTAAAATTTTGAGCTTCTCTCTTCCTCCCTCCCAAATGCACCAACGCCATTGAGCCAGCAAGTTATTTGATATAGGTTACACATTTATATTCATGCAAAACATAATTGTTGTAAAAGAAATCATAGAAAAACCTTTAAGAAAAATAAGGAAAGTGAAACAGTATGCTTTGATTTGTATTCAGACCCCACCAGTTCTTTCTCTAGGGATGGATAGCTGTTTTCATGACAAGTCCCTCAGAGATGTCTTGGATATTTCTATTGTTTATAATGACTAAGTCCTCCACGGCTGCTCATCTTATAAAATAGGTGTACCTGCATACACCGATCTCCTGGTTTTATTCCTTTCGCTTTACATTAGATCATGTATGTCTTTCTAGTTTTTTCATAGTGCATCCAATCATCATTTCTTACAGCATAACAGTATTCCATCAAAATCATATATCACAACTTGTTTATTCATTCACAGTTAATGGCCTAATCTCTCAATTTCCAATGCTTTGCCACCAGAAAAGAGCTGCTATAATTATGTTGATCTGTATACATTTCTTTTTCTTTTAGGATGCATATAGAGTAGTAGTATTCCTAGGGTAGACCTGTTTTATAGCCCTTTGGGCATAATTCCAAATTGCTCTACAAAATGGTTGAATCACTTCACAACTCTACCATCAGTGCATTAAAGTCTCAATTTATCCCACATCCCCACTGACATTTGCCATTTTCGTTTTCTGTCCTATTAGCCAATCCAATATGTGTGAGGTAGTAGTGCCTCAGAATTTTTGAGTTTGCCATTTCCCAATCTCTAGTAATTTAGATGATTTTTGCCTATGGCAAAGGGACTGTTCCTGTGTTTTGGTCATTTTTCAGTTGAAGAATGTTTCTAATTTTTAAAAACTTGACTCAGTTTTCTATAGATGTGATAAATGAAGTCATTATCAGAGAAATTTGACTTGGCAAAATTGTTCATAGTTATGATTGCCATTTGTATTTCTCTCCATCCTATTTCACCCCTGTTTATTTTGTTCTCTCTCTCTCTCTCTCTCTCTCTCTCTCTCTCTCTCTCTCTCTCTCTCTCTCTCTCTCTGTCCCTCCCTCCCCTCCCTCAAAAGTATTTTGTTTCTTACTTACACCTTCTCTAATCTCCCCACCTTCTATCTCTTCCACCTCTTCTTTTATGCACTTGTTCTCTTACTTTCCTATTGGGTAAAAAAGACATCTATTACCTTTTGAATGTGTATTGTATTTCCTCTTTGAGCTCATTATAATGAGAATAAAGCACAAGTGTTCCACTCCACCTCCTCCCTCTTCATCTGCACTGTAAAATCAAATGCC
Organism: Gymnobelideus leadbeateri; assembly: GCA_011680675.1. Classification (NCBI taxonomy): domain Eukaryota; kingdom Metazoa; phylum Chordata; class Mammalia; order Diprotodontia; family Petauridae; genus Gymnobelideus; species Gymnobelideus leadbeateri. The sequence continues at coordinate 260,669 of WOXC01003896.1, forward strand.
TATTTTACATGAGATAATTTACCCCAATCTACCTCTCCCTTTTCTTGCTCCCAATATGTTCCTCTTTCTCACATTTTAATTTTGTTTTTAGTTATTATCTCTTCATATTCACCTCACATCTGTCTGATGTTTATATATATATATATATATATATATACTCCTTCTAATTGCCTTAATAATGAGAAATTTCTTCTAAGTTACATGTATTCTCTTCCAGTGTAGGAAAGTAAATTACTTAGCCTCATTAAGTTAATTATGCTTTCACTTTCCTGTTTACCTTTTTATGCTTCTCTCCAGTGTTATATTTGAAAGTCAGATTTTCCATTCAGCATTGCTCTTTTCATGAAGAATGCTGGAAAGTCCTCTGTTTCATTGAATATCCATTTTCCCCCTGAAGGATCATACTCATTTCTTCTAGGTAGGTGATTCTTAGTTTTAATCACATCTCCTTTGCCATCTACAATATCATATTCTAAGCCATCCAAATTTTTGATGTTGAAGCTGCTAAATCTTGTGTCATCCTATCACTCCATGATATTGAATTGTTTCTTTATGGCTGCTTAAAATATTTTCTCCTTGATAAGGGATCTCTGAAAGTTAGGTAAACCATTCCAGGGAGTTTGCATTATGGGATCGCTTTCAGGAGGTGACTAGGAATTTTGTTCTATTTCTGGTTCCTCTAGTTCGAAAATATCAGGATAGTGTTCCTTGATAATTACTTGAAACATTATGTGTAGGGTTTTTTCAAACATATTTTTGGGGTGTGTTCATGATTTTCAAGTAGTACAATAATTTTCAAATTATCTCTCCTGGATCTCTTTTTCAGGTCACTTGTTTTTTCAACAAGATAGTTCACATTAACTTCTATTCTTTTTCTTTCTTTTGGTTCTGTTTTATTGTTTCTTTATTTCTTATGATGTCCTTAGTTTGCATTAACTCAATTATAATTTTAAGGTATTATTTTTGTTGGTGACCATTTATACCTCCTTTTTCTTGTGATCAGTTGTATTTCATAAGGACCTTTTTCTTCAGTGAATTTTTTTGGGCCTTTGTTTCCATTTGGCCAATTTTGTTTTTGAAGGTATTCTTCTACTCATTGAATTTCTGTACCTCTTTTACAATTTGGTCTAATGTGTTTTTAGATTTCTGATCTTGTTACTTTGACCAGAAACCTTCCCTTTCTTGAGTGGTCTATATTGGTATTCATCTCACTGAATCGTCAGGATTTGGGCATGGCCAATAAAAGGAAAACTGGACAGAAATGACCATCACCACCACCATTTTCATCGTGGTCCATTGTCCATGATTGTTGTCGTCATCATCATTATCGTCATCGTCATCATCATCATCTTCATCATCACCAGCACTATCTTTAATGATTGTCATTCTTGTCAGAACCATTTGGAATTCTGACATTGACCCATTCCAAGAGGAGCCAATTAAATTCCATCAGCAGGACATCAGCTGACGGCCTAGAGATGCTACTCCATTATTGACAGGCACAAACAAATGACATGGGAACAATTAGACAAAGGGAAAATAAGTTTGTGAAACAAAAGTACAAACACAAGTTAATCATTATCCCATATAATGAGGCTGGGATACATCTGAGCTACTAAAGTGTGTGTGTTAGATATGAGCTATTCAGCCTAGAAGTATATTCCTTTCTACAGCCTAAATAGTTTAGTAAAAATGTACTTTGGCTCATCAGCTGCCTGTTATTAGATATATCTGCCTTTCTCCTTCTATCTTGGACCCTGTATAATGAACTTCATTGCCTTTATTAATTAAATTGTCAGCTTTGTGTCTCTCAGATTACAGGCCAATTCACCTACAGTTGGCAGCAAGCAGTGGGTATGTATTATCCCCCTGAATGGGATCTGTGGTTGTTCTCACTTAATGTCCTCCTCAGGATCCACTAAAACTGGGACAGCTCCACTCCCCTTTTCAGCCTGGAGAAACTACAGAAGCTGAGATCTTTGTCCCTTCTCCCAAATGATTTTGGGTCCCAACTCTTTGAAGGGGGAATAATGGAATCCTAATGAAGCTGCCCCCAGCTCCCTTCCTGTCTAGCTATCATCCTCAGAGGCTGTTGGAAATTGAGCAGCTACAGTCTGGCCCTTTTCCCAGAACCTCCTTCCACCCAGCCCATTCCAATTTACTCACACTCAGATGATTCCTTGGCTAAACAGAAAAAAAAAAAGAGGAGGACCAGCCAGGCTGGTGGACCTTCCCAGATAGGAGAATTTCCACAAGCATTAGGGAGGATGGGAGTCCATCATATCACTCATTTGGGAGCCAGGAAAATGAGCTTACTCTTGAGAGACAGGTACTTCATTCCCCAAAATTCTGTTAAGAACTGTAACAAGGTGCTAGTGGTAGGTTAGAAAATTCTGAACAAACTCCTTCCCCTGTTTGCCTTCTGATGGATTGGGTTGGGCACTGATAATGGGTCAGCTTTTGTGCCTACTGACTCTAGGTCTCAGGCCAAGCAGAGGGGACCAACAGGACCCTGAAGGAGTTCCTCATCAAATTAGTCCTAGAAACAAAGGTAGGTGCACCCTCAACCAAATTTGGCTTTCTCCCTTTGAAATTATGTTTGGATGGCCTCCACCCATTCTCCCAGTGATTGCAGAAGAGTCATGAGCTGAGGCTACTAATTCTTCCTTAATTAAGTTCCTACAGGGATTGCAAGACACCAAGGGAGGGTCCTGAAATCGGCTAGAGATGCCTCGCCTGTACCACTATCAGATCCTATCAAAGTGAACGCTATCCCTGCCTGGCTCTACCACTCTCTTGTGAAATTAGCTGCCCCAGACAAATGGAAGGTTGGACCCAGGACCAGATTTTCTCGTGAAGATTTTCCTGTGTTTCTTCATGATGTTATTGTGCCCTTTGTTCCATGTCAAAAAACACCTGGATTATTAGAAAGGGGGACCAAGCACTCTCTACTGATGCATTTCTGTTGTCACTTTCTGTAGAGAACTTTCAGGGGTTCTCTGGCCCTGTTAGCAGAATATTCCCCTCCCCTATATAATTATCTGCAAGGTTACAGGGCAGATAAGCACGAGGGCGTGTAATATTTTTGTTTATACCTCCAGATATGGGCCTATCATATTGCCCTAATAAATAACTGACCTTAAGCAAGGGTAAATAGTAAACAAGACCAAGGGAGGGTCCTTGTACATTGCATTCCTTTGGGTCATGTAGACTTTCTGTTGGGGGCCATGTACACTCTGTGAGCCCCTTGTATCTTTGGCACTGTATGAAATGGTCCTGTAATAAACAGACTATTGATTTCACCCCAGTCTCATTATTCTCACTGCTAGCTAGCCCAGCAACTGTGCTGGCTACAGTAAGTGGAGATCTTATACTGGCCTATATGCTGTCAGGGCGGGGTGGGGGCTGTTGCGGGGAGGGAGGGAAAGGAAATTTGAAAATCAAGGAACTATGGAATTGAATATTGTTAACTAAAACTAAACTAATAAATTAATAAGGGGCGGCTAGGTGGCGCAGTGAGTACAGCATTGGCCCTGGAGTCAGAAGGACCCGAGTTCGGATCCCGACTCAGACACTTAACACACAAACAAAAACCTAGCCGTGTGACCTTGGGCAAGTTACTTAACCCCAATTGCCCTAAAAAAAAAAGAAAAAGAAAAAGAAATCAATAAATTAATAAAAAAAAAAGATTCAGAAAAAAAAATTTAATTGTCTATCAGGCAGCCCCATGGTTCCCTAGTGGCTCCCAGATCAGAGGACCTGACTGGGAAGCAGTGGGAGAGGCTTTAGTCAATTATTTTAAGGAGAATGGGCAGGAGAGTGACTCTGGTTCCATATTTGCAATTTATAATGTCATTAAAGTATGTCTTGAAGACAAAACAGGTCTTAAAGAAATATTGACTGTCATGGGTGAGAGCAAAGGCTCAGGAAGAGACAACACTTCCTGAATTTCTGGGAAAAAGACGCCTAGAAAATACCAAACCTCTTAACCTCAGTCCATGTCCACTGTATAATCCCTCATGGGGAACTGAAAAATCTGGGAAGCCTTATGGCAGTCCCACCATAGTTTCAGAATGATATACACCTTTTCAAAAACTTATAAAAGAGGAAGGACACACATTAAAAGAAATGGGATTTAAACGCTGCAATTTGTTAGCATACCCTGTTATAGTAGATGCCCAGGGCAATAGGACATGGCAAAATTAAATATAAAAGATCTTGAGGAGGTAAAAAAGGCTGTTCAGGAGTATGGGGGAACAGCTTCTTCTTGTCATTTATTGACCCATACTATTCCTCTTTTAAATAAGTCTCTCAGCCTTCCCACACCCCCTGCCCTCAGACAATCATCTCCAGGTGCCTTGCATACTTGATGACTTGCTTCACCAGCTCTGTGGAAGAGATGGTTGTATCCTCAGGTTTCTGCTGCTGGCACTTGAAGCTGTAGTAACTGCTGGGACCCAGGACCCATCCTTGCTTCTTGGCATACTCAGTAATCTTCTTGGGGGTGGTGAAGAAAAGGATTCGTGTGGCTCCAGCAAATAGGATCTTCTCATAGGCCTTCTCGTTACACCCCTCAATCTCATCCCTTATCATGTCCACAAAAATGTCAATGAAGAATGTGTAGCCCTCAGTAGGGATATTTCCCTTGGCCAGGAACACCTTATTGTAGCTTACTTCCATCAGGTACTGCTCTAAGGACACAGGGTGCTTGATGTAGATGTTGGTCTAGATGTCCTTAGCAGGAAGCTGCTCCAGCTCAGTGTGGAACTCAGCCACTTGGTTCTGGGACAGCAGGAAGACCAGATTAAGGCCCAGAAGCTGGTGCATGTAGGCTGACTCTGGGAGTTGCTCCTTCTAGTCAAAGTAATAGCATTTAAGCTGAGCCATTTATTGCTCAAAGGAGGGTGTGTCCTTCCCCAAGATTCTCCATTGGGCACTAATCTCCAAGATGTCCCCGGACAGGATGAGCTGCTGCTTGGTCAGGTTTGTTCCTGAGCTAGGCAGGAAGTTGAGCTCCAGCAGCAGCTACTTGAGGCGGCCCAGCTCCTTGCTGCACTTGCTTAAGTTGGGAGTCTTATGGTTCCACCAGCCCTTGAGCTGCTCGTACATGCCGGCGGCCACCTGCAGCACCCCAGGAGCTCCCAGCTCCGGTCACCCCGGCGTCCCCGTTCGCCCTTGCTGCCATCTTTGTGACCATGTCGCTGCACATCGGGAAACATAGGCAGTGTCCACTAGCCCCCCCGGCCTGGTAGAAGGGAGGGCAACAGCTTCTTATACATTGTCATTATTAGAAAATTTACCAGCCACAGCTTTCACACAGTATGATTGGAGGTACACAGCTAAAATATGCCCATCCCCAGGGGACTACTTACAGTGGGAGAACAATTATAAGGGAGAATGTCATAGCAAACTATATGATCTTATGTTGGCAGAGGGACCCAACACACCCAGTATTTCCATGCTTTTGGGTGACAGACCTTATACATTACCTAACACACACATGGACTATTCAGTGGCAGTATAGAATACTATTTAAGAGTGTGCAAAACAAGCATGGAAAGAGATAATTGGTTCCAGTCAAGCAGGAAAAAATTGTACAAATATCATGCAGACACCAGAGGAATCATTTCCTGATTTTGTGGCCAAAATACAACAAGTGGCTAAGTAGCTTAGGAAGCACTCTGGGATTGGAAGAATTTTTAAGACAAATAGCTAGAGGGAATTGCAACTTAGATCATAAGAAAGAATTTTTGGCACATCCTGCAGATGCCTCCTTGGATCAATTAATTCTAAAATCTATGGAGGTAAAGTCTAGGTCTTCCAAGCACAAATTGTAGCAGAAGCACAAGCTGCCACAACTAGACACAACAAGAAGTTTTATAAATGTGGTGAAGTGGGTCATTTCAAAAGGGAATGTCAAGTGAGTGGCAGTAATAGTGAATTACAACCAAAATCAAAATGCCCTAAATGTCATAAGGGCTTTCATTGGGCTTCAGAATGTTGATTTAGAAATTTGGGAAACGGCCTCAAGGGTCAAGACCCAGACCCACAAGAAACAGGTAGGGACTTATGTTCAGTTCAGCACTCCAGAGGTTCAGGAGTGCAAGCCAATTTGGATCCCTCCCCTTCTGAAGTAACTGCTGTTATCTTACAGCCTGAGGTTACATCCATAAACATTTATCCAGGCCAGAGGCAGAAGTGCTCTTTAGGAGCCCTTCTCTGGCCATGGGGGTACTTTCATTAATCTCAGAAGGGGAATACATGGATATACAATTCACTCCAACCTATGTGGATCAAAAAGACTGGGAAGATTATAATAAGATTAAAGTTAAAAATATGAATCCCATCAGTTCCGTGATCCAATTAAAACAGGAACAATAGATATTTCAAATACAGAATCCAGAGGTCATGTGGTCTCAAATCATTACAACCTCAAGACCCATCCTTCATATATATGTGGGGGGTAGGAGAATTTGGGGTATCTTGGTCACCAGGGCAGACTTGACCATTATCAATCAGGAACAATGGGACCCAAAGTGAATTGTTCAAGATCCAGATATAAACGTGAGGGGCATGGGAAAAGTTATCCAGCCTTTACAAAGTGTGATGAAACTTACTTGGGAATTTACAGCATTTCAGGAAATTTCCAGCCTCATTGTTTGGCTTCCTTGCCAATGGCTTTATGAGGCAGAGATATTTTATCCCAAGTTAAGGTCACCATCATGACAAATTTTCAGGAGAGACCCTAATTGATGGGCAGCCAACATCCAAACCTATTGAATGGCTTATCACAAAAGCAACGTGGGTGGATCAGTGGCCCCTAAGGGCAGAAAAAATTGCTACCCCATTAAACATTTTGCAACAACAGCTGAAGCTAGGTCATATTGAAATTACAAAAAGCCCATACAATTCTCCAATTTTTGCAATTAGAAAAAAGAATTCAGGTAAATGGAGGATGCTTATGGATTTGCCAGAAGTAAAGAAAGTCATGAAGGATATGGGGGCGTTACAGCCTCATTTACCATCTCCTAATATGGTACCATCACAATTGCCTTTATGGGTAATTGACATAAAGGATTGTTTCTATAGCATACCTCTCCAAAGTCAGGACTAAGAATAATTTGCATTTTCTATACCTTCCATAAATCTAAAAGAACTCCTAAAAATATTATTGCAAGGTACTGCCCCAAGGAATGAAAAGCAGTCCCACGTCATGTCAAAAAGTTTGTGGTGGGGCAGCTAGGTGGCACAGTGAGTAGAGAGCCAGCTCTAGAATCAGAAGGACCTGAGTTCAGATCCGGCCTCATACACTTACACACACAAACAAAAAACTAGCCGTGTGACCTTGGGCAAGTTACTTAATCCCAATTTCCCTCCAAAAAGCAAAAAAAGAAAAGAAAAACACATGTTAACAATATTTATTGAAAAAAAAGTCTGTGGGAAAGGCATTAGAATCAACTAGAAACAAATACCCCACAGCTTGCTTAATTCCTTACATGGATGATGTTCTATGTGCACACCAAGATGTTTTTACCTTAGAACAAATATTAGAGGAGGATACTAGTAATTCCGCTGCTATAGGACTTAAAATAGCCCCTGAAAAGATACAGAAGACAGCTCCTTTTATGTATTTAGGTAATAAAGTGCAGAACCTACTAGAGCACCTCAAAAGATGGACATTAGGGAGGAAAATTTAAAACATTAAATGACTTGCAAAAGCTTATGGGGCATATAAATTGGATCAGATCTAGTCTGGGAATTTCAGATGAATGTTTAACACAATTATACTAATTACTGGAAGGTGATACCAACCTTAATTCTCCTAGAATTCTTACACCTGAAGCTAGAAACGCATTGGATTACATTCAGAAAGCTATCAAAACTGCAATTACATATAGGGTAGACCCCTCTGCAGGAATACAACTCACTGTGCTGAACACAAAACACAGCCCTACTGGTGCCTTAATGCAAAATGATTTATTGACTGAGTGGGGTTATAGTTCACATCAGCCAAAATTATTCTTTACAAACTTACCTTGATGTGAAGGCTCAGCTCATAAAGAAAATGATCAGACTATATTTATGCCTAAGTGGTCAATTGCCTGAAGTTATAAGGCTTTCATATACTCATGACCAAATCCAACAGTTGATTGAGAATCAAGAATCTCTGGGATTGTTGTTAATATATGCTATCCCCATACAACATCATACACCAAAAGGCGTTTTCAGATTCTTAACAATGATTTCATAATCACCAAGGTATGTAAGGATCAACCTGTTTTAGGATTTAATGTATTCACTGATGGCACTACACAGCTTCTGTATACTGTACTGATAAACAAGATATGAAAATGATCACCCCTCCTTATGATTTGACCCAAAAGAACGAGTTCACAGCTATAATGTCTGCTCTTTATTTCCTCAGCCTATTAAAATTATTACAGATTCTCAATATTCAGGCCAAGTAACTCAAAAGAAAGAAACAGCCAATGTACCTAGAAATAAAACTCAGTTATACACATTGTTCTGTGATTTAGAAGATATTGTACAAAATAGATCACAACCCTTTCACATTATGCTTATCCCATCTCATACCGGTCTTCCTGGACCACTTTTTAAAGGTAATGACATAGCTGATCAAATCCTTGTGGGATCATTAGAATTAGCAAGGGAATCCCATCAGAGATTTCATCAATCCACTAGAATGCTTGCTAGGACCTTTGATATCACTAGAGAGCAAGATAGGCAAATAGTTAAAAGATGTTGTTATTTGCAGTCCCTCTATATCCAACAGTGTAAATCCCCATGGCCTGTCACCCAATGAAATTTGGCTATCTGATGTTACTCATTATTCTGTTTTTGGGAGACTGAAATATATATGTATATGTATATATATATACATATATATGTATATATATGTATATGTAACTGTGGACACATATTCAGGGTTTACATGGACAACTGCTATGTCTGGGGAAAAAAACCTTTCCTGTTCTAGAGCATCTCATTACAAGCTTTGTTGCTTCGGGTGTGCCAAAACAATTAAAGACTGTCAATGGCCCCACATACACTTAAAAAAGCATAGGTGAATTTTGTCTTCAATGGGGTATTCACCATGTCACTGGGCTTCCTTACAACCCCACAGGTCAGGCTGTTGAAAGAAAAAAAACTGTATACTTAAAACTGCACTCCAAAAACTGAAAGGGGGAATTTGGAGCATGATGAATGTTGGAGTTGTCACTATATGTAATAAATTATTTGATATTAGATTATGAAAATAAAACACCAGCAGAAAAACTCTGGGGTGTTACTAACCACACAATGAGTAATTGTAAAAGATCACAGCCCCAGGCAACTGCAGTTACTGAATGGGTGATCTTGAAAAATGATAAGTGACAATGGTATTGTCCACTTAAGGTAATACTTTAAGGCCCAGGCTATTTGTCTGTCTCCACAGATGAAAAAGAGGAAGTCTGGGTACCAAAAAGGAGAACAAGGACTGTGGCAACAAATGCAGAGACAGGGCATTCAATACCACCCCCCAACCAGAACTAGTACCAGATGAGGTTGGCAGCAGAGGAGGAGCCAGAGCCTAAATGAGGGCAAGCATATGGTGATCCTGCTCACTACTATCATTACTCAGCTTCGAGTAGCTACCTCTACAAGATACTGGGCCATCCTCAGTCATTCACCCATTCACCTTGGGTGGAGATGGTTGGGTAGGGGGAGTGTCTCCCAGAAATCACTTTAGAAGGAAATAGGTCAGTCCTTATTTCCCAAGATTTTGATATTCATAATGCAAACGTAACCCCTCCTGTGCTTGATTTTAATTTTGCTGTGTTAGTGGATGAACCATGTGTTTTTCTACTTTTAATATGTCTTCATGTAGCTTAGTAGAAATTATCAATTAACATTATGATTCTCAATCAATTGTTGGATTTGATCATGAGTATATGAAAGTTTTATAACTTCAGGCAATTGACCACTTAGGAATAAATATAGTCTGATCATTTTCTTTATGAGTTGAGCCTTCACATCAAGGTAATTTTGTAAAGTATAATTTTGGCTTATGTGAACTATAATGGGTCCTGGACCCCCAGCAGTTACTACAGCTTCAAGTGCCAGCAGCAGAAACCTGAGGATACAACCATCTCCTCCACAGAGCTGGTGAAGCAAGTCATCAAGTATGCAAGGCACCTGGAGATGATTGTCTGAGGGCAGGGGGTGTGGGAAGGCTGAGAGACTTATTTAAAAGGGGAATAGTATGGGTCAATAAATGACAAGAAGAAGCTGTTCCCCCATACTCCTGAACAGCCTTTTTTACCTCCTCAAGATCTTTTATATTTAATTTTGCCATGTCCTATTGCCCTGGGCATCTACTATAACAGGGTATGCTAACAAATTGCAGCGTTTAAATCCCATTTCTTTTAATGTGTGTCCTTCCTCTTTTATAAGTTTTTGAAAAGGTGTATATCATTCTGAAACTATGGTGGGACTGCCATAAGGCTTCCCAGATTTTTCAGTTCCCCATGAGGGATTATACAGTGGACATGGACTGAGGTTAAGAGGTTTGGTATTTTCTAGGCGTCTTTTTCCCAGAAATTCAGGAAGTGTTGTCTCTTCCTGAGCCTTTGCTCTCACCCATGACAGTCAATATTTCTTTAAGACCTGTTTTGTCTTCAAGACATACTTTAATGACATTATAAATTGCAAATATGGAACCAGAGTCACTCTCCTGCCCATTCTCCTTAAAATAATTGACTAAAGCCTCTCCCACTGCTTCCCAATCAGGTCCTCTGATCTGGGAGCCACTAGGGAACCATGGGGCTGCCTGATAGACAATTAAATTTTTTTTTCTGAATCTTTATTAATTTATTGATTTCTTTTTCTTTTTCTTTTTTTTTTAGGGCAATTGGGGTTAAGTAACTTGCCCAAGGTCACACGGCTAGGTTTTTGTTTGTGTGTTAAGTGTCTGAGTCGGGATCCGAACTCGGGTCCTTCTGACTCCAGGGCCAATGCTGTACTCACTGCGCCACCTAGCCGCCCCTTATTAATTTATTAGTTTAGTTTTAGTTAACAATATTCAATTCCATAGTTCCTTGATTTTCAAATTTCCTTTCCCTCCCTCCCCGCAACAGCCCCCACCCCGCCCTGACAGCATATAGGCCAGTATAAGATCTCCACTTACTGTAGCCAGCACAGTTGCTGGGCTAGCTAGCAGTGAGAATAATGAGACTGGGGTGAAATCAATAGTCTGTTTATTACAGGACCATTTCATACAGTGCCAAAGATACAAGGGGCTCACAGAGTGTACATGGCCCCCAACAGAAAGTCTACATGACCCAAAGGAATGCAATGTACAAGGACCCTCCCTTGGTCTTGTTTACTATTTACCCTTGCTTAAGGTCAGTTATTTATTAGGGCAATATGATAGGCCCATATCTGGAGGTATAAACAAAAATATTACACGCCCTCGTGCTTATCTGCCCTGTAACCTTGCAGATAATTATATAGGGGAGGGGAATATTCTGCTAACAGGGCCAGAGAACCCCTGAAAGTTCTCTACAGAAAGTGACAACAGAAATGCATCAGTAGAGAGTGCTTGGTCCCCCTTTCTAATAATCCAGGTGTTTTTTGACATGGAACAAAGGGCACAATAACATCATGAAGAAACACAGGAAAATCTTCACGAGAAAATCTGGTCCTGGGTCCAACCTTCCATTTGTCTGGGGCAGCTAATTTCACAAGAGAGTGGTAGAGCCAGGCAGGGATAGCGTTCACTTTGATAGGATCTGATAGTGGTACAGGCGAGGCATCTCTAGCCGATTTCAGGACCCTCCCTTGGTGTCTTGCAATCCCTGTAGGAACTTAATTAAGGAAGAATTAGTAGCCTCAGCTCATGACTCTTCTGCAATCACTGGGAGAATGGGTGGAGGCCATCCAAACATAATTTCAAAGGGAGAAAGCCAAATTTGGTTGAGGGTGCACCTACCTTTGTTTCTAGGACTAATTTGATGAGGAACTCCTTCAGGGTCCTGTTGGTCCCCTCTGCTTGGCCTGAGACCTAGAGTCAGTAGGCACAAAAGCTGACCCATTATCAGTGCCCAACCCAATCCATCAGAAGGCAAACAGGGGAAGGAGTTTGTTCAGAATTTTCTAACCTACCACTAGCACCTTGTTACAGTTCTTAACAGAATTTTGGGGAATGAAGTACCTGTCTCTCAAGAGTAAGCTCATTTTCCTGGCTCCCAAATGAGTGATATGATGGACTCCCATCCTCCCTAATGCTTGTGGAAATTCTCCTATCTGGGAAGGTCCACCAGCCTGACTGGTCCTCCTCTTTTTTTTTTCTGTTTAGCCAAGGAATCATCTGAGTGTGAGTAAATTGGAATGGGCTGGGTGGAAGGAGGTTCTGGGAAAAGGGCCAGACTGTAGCTGCTCAATTTCCAACAGCCTCTGAGGATGATAGCTAGACAGGAAGGGAGCTGGGGGCAGCTTCATTAGGATTCCATTATTCCCCCTTCAAAGAGTTGGGACCCAAAATCATTTGGGAGAAGGGACAAAGATCTCAGCTTCTGTAGTTTCTCCAGGCTGAAAAGGGGAGTGGAGCTGTCCCAGTTTTAGTGGATTCTGAGGAGGACATTAAGTGAGAACAACCACAGATCCCATTCAGGGGGATAATACATACCCACTGCTTGCTGCCAACTGTAGGTGAATTGGCCTGTAATCTGAGAGACACAAAGCTGACAATTTAATTAATAAAGGCAATGAAGTTCAATATACAGGGTCCAAGATAGAAGGAGAAAGGCAGATATATCTAATAACAGGCAGTTGATGAGCCAAAGTACATTTTACTAAACTATTTAGGCTGTAGAAAGGAATATACTTCTAGGCTGAATAGCTCATATCTAACACACACACTTTAGTAGCTCAGATGTATCCCAGCCTCATTATATGGGATAATGATTAACTTGTGTTTGTACTTTTGTTTCACAAACTTATTTTCCCTTTGTCTAATTGTTCCCATGTCATTTTCCCCTCCAACAAATGCTTTATTAACTTCTGGTATATATCATTCATTTCCTCCAGATTTTGAGTTACATTTTTCCCCATTTTCCCCTACCCACCACCCCAGAATTGCAGTCCCACAAGATATCCCCTCATCCAATCTGCTCTCTCCCATATCCTCTGCCATACCCCCTTAGACTTTGTCATAGGGCAAGGTGAATCTCTGTTATTTGAAACATTTAATTTTAAAACTTCGAATTCCAGATCCATTCCTCTTCTCCCTTGTCACCCACTCCCTCTGGGAAGATAAGCAATTCAGTATGTGTTGTACATGTATAGCTATGCAAAACAATACCACAGTAGATATAATGAAAAGACTGCTAGTATTTCCCTCCCACTCATCCCACGCCCCACCTGGTCCATTCCCTACTTTGATCCTGTCCCTCTTCGAAAGTGGGTACCTCCAAACTCCCCTTGCCCCAGAGTGCCCTCCCCTCCATCATCCCCCCTGTCATCCCCCTTCCCCCTACTTTCCTGTAGGGTGAGATATCTCATTTAGTATGTATGTCATTCTCTCCCTGAGCCAAATTGAATGAGAATATGGTTTTACCTTTTTGCCTTCCTCTTCTTCCCCTCCTCTGCAACCACTTCCCCTTGCCTCTTCTACATGATATAGTTTACCTCACCCTGTCTCTCCCCATCTCCTCTTGCCACATTCCTCTCTCACCTCTTAACTTGACCCCTTAAGTATCATCCCTTCCCACCAAATTCAACCTGTGCCCTCTATCCATGTATACCTGTAAACATATATACATCCATTCACATATGTATGCATATGCTGATATACCCTTCTTCAATTATTTTCATACTGAGAAAAGGTTTCATCAGTCACAGCTATAGTTTTTCCATGTAGGAATGTAAATAGTTCAAGTCTAACAACTTCCTTTTGATTTCTTTTCCCTGATTACCTTCTCAAGCAGCTCTTGCTTCTTGTGTCTGCATGTCAAATTTTCTATTCAACTCTGGTGTTTTCCTCAAGAATGCTTGAAAGTCCTCTATTCCACTGAATGACCATATTTTCCCCTGAAACAAAATACTCAGTTTTTCTGGGTATGTAATTCTTGGTTTTAATCGCAAATCCTTTGCCTTGCAGAATATCATATTCCATGCCCTTCCATCCCTCAGTGTAGAAGCTGCCAGGTCCTGCGCCATTCTGATTGTGTTTCCACAATATTGAAATTGTTTCTTCCTGGCTGCTTGTAGTATTTTCTCCTTGATCTGGTAAATCTGGAAACTGGCTATAATATTCCTAGGAGTTTTCTTTTTGGGATCTTTTTCAGGAGGTGATCAGTGGATTCTTTCAACCTCTATTTTCCCCTCTGGGCCAAAAACATCAGGGCAATTTTCCTTGTGAATTTCTTGAAGAATGATTTCTAGATTCTTTCTTTGATAATGGCTTTCAGGTAGTCCAATAATTTTTAAATTATCTCTCCTGGATCTATTTTCCAGGTCAGTGGTTTTTCCTATGTAATATTTCACATTGCCTTCTATTCTTCATTTGTTTGGATCCGTTTAACAGCATCTTGATTTCTCACAAAGTCATTAGCTTCTATTTGCTCCAGTCTAACTCTGAAGGAATGAATCTCCTCAGTGAGCTTTTGAGATTCTTTTTCCATCTGGCAAATTGGCTTTTTAAGGCATTCTTCTCCTCATTGCCCTTTTGAGCCTCCTTTGCCATTTGAATCAGCCTACTTTTTAAGGTGTTATTTTCCTCAGTCAGGCTGTTGACTCTAATTTCATACTTTTGCTGCATCCTTCTCATTTCTCTTCCCAATTTTTCCTGCACTTCTCTTATTTGGTTTTTAAAATCCTTCTTAAGGTCCTCTATGGCCTGTAACCCGCTCGTTTTTTTTTTTTTTTAATTTGGGGCTTTTGGTGCAGGTGTTCTGACCTCACGGGCCTCCTCCAGTTCCATGCTTCAATCCTCTTTGCCCCCAAAATAAGAGTCTAATGTTGAACTTTTCTGTTTGTTTTGTTTCCTTTGCCTAGGCATGTTGCTACTCAATTACTT
Source organism: Gymnobelideus leadbeateri (assembly GCA_011680675.1). Classification (NCBI taxonomy): domain Eukaryota; kingdom Metazoa; phylum Chordata; class Mammalia; order Diprotodontia; family Petauridae; genus Gymnobelideus; species Gymnobelideus leadbeateri. The sequence goes on from WOXC01003896.1 coordinate 275,748, forward strand.
GACTTTTGTGCTTGTTGCCACAGTAGGACTCTGCCACCAGACAAGGGAACTTCCATCCCAAAGGTTGGGGTCTTCTCAACTTCCGGAGGTATTAGTTGGGTGGCCTCTGTGAAGCCTCCACACACTCTGGGAAGCTGGATATCCACCCCAAGACCTCCACCCCAGACTGCAATCCAAATCCAGGGAGGTTAAAGTAAGAGCGATTGACCCCCAGAATGAACGCTGGATCTCCCTACAGTTTGCAGGCCAGGGGCTGAAGTTGCAAATGAAGCTGCAAAAAGGCACCATTGCCACATTTCCCCAGCCACTTCTCGCCCCCAGGTGAAGAACTCTACACGTTCCGGAATCCTGGTCTCAAAATCCTTAGGGCACTAACTTCTCACTTTGTCCTAGGCATATCTGTGTTGATAATTCTGGAATGGCCACAGCTGCTGGTGTTCTGGGGTCCCTCTAGCCAGCTGCTGGCCCTGCCTCCCTGGGGCTAAAACCGAGACTCAGGTGGACCTGGGCTCAGCTCCCAGAGCCCTGTGCTGTTGGTTCCCAGAGCATGCACTGACCACTCCCTGCAGGGCTGCTGGGCTGTCCTCAGCAGGAGGTTAGCTTCTCTATGTCGTTCTGTGGGCGCTGGAGCTCCAGATGTTGTTCAGAGTCCCCTTTTACATGATTTTGAAGTGGTGTGGGTGAGAGCGCCTTGCACATGCTGTTTCTATTCTGCCATCTTGGCTCCGCCCTCCCATGTCATTTAGAAAAAAATATACATAATCTATTCCAGAGATTTAACCTTTTGCTTGACTATGCAGGTAGGCAGATGACAAGCCCGTGGATTAATTTACCCAGTTGTTTGGGATATAGAAAGATTACACATTAAGACTGAGAATAGCAAAATTTCACATACCTGCATTGTATTTTACTCTATTTCACTGACCACTTGCTCTAATTAGAGAAATCTGTCATAAAAGGAAAAAGCAGGGATGTGCCAGATATGACAGGATAAAACATCCTTAGCTCAGTTTGACTTCAGATAAGAGTCACTTTAAATCCATCTCATAGCCATACTCAGGAATAGCCAGGTGGAAAACATTCCTTTTCAAAGGAAGGTGATGGGGAAACTGAGCCAGGAGGTTCTCAGTTTAGGTGGAGGCTAAAATTGTCCTCTTGGCTTTTGCCAAAAGCAAACCTTCACCTGTAGCAGGATTTCCTTTGACCAGATTGTGGCATTACTCTCTGGTACTGATTTAATGCAGACAACTATATCTAAATTCAAACACAAAATAGTATAAGTTGTATTCCCAATGGCTTTTACCTCAAATGGCAAGTCTCACCAATCACAGCTTGGGGCTTGATATAATTGCTTTTGGAATTGCAATATGCAATAAAAGTTTACCATGACTTACATACATAACAGATTTCATTTCTCAGTAAGCCAGGTTCATTGCTTAGGAACTCCATAACCCAAACAAGCTTTTATTTTCTTCCTGGGGCTGATGACCTTGCCCACCAGATGGCTTCCAGGGCATCTGGCAAGTTAACAAATAAGGAGAAATCAATAGTGATCCCAATGAAGAGGCTGACCCTCCTGTCCACCCTATGATATTCTTCTTATGTACTGATGAAAGCCACATGCTTTCTGCATGGCAAGTCCTTTATTTTAATACTGATTTTTTTCTTTGCCAGGATGTCTTTCAGGGTTCCCATATTTTATTTTTAGGAGAGCTGGCACATGTGGCCTCTGGTTACCTGCTATAGAGCTACACTGGAGGTGACCTTGGCCCTCTTCCTAAGGAGGGGAGTAGGGAGTGTCTAACCTTAGAGCTTCTGGGGGGTCAGCTTTAAGTTTTAACATGATAATAGCAATCATAAATAACTTGTTTAACAATGTTACAATTTTCATAAGTAAGAGTCAACTTGTTTTACCTTCTAAGACAGGATTAGTAGGACTTAACAAAATAACATACCTGGTTTTGAACAAAATTTTCCACTGTCTTAGTTTTAACTAAATTCAGACCAAAAGTTGCTTTTTCTAATGCCATCTCTGGCTCACAATGTTCACTCAAGTTTTACAATATACAGTGTAGAAATACAATAATATAAACAGTAAAATGACAGTAATTGAATTTCCAAATCACATATAAAAATTATTGATAGAAAATTGGGCTCACCAAATATAGAGGCTAGTTGAATTCTGACCTCATTTTTCCCCTCTCCTTTTCTCATCTCCACACAGTAGCAGACCCTGGTTGTGGGGGTGGTCATTTTGGGCAGGAAGGTGATAGAAGGCATCACTCCTTGTGTGGGAAAGCTCAGCTCTGGGGCTAACCTAGAGCGGTTGGCTTCAGGTGCCCCAGGGACCTAGGGCTGTTGCTAGTAGGGGCCCAGTGCAGCTGCTGTGCCTCCCTGACTTGTTCCTTTCACCAGGTGGGAGAGGTTAATTCAAATTCCCTACTATTCTTCTAGCTTTTCACTGTAGCCTTAGCATGGTCAGAGAAGGGACAAGAGGGTCAAGGATCTTAATGGTTCTAACCTCTCACTGTATCCACAGCTCAGTCAGAGAGGCAATGACAGGGGGAGGTCAATGTAGCCCTATCTGGGAAGAACTGGGACCACAAGAAAGAAAATCTTAGCAGTTGTAACTTGTAACTGTGGCCCCAGTTTTGTCAGAGCTGGATCACAGTGAGAAGGCACAGTAGCCCTAGCCTCATCAGAGGTAGGACTACAGAGAGGAGAATCTTAGTGGATTTTTATGACCTTTTGCTCAAGTATACATAACTTAGGTGTTCACTCCTTAGAAACTTCTTTGAAAGGCAAAGCTTTGAATCTGCCAGTCAAGGTGAGTGGGATGTGGAAAAGATCCTAGTCCCCTCTTTTCCATACTGTAGAATTCAAAATTTCATATCTGAGGCACCTCTTTTTCAGATCTTTGCATTTCCCAATTTATCTTTGTGCCAAATAGCAACTAGAATGAATTAAATTACCTGGATGTATATTCCCAATGATATTGCACAGTTCTCTTTCTGTGACACAGGAAAGGGTTAAGTGCTAATCCTATTCCAAAGTGTAGCTTTGAAACCTGCTTCTGTTTGATCTGAGAAGTGACCCCTTTACTCTTTGATAGATCTTAGGGGAGAAGTTTCCCCTTTCCCCCTTTTTCCATTTGTCTTTCTATCTCCCAAGCTTTGGCTGGAATCCAAAGAGGTAGAAAAAAAAATTTTTTTTGTTGCTGCCAACAACCTTCCTTTAGAAGATCATCAATCTTTCTAGTCCAGGTACAGTGTTTTTTTATGCCTGGCTGTGTTTTGACTCTTACAAGGTGGCAGACCCAAGGATGTTTTTTTTTTTCATAGACACAGAGCAGAGGGGACAGATACTGAAAGACAGACAGATATAGACAAAACAGATAGAGTGCTCAAAACACCTAGATGAGGAGACATATGACATGACCAGGAGGGACTTCCCAACAGGAACCAGAGGGGAATTCCCACAGAACAGACATATACAAACAGAAAATGCACATTGACACAGAGTACTCAAAGCACCTAGACCAGAAGACATAGAAAATATACAGAATCCAGAACAGAAACCAGGAATGGGTGGAGACCTGATGTGTTGGGAGCACCCTGGAGCACCAAGGAGAATGGTGTGTTTCCACTGAAAACACAGCTGCTTCCCGCCCAGTTCCCCACCAGAACCAGAAGGGAATTCCCACCAGAACCAAAAAATGAAACCTGACTTACCTCCACAGGTCTCAATCCACAAGTTTCCAAATAAGGACAGTCAGCTTCGAGGGGTGAGTTAGTTCTCTTCCGACTTGAGTCCAGCACCCTGGAACATCTCAGGGGCTGGCTCCCCTGGAAGTCAGGGCAAGTAGATGCATGCATTCCAAGGATGAGACCCTTCCTGGTCTGGGTCTTGGGGAGTGCCAAGGGATTCTCCCTAATCTCGCTGGGGCCTCCAGAAATGTTGTGCCAAAAATGAAGTGAGGCAAGACCCAGGGCTGAAATTAATGTGGATTTAATGAGGGCCCAGCTCTCAGGAGTATAGGCTCAAATCAGACAACTGCCAACAGGGGTATAGCCAGGGGATTTAAAGATAAAAACCACAAAGTAACGATCAGATTTGTACAAAAGCAGGAAATTGCAAAAGCAGAGGAATGCAAGTGGTTAATTCTCAGTTTAGGGACTTATATGGAATATGGTTAAGTTTCATTTTCCTAAAATAGGGTGAGTGACTATACCTTGGGCAGTCATTCTCAGCATGAGCAGGGACTCTGTGGTGGGACTTTAAACCCATGAAGAAGGGAGCACAGGGCGGCTAGGTGGTTCAGTGAGTAAAGCATTGGGCCTGGAGTCAGAAGGACCTGAGTTCGGATCCGAACTCAGACGCTTAAGGCACACACAAATAAAAACCTAGCCATGAGACCTTGGGCAAGTTACTTATCCCAAATTGCCCTCCAAAAAAAAGGAGCGCAAAATGGTGGGGACCGAGACAAGATGAAGGGTGACTTGGGGTTGGGTCCAAAAGTTTGTGTCTGGCAATAAAGGAGTAGCATCTCTAGACAGTCAGCTTATGTCCTCCTGATGAAATTCAATTGGCTCCTTTTGGAATGGGCCAATGTGAGAATTCCAAATGGTTCTGACAAGAATGACAGTCATTAAAGATAATACTGATGAAGATGATGATGATGATTATGACAACAATGATGATGGACAATGGACGACGATGAAAATGGTGGCGATGGTCATTTCTGTCCAATTTTCCTTTTATTGGCCATGCCTAAACCCTGAGGATTCAGTGAGATGAATACCAATATAGACCACACATGAAAGGGAAGGTTTCTGGTCAAAGTGACAAGATCAGAAATCTAAAAACACATTAGACCAAATTGGAAAAGAGGTATAGAAACTCAATGAGTAGAAGAATACCTTCAAAAACAAAATTGGCCAAATGGAAACAAAGGCCCAAAAATTCACTGAAGAAAAAGGTCCTTATGAAGTACAACTGATCACAAGAAAAAGGAGGTATAAATGGTCACCAAAGAAAATAATACCTTAAAATTATAATTGAGTTAATGGAAACTAAGGACATGATAAGAAATCAAAAAACAATAAAACACAAACAAAAGAAAGAAAAAGAATAGAAGTTAATGTGAAATATCTTGTGGGAAAAATAAGTGACCTGGCAAAAAGATCCAGGAGAGATAATTTGAAAATTATTGTACTGCTTGAAAACCATGAACACAGCCCAAAAATATATTAAAAAAAACTGTGCACAACATGTTTTAAGTAATTATCAAGGAACATCATCCTGATATTCTGGAACTAGAGTAACCAGAAATAGAAAAAAAACTCATAGTTACCTCCTGAAGGAGATCTCATAATGCAAACTCCCTGGAATGGTATACCTAACTTCCAGAGCTCCCAGGTGAAGGAGAAAATATTTTACGCAGCCATAAAGAAACAATTCAAGTATCATGGAGTCATAGGATGACACAAGATTTAGCAGTTTCTACATCAAAAATCTGGATGGCTTAGAATATGATATTGTAGAGGGCAAAGGAGGTAGGATTACAACTAAGAATCACCTACGTATAAGAAATGAGTATGATCCTTCAGGGGAAAAATGGATATTCAATGAAACAGAGGACTTTCCAGCATTCTTCATGAAAAGATCAATGCTGAATGGAAAATCTGACTTTCAAATATAACACTGGAGGGAAGCATAAAAAGTTAAACAGAAAAGTAAAAGCATAATAGACTTAATGAAGTTAAATAATTTACTTTCCTATACTGGAAGAGAATACATGTAACAGAAGAAATTTTCATTATTAGGGCAATTAGAAGGAGTATATGTATGTATGTGTAAACATCAGACAGAGAAGTGAGGTGAACATAAAGAGATGATAACTACAAACAAAATTAAAGGGTGAGGAAGAGGAACATATTGGGAGTAGGAAAAGGGGGAGGTAGATTGGGGTAAATTATCTCATGTAAAATAGGCATTTGATTTTACAGTGGAGATGAAGAGGGAGGAGGTAGAGTAGAACACTTGTGCTTTATTTTCATTATAATGAGTTCAAAGAGGAAATACAATACACATTCAAAAGGGAATAGATATCTTTCTTACCCAATAGGAAAGTAAGAGAAAAAATGTATAAAAGGAGAGGTGGAAGAGATAGAAGGTGGGGAGATTAGAGAAGGTGTTAGTAAGAAGCAAAACACTTTTGAGGGAGGGAAGGAAGGGACCCAGAGAGAGAGACAGAGAGAGAGAGAGAGAGAGAGAGAGAGAGAGAGAGAGAGAGAGAGAGAGAGATAAAGAGAGAGAACAAAATAAACAGGGGTGAAATAGGATGTAGAGAAATACAAATGGCCATCATAACTATGAACAATTTTGCCAAGTCAAATTCCTCTGATAATGACTTCATTCATAACATCTACAGAAAACTGAGTCAAATTTTTAAAAAATTAGAAACATTCTCCAACTGACAAATGACCAAAACACAGGAACAGTCTCTTTGCCGTATGCAAAAATCATCTAAATTACTAGTGATTGGCAAATGGCAAACTCAAAAATTCTGAGGCACTACTACCTCACACATATTGGATTGGCTAATAGGACAGAAAACGAAAACGGTACATGTCAGAGGGGATGTGGGATAAATTGAGAGTTTAATGCACTGATGGTAGAGTTGTGAAGTGATTCAACCATTTTGTAGAGCAATTTGGAATTATGCCCAAAGGGCTATAAAACAGGCCTACCCTACTACTCTGTATGCATCCTAAAAGAAAAAAAAATGTATACAGATCAACATAATTATAGCAGCTCTTTTCTGGGGGCAAAGCATTGGAAAATTGAGGGATTAGACCATTAATTGTGAATGATCAAACAAATTGTGATATATGATTTTGATGGAATATTGTTATGCTGTAAGAAATGATGTTTGGATGCTCTGGGAAAAAACTAGAAAGACATACATGACCTAATGTAAAGTGAAAGGAATAAAATCAGGAGAACAGTATATGCAGGAACAGCTATTATATAAGATGAGCAGCTGTGGAGGACTTAGGTATTATAAACAATAGAAATATCCAAGACATCTCTAAGGGACTTATCATGAAAACAGCTATCCATCCCTAGAGAAAGAACTGGTGGAGTCTGAATACAAATCAAAGCATACTCTTTTACTTTCTTTATTTTTCTTGAAGGTTTTTCTATGATTTCTTTTACAACAATTATGTTTTGCATGAATATAAATGTATAACCTATATCAAATAACTACCTGGCTCAATGGCATAGGTGCATTTGGGAGGGAGGAAGGGAGAAATTCAAAATGTTAATAATGGATGTTAAAAATTGTCTTTACATGTAACTGGGGAAAAATAAAATTCTAAATGAATATTTTCAAAGCCCCCAACATAAGTAGGCCATTTTTGCAGACCCTTTACATAGTGTGAATTTACCCATGGATCTGGAAAAAGGCAGGAGGTAGGCAGGAAGGAGAACACACCTCTGTGGAGGAGTGGGCACATGGTTCCAGGACACATTGGGGTTGTATGCAGAGTAGCAAAAGTAGGAGGGGCAACTCATGGCTTGTGGGGACAGCCACATCAGGATTGGTTGAAACTGAAAGGAGTAACACACAGGCAGCAGACACATGGAGGGTGGACATGGAAACTTTCAGGAGAGAACAGGCCACATGCAGTGGGTACCAGGGACAGACACACAGTACCCAAACCTGGAGGGATAAAATACTAAAATGCAGAGACCAAACTCTCAGGTGGGTGGGCAGCCAAAACCAAGGTCTCTGCTCTCAGCACTGGAGGTCTCAAGTCAAGCCTTGATCCAGCAGTGGTGGTAGTCGTCTCTCTGCAGTTCTGTCCTTCTGCTTTCACTAGAAGGATTTCCTTTAGTTCTTCTTTTTGGGGGAGGTAGGAGGGGGGTGGTAGGAGTCCACAAAGAGCAGGTTGAGGTTGAGGAGCAGAGCTGTTTTGTTTCTTTTTGGTAATGCTGACTTCATATAGGATTCCTTATATAAAGTCTAATTTGCATGATGTCAATTTACATAAAGCAGAATCTATCCATATTCCTTTCTAAACCCATTCAGTTTCCTCCAGAGCTGGTTAATATCTAAGTTTTCTAAAATTCTATTACTCTTCAAAAATTCTTCTTTACTCATTTTATGGCTAGATTTATTTTGCTCTTAGAAGGAAACAGTGAGGTCCCCCCAAAATTTACTTTCTATTTCTCCCTGCAAATCATTTAACTTTCCTTTAAGGATTTTAATCCTTTGTTTTAAGATGAAACAGTACTTCCTTGTCGCTCTTGCTTCCACCTCCTCAAATTGGCTCAGTCCTAAAACTTCTTTCTATGGAGGATCCTTCTACATCCTCAAAGCAGAGAATAGAACAAGTGGGAGGTGGGATAGGAGGGAAGGAAATATATCTTTTACAATATATCCACTGTGGAAATGTTTTGCATAGCTACACATGTACAAACTACACTGAATTGCTTCTCTTCCCAGTAAGACTGAATGACAAGGGAGGAAGGGAATGAATCTGGAATTTAAAGACTGAAAATCAAATGTTAAAAGTGTGTGTGTGTGTGTATACTCTTAATTATATTATTTTACATGTAAGTGGGAAATAAGATATACAGGTACTGGGGCACAGAGATCCACTGTGCCCTGCTGGAAAATCAGAGGGGGTATGGGGGAAGATATGAGAGAGAGCAGATTGGAGGAGGGGATATCCAAGGGGATTCCTATTTTGGCGTGGTGGGTAGGGGAAAAATGGGGAGAAAATTGTAACTCAAAGTCTTGTGGAAATGAATGATATAACTAGAAATTAATGAAGCATTTGATAAAAAAGAATTTCAATCAAACATCAATTTTTCAAATAAATGTTTGCTGCTGATATGACTTCCTTGTCTGTCATTCCTTTGAACAAGAGGTAGTTTCCTTGTTTACCTCTTTTAACATGGCTATTTTTGCTTTCAATTTCTGTTCTAGTCCCCTGTTTATCTCTGTGATTTTCTCTTTGTTTTAAGTGTGTTTCTTCTAAAACAACAAAAACAAGAATACATTGGTGGGTCCTAGTTTCTAATTTGTTTTGCTATCTGCTTCCATTTTATGGGTTATTTCATCCCATTCACAGTTAGGATTACTGACTATCCTGTTCCTCCTCTAATTTCTGTTTTACCTGTGACTGCTGTATTCTTTTATCAGGCCACCGTTTTATCACCACTTTTCTTTCCTTTTCCCATTTCCTTATTTACCTCCAGTGCAAGATAGATTTTTATGACCAATTGAGTCAGCTCATATGTGTGTACACACACACACACATACACACACACACACGCCTGCGCGCATGCAAAGATATAGATAGATATTTCCCTTTTTGAATACTGATGTGAATGAGGTTCAAGCATTGGCTATTCTGCCCCTACCATCTTCCACTTCAAGTTAAATGCTCTACCTTATAAACCAAATTTATGAGTGCTTGTTTCTACCATGTATTCTCTCCCCTCTGCCTTCTCCTAGGGCATACATATTTCTCAACTATCTATGTGTACATCATTCCTACTTAATTGCCTCAGTCCTAAAACTTCTTTATATGGAGAATCCTTCTACATCCTCTGATAATGAAAACATTTTTAGAAGACAGTGTGTATCATCTTCTCTTATAGATTAAGTTTAATCTTATTGAGTTACATATATATTCTCCTTCATATTTACCTTTTAATGCTGCTTGTGAGTCTTGTATTTGAAAATGCTATTTTCTCTTCCTCTCTTGTCTTTTCAACAGGAATGTTTCAGTGGCTTCTATTTCATTAAATATCCATTTTCCCTCCATGTGTTTCAGAAAGAAGAAGCCTGTAGTAACTGGAGTGTTCCCAGGACCAGTGTCTTCAGCCCCAATGTCTTGTCTGCTGAGTGTTCTGAGGGTAGATGTGATTCCTCAGTGAGCAATCCTGTAGCACCCAGTGTAAGAAAGAGACTGGAAAGCCTGTCTGGGTAAAGAAACCAACCTCCGTTAAGAGAAACAAAGGTGGGGTTACAGACTGCACTGGGCAGACTATAGACCCCACCATTGTTTCTCTGAAATGTTGATTTCTTTGCTCAGAAAGGCTACCCAGCTTCTTTCTTACACTGGAATCTTCCCAGAGACACTGTCTTCCACCACAAATATCTTTGCCTCTGAGTGTTCAGAGAGTAGGAGTGCTTTGACAGAAAGTGATCCTGCAGTAACAGGAGTGTTCCCAGAGAGACTCTCTCCCACCACAAATATTTTTGTCCTCCATGTGTTCAGAGACTAGAAGTGCTTTGACCGAAGTGATCCTGTAGTAACAGGAGTGTTCTCAGAGAGACTTATCTTCCACCACAAATTATCTTTGCCTCCGAGTGTTCAGAGAGTAGGAGTGCTTTGACAGAAAGTGATCCCGCAGTAACAGGAGTGTTCCCAGAGAGACTCTCTCCCACCACAAATATTTTTGTCCTCCATGTGTTCAGAGACTAGAAGTGCTTTGACCGAAGCGATCCTGTAGTAACAGGAGTGTTCTCAGAGAGACTTATCTTCCACCAGAAATTATCTTTGCCTCTGAGTGTTCAGAGAGTAGGAGTGCTTTGACAGAAAGTGATCCTGCAGTAACAGGAGTGTTCCCAGAGAGACTCTCTCCCACCACAAATATTTTTGTCCTCCATGTGTTCAGAGACTAGAAGTGCTTTGACCGAAGTGATCCTGCAGTAAAGGGAGTGTTCTCAGAGAGTACCTTCAACCACAAATTATCTTTGCCTCTGAGTGTTCAGAGAGTAGAAGTACTTTGACCGAAGCGATCCTGCAGTAATGGGAGTGTTCCCAGAGACACTCTCCCACCACAAATATTTTTGTCCTCCATGTGTTCAGAGACTAGACGAGCTTTGAAAGAAGCGATCCTGCAGTTACAGGAGTGTTCTCAGAGAGACTATCTTCCACCACAAGTTATCTTTGCCTCTGAGTTTCAGAGGGTAGAAATGCTTTGACAGAAGTGATCCTGTAGTAATGGGAGTGTTCCCAGAGAGACTCTCTCCCAACACAAATATCTTTTCATCTGTATACTATATAGTTGTGTTGACTGATTTTCCCTCCTAAAACAAAAAAATAATATCATTTGTCACATGGCATAGCTCTCAGGGAGGAAAAGGAGAGGGAGGGATACATGGGTTACCAAGATGTAAGATACAATAAAGATCAATATGTTTTTAAATGAGGTGAAGAATCTAAAGAGTATTGAGGCAGAGGTGGGGACAAGGAAAGAAAAGGGTTTTAGACGTGAAGAGTGATTCCTTCCACCTCTGCAGCCTCAGGATTCGGGCTTGGCTTGAGACCCCCAGTGCTGAGAGAGGCGACTTTAGGTTGTTCTATCCATTTATCCCACGTCTGTCTTTCATCCATCCACAGTCAGGTACCAGGTATCTCTCCTCAGCCGATGTCCTCAGCCTGTCCTCTTCTGTGTGTCGCCTTGTCTGACCTCCAAGTGTCTGTGATCTCTGTATTCTTCCTCTCAGTTCTGGCCAGGCCATAATGTTTCTGGTCCCTACACCCACCTGATGCTCTTCCTACTCTTGCTTCTCATTCCCCAGATCCCAGATGTCCTTGAAACGTCTTCAGAACCTACCCTTCACAGGAGCTTGACCTGCTTCCTGCCTCCCTCCCTTGTAGCCAGGTCTTCAGGCAAATTCACATTGCTTTGAAATCATTCTACTTGGTTTTGCTCAGTAGGTCACTTACACAGTGAGGGAACTGTTTGTAGTTGATTAAAAACAGTAAAAACAGATGGCATAAGTGGAAAGCAGTTTGGCAACAATTTGATAGGGAATCAGCACCTCCCAGCATATATCAAATTAAAGTGTAAGGGCATAAGTGACTTAGATATGATAGATACTATAATAAAGTGATCAATGATGAAAATACAAATGAGAGATATAAATATAATCATTAATAATCACTCTACCTTAGACTTACAACTCACTAATTTATTCATTCTATAGCTACAGATTAAGCTCCTCCTATGTGTTGGGCACATAGGAAGATAAGTGGCCTCATTAAGCAATCAGCAAGCACTTCTTAAATATCTTCCACATAGCAGGGACACTGCAAGGTTCTTTAGATGCAAACCCTATAAAGGACACAGTTCTGATGAGGAACGCCCTTGAAAACAACTTGCATCCAGATAATGACCTTGACAACAACTTGTATCCAGAGACCCTGAACTAACCAATCAAGCCCCAGCCCATAACTAATAGAGGACCACAAATCCAAGCAGCACCTACCATTGCTAAACCCATAGCATTCTTAAAGCTAATTAACATGCAGCCTTTTCCATCAGTCCTGGAAACCCTTGCCCAGTAAAAGAACCACTTTTGCCCCACTACTGTGGTTGCTCCTGCCTCCTTAAGGAGAAAAGCCCACTGGATGCATTAAATGCACTTGCTCCATGAGAAGAAAGCCCTAGAAAATGCTTTCAAGATGACAGCACAACACCTGCCTCTCCCTACCCCCAGTAGTTTCTAACCACTAGAAGCTTACATTCTAATGAGACAGAAAATACATAAAAGAATACCGAGAATAAATACAAATATAGATAAAGTACAAGGCTATCTGGGAGCAATGTCACTAGCAGCTGGAATCAAGAAAGGCTTCATGGAATGGGTGAGGCTTGAACTGTGTCTGGTTGGAAAAGTGAAGTATTCTGTGAGGCCTAAGGATAGAGGGTTGGCTTTAGAGTCAGGAAGGTTCAGAGCTCAAGTTCTGTTTTGGGCCCATGCTAGCAGCATGACCACAGTCAAGTCACTTAACCTCTTAGTGCTCCCACACAACTCTCTAAGATCACAGACCTGGTCAGATGGGTTGTCAGTTGAAGAAAGAATATTCTTTGCTTTTTCTGTAAGTTCACTTGACTGTTAAGGTACATAAACTAAAATAACTGAATATTGACCCCGGAATTGAGCCTCTTGCGTGACCAAGTGTGTTATGGCTACATTTCAGTTCCCGGAACTAGCCATTCCTGGAACAATAAACAATGCTGATGGGAAGTGGCCATTCTCCCAGCATTACTGATTGATTACTGTATTTTTTCAGCCTCACCTGGAATTCATGCAAGGAAGCCAAACCATGTGAAACAACTTATGAAAGTTTTAACTTCTTTGTTCTCCCTGCATAAAAACTCCCAAATCCCTCCCTCTCATTGGGATCTCACCCATGGAGAGGACGCTCTGCCTGGGACTTTCCCAGCCAGGACTCTGAGGCTGTGCCCCGGGATCCCCCAGCCACTGCAAGGATGAGTTGGTGCTCCCCTGCATCAGTGATGTTTTCTTTAACTTTCCCTTCTGTACTTATTATTATTATTATTAATATTATTATTATTATCATTGTCATCTATGTTATAGTTCTCTTGATCTGTTGGTTTCGTTATTGTACTACTCCTATTCCTTGCCTATTCTGATTATTAAAACATTTTAGCCTTAAAACTGAGTGCAGCAAGTCATTTGTGGGTGCAAACATGAACCTTTAAAAATCTACCCAAAACATCAGTCTTACAGAGGAGGCAGACAGATGAAAGAGTGCATGACTTGGCACACACTGGCCTTAGCCAAAGGTCACATAGGTAGTAAGAGCCTGAGGCTAGATTTGAATGCAGATCTTCCTAATTCCAGGCCCAGTGCTCTAACCACTGAACCTCCTAGATGGAAAGATTCAGAGATCCCAGAATACTGTAGCCAAGCCAATTGCTAGGAGTGTGCCTGAGGCCAGGGAGGGCTAAGGAAAGAGCCCATTCTCAGTTCACTGAAGTTCTACCAGTACTCAGTCCCTTCTAAATTCACCACCTACCCTGAGGAAAAGCTCTAGTTGGCCCACCTGAGTTAGGCTTTATGTATGGTGGGTTCAAGGATCTGGGAGCAGATCTACAATCCTATAGAGCAAGAAAACTACCTGAAATACCTTGAATTACAAGTGGGAACTCATGAATCAGCAGGCTAATGGCCAGGGCTTAGAGGCATGGAAGTCCAGGTAAATCAGGCAAGCCCCTAGCCCTCAAGACTTTGAATTAGCAAGGCAGGGGCCAGGGCCAATGTGTGAGAAACTGAGGAAATACCCCCTGTACCCCAAGAGCAGAGTTCATCTTAAAGTTGTAACAGAGGCTGGGAAATGAGCAGGAAAAAAAAAATAAATCAAAAACGGCCTGGCAGTATAAAGCTATTGTGGCAAGAGTCATGATTAAAATACAGAATCAGAAGAGGACAATAATGCCAAAATATCTAGATGTGAATCCTCAGGGAGAAATATAAACTGAAGTCAGGCTCTGAAAAACCTTCTGGAATAGCTCAAATATGATTTTAAAAATCATATAAGATGGGTAGAAGAAAATTTAGTAGAAGAAATGAGAGGTATGTAAGAAAATGATAAAAAAAAAATATTGCCGGGGGGTGGAGCCAAGATGGCGGAGTAGAAACAACTCATCCAAGCCACTCTCCCCCAAGATCACCTCCAAACTATGTAAAAGGGGACTCTGAACAACTTCTGGAGCCCCAGCACCCACAGAACAACACAGAGAAGCTAACCTCCCACTGAGGATAGCCCAGCAGCCCTGCAGGGAGGACCAGTGTAGAGCCCTGGGAGCTGGCAATGCAGCACTCACAGTGCGGGGAGCCAAGCACAGGTCCCCCTGAGTTGTGGTTTTTAGTGGCCAGGCAAGCAGCTAGCTGGAGGGACCCCAGAATACCAGCAGCTGTGCCCGCTCCAGAATTATCAACACAGACATGCCTAGGACAAAGTGAGAGGTTAGTGCCCTATGGACTTTGGGACCAATGTTTGGGGAACACGTCAGCTTCCTCCCCTAGGGGTTAAAAGCCACTGAGTAGACACGCCATTTTGTCGTTTTTAGAGGCAGCTCCTGCTCCTGGCCTGCGAATTAATTGTAGGGAGATCCAGCGATCAGTCTTGGGAGGTAATCGCTCTTGCTTTAACCTCCCTGGATCTGTTTTGTGATCTGGGGTGGAGGTCCTGGGTGGGTTTCCAGCTTGCAAGAAATGGAAATTGTCTCCCCACACTTTCAGGACGAAAGTTCCCCTGTCTGGCAGCAGAGCCATACTGTGGCAAGAAGCCCAAAAGTCAAATAATTAAGTGGCAACATGCCAAGGCAAAGGAAACAAATTAAAAAGAAAAAGGCAACCTTAGACTCCTACTTTGGGGGCAAAGAGGATCAAAGCATATAACAGGAGGAGGACTGTGAGGTCAGAAGTCCTGCTCCAAAAGCCCCAAAGGAAAACAAGAGCAGGTTACAGGCCATAGAGGACCTTAAGAGGGACTTTAAAAATCAAAGAAGAGAAGTGGAGGAAAAATTGGGAAGAGAAATGAGAAGAATGCAGGAGAAGTATGAAATGAGGGTCAACAGCCTGACTGAGGAAAACAACACCTTAAAAAATGGACTAACTCAAATGGCAAAGGAGACCCAAAAGGGCAGTGAGGAGAAGAATGCCTTAAAAAGTTGAATTTGCCAGATGGAAAAAGAATTTCAAAAGCTCACTGAGGAGATTCATTTCCTCAGAGTTAGACTGGAGTAAATGGATGCTAATGACTTTATGAGAAATCATAAAGCAAGAAGCAAGAGATGCCTGAGAAAGTAATCAGGGAAAAGAAATCAAAAGAAACTTAGAAAAATTGAATTATTTACATTCCTATATGGAAAAACAATAACTGTGACTGATGTTATCTTTCTCAGTATGAAAATAATGGAAGAAGGGTGTATGGTCATATGATTATATATGTGAATGTGTGTATATATGTTTACAGTTATATATAGATAGAGGGCATAGGTTGAATTTGTTGGGAAGGGAGGATACTCAAGGGGTGAAATTATGAGGTGAGAGAGGAAAGTTGTAGAGGAGATGGGGAGAGACAGGGTAGGGTAAACTACCTCATGTAGAAGAAGGAAGGGGGTGTGGCTGCAAGGGAGGGGTAGAATAGGAAGGCAAAAAGGCAAAACCATATTCTCATTGAATTTTGTTCAGGGAGAGAATGACATATATACTAAATGGGCTATCTCAACATGTAGCAGAATAGGGGGAAGGGGGATGAGAGGAGGGATGATGGATGGGAGGGCATCCTTGGGGGGAGGGGAGGTTGGAAGTACCCACTATAGAAGAGGGACAGGATCCTGTAGGGAATGGACCAGGTGGGGGGGTGGGATGAGTGGGAGGGAATTATAAGCAGCCTTGTACAATATATCTACCATAATAATGTTTTGCATAGCTAGACATGTACAACATATACTGAATTACTTATCTCCCCAGAGGGAATGGGTGGCAAGGGAGGAAGGAAATGGATCTGAAATTCGAGGTCTTAACATTAAATGTTTCGAATATATATAAATTAATACTCTTTTGCTTGTAATTGGGAGATAATATGTGCAGGCACTGGGACACAGAGATTCATCTTCCTCTAATAGAAAAGTCGAAGGGGGTATGGGAGAAGATATGGGAGAGAGCAGGTTGGAGGAAGCGATTTCTTTTGGGACTGCTATTCTGGGAGGGTGGGTAGGGGAAAAACAGGGGGGAAAATAATTGTGACTCAAAATCTGGCAGAAATGAATGATGTAAAACAGAAGTTAATAAAGCATTTGTTTAAAAAAAATGCCAACAGCTTAGCTGAGGAAGTACAAAATACATACAAAGATTACAAAAATTCATTAAGGAAAACCACTCTTCATGGTTTTCTTGTATCATTCTCATTTCTCTGTCCAAGTTTTCTCTAATTCTCCTGTTTGATTTTCAAATCCTATTTGAGCTCATCCATGGTCTGAGCATAATTCAGAGATTTCTTATAGACTTCGATGCAGGAGTTTTGACTTTGTTTTCTTCTTTTGTGTTATATGTTTTGATCTTTTTGTCACCAAAGTAAGATTCTATAGTCTGTGTTATTTTGAGCTGTTTTTTTTTTTTTCATTTCCCCATCCAATTAGTTGAATTTTCTGAGGCAGGAAAAGTAAGGCAATTACAGTTAAGTCACTTGTCCAAGATCACACAGCTAGTAATTGTTTCAAGTGTCTGAGGCTGGATTTGAACTCAGGTCCTCCTGACTGCAGACCTCTTTTCTCTGCACCACCTAGCTTCCCCTAATAGGTGTACTTTTTATCACTTTGTTAAATTTTGTTTTAACTCCATGTAGGACTCTGTTTCCAGTGTCAGGGTATATTGGCCCAAGCTTCATGGGTTTTGTAGAGGTGTTTTCAGAGATATTTCTAGGGACCTGTAAATTTTCAGATTTTCTAAGGTGGTGCCATCAAAGGAGAGGTGTTTACTCCTCTGCTGGCCAGTGCTCTGGTCTCTCAGTGAACCCAAGCACTCTTTTCTACAGTGCAACTCTGAGAGGATTCCCTTTCTACCAACACCACAAGCTCTGCCACACCAGCACTTCTTCTAACCCCAAGACTGTACCCTGGGCTGTGACCCAGATCAAAGCAGGAAAAGGCAATAGAATCCTGCCTCAGAGCCAGCAAAGTGATCCCTACAACCACCCTCTGATCAGCTGCTCAATCCTCACGTGTTCTGTGAGCCAAGAAGCAGCTGCTGTGACTGAGCCACCTCCCTGGGATTGGGGCTGGACCAAGAATCTCTCTCTGACCTGATGCTAGGGCCAGACCAAGCTCCTATGTCCTCCTCTCTCCAAGTTCTAACAGCCTTTTCCTATAGACCTTCTAAGTTGTCTTTGGTGTTTGTGGGTAGGGATGTCTGTAAACCACCACAGCTGCCAGTGATTCAGTACCCTGAGGCCTATGACTGCCCCATCTGTGCTGGTGTAGTCCATACTGGACAGTGCTGCTCTCCCAGACCAGTGCAACAGACCTTTGCTGTTGACTTTCCAGGTTGTCTTGGGCTGGCAATTTGTTTCACTCTGTCATTTTGTTTGTTCTGCCCACCTAAAATTTGTCCAGATTCATATTTAGAGGTAGTTGGAGGGCTTTGAGGCAGAACTTGACCTACTCCATGCATTTACTTCACCATATTAATTCCACCTCAAAAACAATTCTTAAAAAAAAATTTGCCTAATGAAAAAGGACATACAGAAGCTAACTGAAGAAAATAATTCCTTCAAAATTAGAATTGAGCAAGACAAAGCTAATTTAATGGCAGCAAGAATAGATCAAACAAAATCAAAAGAATGAAAAAATAAATAGGGGGTGGAGCCAAGATGGTAGAGTAGAAACAGCACTTCCAATGTGATCTGCCCCACACAAATTTCAAACAATGTGAAAGGGAACTCTGAACAACTTCTGGAGCCACAGCAAATTATTGGACTACCTGAAAGCCATGATCAAAGAAAGAACCGAGAAATCATCCTTAAAGAAATTCTCAAGGAAAATTGCCCTGATGTTTTAGACCCAGTGGGGGAAATAGAGGTTGAAAGAATCCACCGATCACCTCCTGATAAAGATCTCAAAAAGAAAATTCCTAGAAATATTATAGCTAGGCTCCAGAACTCCCAGATCAAGGACTAAATACTACAAGCAGCTAGGAAGAACCAATTTCAATATTGTGGAAATACAATCAGAATATCCCAGGACCTGGCAGATTCTACACTGAGGGATCGAAGAGCATGGAATATGATATTCCAGAGGGCAAAAGAGCTGGGATTGAAGCCAAGGGTCACCTACCCAGCAAAACTGAGTATCTTGTTTCAGGGCAAAATTTGGTCATTCAGTGGAATAGAGGACTTTCAAGCATTCTTGATGAAAAAAACAGAGTTGAATAGAAAATTTGATATTCAGATGCAAGAAACAAGAGATGCTTGAGAAGGTAATCAAGGAAAAGAAATCAAAAGGAACTTATTAAAGTTGGACTATTTACATTCCTACATGGAAAAACAATAACTGTGTTTGACAAAACCTTTCTCATTATGAAAATAATTGAAGAAGGGTACATGGCATATGTTTACAGGTATACATGGATAGAGGGAACAGGTTGAATTTGATGGGAAGGGATGATTTTTTTTTTTTGGAGGGCAATTGGGGTTGGGTGACTTGCCCAGGGTCACGTGGCTGTTTGTCTGTTGGGTGTCTGGGGCCAGATCTGAACTCAGGTCCTTCTGGCTCCGGGGCCAGGGCTCTGCTTGCTGTGCCACCTAGCAGCCCCAAGGAAGGGATGACACTTTTTTTTTAAAGCAATTGGGGTTAAGTAACTTGCTAAAGGTTACACAGCTAGTCATTATTTATGCATGGGTGCTCATTTTCTGAGGCCGGATCTGTTCTCGGGTCATCCCAACTCCAAGGCCGGCGCTCTTACTCACTGCGCCACCTAGCCGCCCCTTTAGGGCAATTGGGGTTAAGTAACTTGCTCAAGGTTACACGGCTAGGTTTTTTTTGTTTGTGTGGATTAAGTGTCGGAGGCCAGCTCTGAACTCAGGTACTTCTGACTCCAGGGCTGGCGCTCTATTCACTGTGCCACCTAGCCGCCCCTGAAGGGATGACGCTTAAGGGGTGAAGTCAAGAGGTGAGAGAGGAAAGTGGCAAGAGGAGATGGAGAGAGACAGGGTAGGGTAGACTATGTCATGTAGAAGAGGCAAGGGGACGTAGTTGTAGGGGAGGGGAAGAACAGGAAGGCAAAAAGGCAAAACCATATTCTCATTGAATGTGGCTCAGGGAGAGAACGATTTACATACTAAATGGGATATCTCACCCTGCTGGAGAGTAGGGGGGAGGGGGATGGGAGGGGGGATGATGGAGAGGAGGGCATTCTGGGGGGAGGGGAGGTTGGAATTACCCACTATCAAAGAGGGACAGGATCAAAGTAGGGGAAGGACCAGGTGGGGGGTGAGACGGGTGGGAGGGAAAAATAAGCAGTTTTTTACAAAATATCTACTATGGTAATGTTTTGCATAGCTATACATGTACAACACATACTGAATTGCTTATCTTCTCAGAGTGAGTGGGTGACAAGGGAGGAAGGGAATGGATCTGAAAATCAAAGTTTTAAAATTAAATGTTTCATAAGATGTCCAGGCATTGGGGCTCAGAGATTCACCTTGCCCTAATGGCAAAGTCTAAGGGGATATGGGAGAAGATATGGGAGAGAGCAGATTGGATGAGGGAATATCTAGTGGGACTGCTATTCTGGGGTGGTGGGTAGGGAAAAATGGGGGAAAAATGTAACTCATAATCTGGTGGAGATGAATAATGTAAACCAGAAGTTAATAAAGCATTTGTTTAATTAAAAAGATTTTAAAAAGAAATCATACAAGACAGAGGAAATGTTATAGAAACAAAGTGATATTAAAGCCTTAAATGAAAAAAAAAAGAAAAAATAAATGAAAATGAAAATAAAATACCTCATTCGGATAATGACTGACATAAAACTCAATCCAGGAGAGATAATTTTAGAACTTCCGTACTTCTTGAAAACAATGATAAAAATTTATAAATGAAATAAAACAAAACAAAAGAATTTGGACAGAAATTAAAATTATATATATATATTATATTATGTATATATATTTTTTATAAATTATACTATTTATAATTTCAAGAAATTATAAAGGAAGGGAAAACCTAGGTGGCTCAGTGAATAGAACATCAGCCCTTGAGTCAACCTGAGTTCAAATCCTACCCCAGAAACTTAACCCCTAGTACCCATGTGACTTCGGGTAAGTCACTTAACCCCAATTGCCCTGCCTTCCCCTTCCAAAACAGAAAAAAAAGAAAAGGAACTCATAAAGGAAAACTACTCTGTTTTCTTAGAACCAAGTGATAACTTGGACACTGAAAAAATGATCCATTAATCTCCTGAAAGATATCAAAACAAAAATTGCTAGGAATCTTAGAGCCTAATTCCAGACTCCTGAGTTCAAAGAGAAAAAACTACAAATTCTGAAAAAGAAACCAAAACATAAGCAGGGGTGGGAATAGGATGGATGGGAAGAGACAGAAAGTCATCATTCCTGTTAATGTGAATGGGATGAACTCTCCTATAAAACAGAGGCAGATATCAGAATGGATTAAAAACCATAATCCTACAATATGCTCTCTAAAAGAAACACATTTGAAACAAAGGGAGACCCACAGGGTAAAGGTAAAAGGCTGGAGTAGAATATAATATGCCTCAGCTTAAGCAGAGAAAGCAGGGGTAGCAATCCTTATATCAGATAAAGAAAATGCAAAAATAGATCTAATTAAAAGAAATAAAGGAGGAAACTATACACTGCTAAAAGGTACCATCTAGAATGAAGCAGTATCATTACATCACATATATATCAACCTCCAATCAAGAGGAAATCAAAACAATAATTAGGAATTATTTTTCCCAATTGTATACAAATAAATTTGACAATCAGTGAAATGGAGGAATATTTACAAAAATACAAGTTGCCCAGATTAACTGAAGAGAAAGTAAATTACTTAACTCCATCTCAGAAAAAGAAATGAAACAAGCCATCCGTGAACTCCCTAGGAAAAGATCTCCAGGGCCAGATGGATGTACTACTGAATTCTATCAAACATTTAAAGAACAATTTTTCCAATAATCTACAAGCTATTTGGAAAAATTAGTGAAGGAGTCCTACCAAAGTGTTTCTATGACACAAATATGGTACTGATACCTAAATGAGGAAGAGATAAAACAGAGAAAGAAAATTACAGACCAATTCCCTTCATGAATATAGATGCAAAAATTTTAAATAAAATATTAGCTAAAAGGCTACAGCAACTTATCACTAGAATAATACAGTTTGATCAGGTAGGATTTATTCCAGGACTGCAAAGATGGTTTAATATTAGAAAAACCATCAGTATAATTGATCATATCAACAATAAAACTAGCAGAAACCACATGATTATCTCAATAGATACAGAAAAGGCTTTTCACAAAATACAAAATCCTTTCCTACAAAAAACATTAGAAAGTATAGGAATAAATGGGGCTTTCCTTAAAATAATAGGTAGCTTCTATTTAAAACCATCAAGAAGTATTATATACAATGGGGATAAGTTAGAAGCATTCCCAATAAGATGAGGAGCGAAAGAATGGTGTCCACTATCACCCATCTTATTCAATATGGTATTAGAAATGATAGCAGTAGCAATTAAAGATGAAAAAGAAATCAAAGGAATCAAACTAGGCAAAGAAGAGACCAAGCTATCACTCTATGCAGATGATATGATTATATACTTAGAGAAGTCTATAAGTAGAACTGGCCAAATAAGAAAGGAGATATAAAAACTTTAAGAAAATAGTTTTAAAAAATAATTCCTTAAAAATTTGAATTGGACAAATTGAAGTTAATTACTCCATGATATGAGACATCAAGAAAAAATAAAACAAAATCAAACAAATGGAAAAAATCGGGAAGGGGGATGTAAAATATCTAATTGGAAAACAAATCACCTGGAAAATAGATACAGGAGAGAATTTGAGAATTATTGGACTACCTGAAAGCCATAATTTTAAAAAAGAGTCATCCTCCCCCAGAAAACTGGAGAATTTAAAGCAAGTCTCTCTGATAAAGGCCTCATTTTTTCATAGATATAGAGAACTAAGTCAAATTTAAAAAAAAAATGTCATTCCCTAATTGATAAACCATCAAACTATATGAACAGGTAGTTTTCAGATAAAGAAATCAAATCTCTCTCTAGTCACATAAAAAGTTCTCGAAATCATTTATTTAGAGAAATGCAAATTAAAACAACTCTGAAGTGCCATTTCACACCTATTAGATTGCCTAATATGACAGAAAAGGAAAATAAAATGTTGGAGAGGATGTGGAAAAACTGGAACACTAATGTTCTGTTGGTAGACTTTTGACCTGATGCAACCATTCTGGAAAGGAATTTGGAGCTATGCTTAAAGGGTTATAAAACTATCCATACCCTTTTTTCCAGCAATTCCACTACTAAGTCTGTTTTCGAAAGAGATTTTAAAAAAATCAAAAGGACTAAGATGTAGGAAAATACATACTGCAGCTCTTTTCGTGGTGGCCAAGAATTAGAAATTGAAGTAATAATGCCCATCAATTAGGAAATGGTTGAACAAGTTGTGACACACACTTGTTATATAATTGTGCCACAAGAAATTATAAGCAGGGTGCTTTCAGAAAAACATGGGAAGACTTATGTGAACTGATGCAAAGTTAAATGAGCAGAACCAGGAGAACATTGTACACAGTAATATCAAAAAGTGGATGAATTAGCTATTCCCAGCAACACAATGATATAAGACAACTCATGAAATAAAAAAAAAATAAAATAAAAAAAAACATCGAGAGAGAGAGAGAGAGAGAGAGAGAGAGAGAGAGAGAGAGAGAGAGAGAGAGAGAGACTACCTTGAATGGGAAAAGAGGTTCAGAAAGCCAGTGAGGAGAAGAATGCCTTAAAAAACTGAATTTTCCAGATGGAAAAAGAATCTCAAAAGCTCACTGAAGAGAACCATATTTTTTCAGAATTAGACTGGAGCAAATGGAAGCTAGAGACTTTAAGAGAAATCAAGATACTATTAAACACATCCAAACAAATGAAAAATATAAGGCAATGTGAAATATTGCATAGGAAAAACCACTGACCTGGAAAATAGATCCAGGAGAGAGTTTTTAAAATTATTGGAATACCTGAAATATATGATCAAAAAAAGAACCTAGAAACCATCCTCCAAGAAATTCTCAAGAAAAATTGCCCTGATGTTTGAGAATCAGAAGGCAAAATAGAGGATGAAAGAATTCACTGATCACCTCTTGAAAAATATCCCCAAAAGAAAACCCCTAGGAATATATAATAGCGAGGTTCTGGAGTTCCCAGATCAAGGAGAAATTATTACAAGTGTCCAGGAAGAAACAATTTTAATAGTGTGGAAACACAATCAGGATAACACAGGATCTGGCAGCTTTGACTCTGAGGGATGGAAGGGCTTGGAATATGATATTCTGGAGATCAAAGGAGCTGAGATTAAAACCAAGACTCACCTACCCAACAACACTGAGTATCATGTTTCAGGGGAAAATATAGTTATTTGATGGAATAGAGGACTTTCAAGCATTCATGATGAAAAAAAAAAACAAGAGTTGAATAGAAAATCTGACATTCAGATACAAGAAGCATGAAAAGGTAAACAGGGAAAAGAAATCATAAAGAACTTATCAATGTTGAACTATTTACATTCCTACATGGAAAAATAATAATTGTAACTAAAGAAATTTTTTTCAGTATGAGAATATTTTAAGGGAATATAAATTTGTATATATGTGTGTGTGTGTATATACGTGCATGTATGTATATGTATGTTTCTGTGTATGTAAATGTATATGAAGGTATATATACAAATATGTCTATATAGGAGGGCATATTTGCGTATGAATACATATGTGTTTGTGTATTTATGTGTACAGGTGTACATAGACAAAGGGCACAGGACCAATTGACTAGGAAAGGATGATAATTAAAAGGTGTAATTGAGATGTGAGAGAGCAGTATAATGGGAAGAGTTGGGGAGAGACAGAATGGGGTAAATTATCTCATATAGAAGAGGAAAGGAACTGTTACAATGGAGGGGAAGAATAGTAAGGCAAAAGGAAATGAATCAAACTTACTCTCGTTGAATTTGGCTTATGGAGGGAATGACATACATACTAAATAGTGTATCTCGCCCTATAGGAGAGTACAGGGGAAGGAAAAGAGAGGGAAGATGATGGAGGAGAGGGAAGGTTGAGCGGGGAGGGAAGTTGGAAGCAAGAACTTTTAAAAAAGGATAGGGTCAAAGTAGAGAACACATCAAGTGGGGGGTGGGAGAGGATGGGGGGAAATACAGTCAGTCTTTCACAATATATATACTATGGAAAGGTTTTGCATAGCTATACATCTACAACCTCTATTGAATTGCTTATCTTCCCAGTAATGGTAGGTGACAGTGGAGGAAGGGAAAGACTCTGGAATTCAAAGTTTTAAAATGAAATGTTTAATATATATATATATATATATATATATATATATATATTTACATATATGTGTGCATATGTATCTGTGTGTGTCTGTGTGTGTATATATATGAATATATGTATATATATATATATATATGTATATATATATATATATATGATTTGCATAGCTATACATGTACAACCATATTGAACTGCTTATCTTCCCAGTAAGGGTGGGTGAAAGTGGAGGAAGGAAAAGACTCTGTAAATCAAAGTTTTAAAACCAAATGTTTAATATATATGCATACATATATACATACATACACACACACACACACACACACACACACACACATATATATATATATATACACACATATATATGTGTGTGTGTATGTATATATAAGATATAAAGGCACTGGGACATAGAGATCCATGTTGTGCTATTGGAAATTTGGAGGGCATATGGGGGAGGATATAGGAGAGAGAAGATTGGGCAAGGGGATATTTATTGGGATCACTGTTTTGGGCTGCTGGGAAGGGGAAAGATGGGGAGAAAATTTGTAACACAAAATCTTGGGTCAATGATGTAAACTAAAAATAAACGTAAAATTCAATTAAAAAATAGAATGGAAAAACAATAATGAAAAACTATGTCTGAAAGTAGGTATCGACCATCACCTTAAATCATAGACCAAGATGCTCTGCTCAAAGGAATATAAAATTTGATCACATTCATCTCACAAGATATCTTGAAATTGGGGGCTAGATTTTTTGTATTATTTCTTACTTTATAGAAATAAAAACTGGGACAATTAGCTCTTCTATACCATCTAGTTTCATTTATTATTTCTTGAAATAGAGCTCTGGAAAACCAGGTTTGGATGAAGCCTATCAAGATTCAAATGGAGCTACTTAACTGAGCCTTGAGCCCAAATCACTCTGGTTTTCACTGACTGCAGCCAATAATAGATCCTGGCCTAAGTCTTACCCGGTCATCATTTGGGTTCTGACTGCTCAGAATGATTGTAAAGGATGAATGTCTCTTTTATGATTGGAAACCCTTAGCATTTTTCCTTCCCAGATTAATTTTTTTGAGTAGGCAACCTAGGGCATCTTTTCCCACATTTCTTATCAATCTTAAATCACTGAATAGACATTACCTCAGATAAACTGAGACCTATCAAAGTCCTTAACTTAAAAAAGTCTTAGTTCTTCCACTGCATAATGGGCCTTCTGCAGTCATCATGACTCTGGAGGAGAGACCGAGGTTGATCATTCTGCACAGTCTTGCTTCTCTTAAATCCAATTCACTTGTAAGTAAAGACATCACATTCCTTCTTCTAGAAGGAAGGATGAACACAAGAAGAAAAAGAACAACCAACAATAACAAGAAGGTAAGATCAAAATGGGTAAATGATTCTGATATAATGGTATAAACACATTAGAAGAGCAATGGATAGTATTTACCTGTAAGATCTTTGTTAAAGGGAAGATTTATTTTGTTAACAAACAAGAAATAAAAAACATTATCAGACACTAAAATGAACAATTTTAATTGTATTAAATTTTTTTGAGGGCTATTGTGGTTAAGTAACTTGCCCAAGGTTACACAGCTAGGTATTTTGTTGTTGTTGTTGTTTGTGTGTGTTAAGTGTCTGAGGCCGGATCTGAACTCAGGTCCTTCTGACTCCAGGGAGGGCGCTCTACTCACTGCGCCACTTAGACTGTATTAAATTTTAAAGCTTTTGCACAAAATAAATGCAACCAAAATTAGAAGAATGCAGAAAGCTAGAAACAAGTTATAAAGCAACTGTCTTTGATAAAGTCTCATTTCTCAAATGTATGGAGAACTGCATTAAATTTATAAGAATTTAATTATTTAAGTAAATTATAAGAACATAAGTAACTCCCCAGAAGATAGTCAAAGCATATGAACAAGGACTTTTGAGATGAAGAAAAGAAGCTATCCAAAGTCATAGGAAAAAAGATGCTCTAAATTGCTACTGATTAGAGAAATGCAAATTTACAAAAGATAACTTTGAGGAGTCACCTCACACCTATGAGATTGGCTAGTATGACAAATAAGGGGAAAAAAATAAACATTGAAGGAGATGGGGAAAAAATTGGCCCACTAACACATTGTTGATAGAGTTGTGAACTGATTCCAACCATTCTGGAGAGCAATTGGCAACTATGGTCAAAAGGTTATAAAACTTTGCATACCCTTGGATCTAGCAACAACATTCATAAGTCTATATCCCAAAGAGATCAAAAAAGGGTAAAGAACATACTTATATAAAAACACTTGTAACTGTTCTTTTTTATGGTTGTAAAGAACTAGGAATAGAGGTCACGCACATTGTTTTTGAGGAATGGCTGCACAAGTTGTGTATATGATTGTAATAGAATATTACTCTGTGATAAGAATTGATGAGCACCCAGATTTCAGAATAACCTAGAGTGGCATATATGAACTGGTGCAGAATGAAGCGAATAGAACCAGAAGAATACTGTACATAGTGACAGCAATAGTAGATGAAGATCTCCTGTGAATGGCTAGCTATTCTCAGCAATACAATGATCCACAATAGTTCCAAAGGACACATGATGAAAAATGCTGTGCACCTCCAGAAAAAGAACTTATGGAGTTTAAATGCAGATCAAAGCAGACTATTTTTCACTTTCTGCATTATTTCAATTTTTTTTTTACTTTCAGTCTATGTATTCTTTCACAACGCGACTAATATGGTAATATGACTTGCATGATTGAAAGTGTATAACTCATGCCACATTGCAAACCATCTATCTGAAAAAGGGGGAAGTTGAGAAAGGGACAGAAAAATTTTGGAACTCAAATTTTTTAAAATAAATGTTGAAATTATCTTTACATAGAAATGGGGAGAAATAACATATTATTGAAAAATCCATATGCTGTCCCCAGATCTCCCTGTCAGCTTTAGTTCACATAACTTACATAAAACTTGAGTTAGAGGGAACCCCAGCAGCCATGTCATCCAATCTATACATAAAAGGAATTTCTAGTATAAGAGAAAAATGGCCATTCAGCTATTCCTTGAATATCTCGAAGGAAGAGGAACCCACCATCTCTTGAAGGCAGCCCATTACACTTTTGGAGAATTCTCATTTTTAGGATGTTTTTCCAGATCTCAGGCCTAAATTGGCTTCTTAATAACTTCCAAATATTGCTACTGGAACTCACCTCTATGTCAGCAAAAAGTCCAATCCTTTATCCATATAACAGACTTCTGATTTTTGACTTTTGGTATCCCAGGTTTCTGGGAAACTCTTTATTTAGGCATTTCTTATGTTGGGATAATTATGCTTTATATTTATATAACATAATTTGTTTGATCATGTTGGCAATTAAAGGGCACCCCATTAGTCTGCATTTTTATAACTACTACAAAACACAGTTTTATAAAAATTTTTGTACACACAAGTTTTTCCCATTGTTCTTTGATCATTTTGTTACATAAGTCTAGTAGTTGTATAGTTGGTTCCAAAGGTATGCTTAGGTTAATGCATTTGGAACATACTTGAAAACTGATTTTATGAATGGCTGAAGCAACTCTTAGCTGCACTAGCACTCTATTTTTGGGCCTCTTTTCCCACAGTGTCTCTTACTACTGTCATGTTCGTTTTTTATTGTAATTTTACCAATCAGTTAATAAGTGGCAAATAGTTGTTCTCTTCACTATCTATCTGCATGTCTTCTGTATCACTGATCTCATGATACTCATGGCTATGAAGGAGAACATCATAGTTGTTTTCATTCACAACTTATAACAGAGAAATTTTCAATTTCCTAGTTATTGGTAAGTTTCAGCATTGTTTCATATGTTTATGGCTACTTGAGATTTCGTCCTATGAAACTTACCTGCTTATATTCTTTGACCATTTCTCAGTTGGGTCCTTCCTCTTATGTCTTGAAATGAGAACTGGTTCTCTATATACCTTACATATCAAAGAAACTTTCTGCAAAGATTTTTTCCCATTTATCACCTTTTTTCCTACTTTTTGCAGCATTAATTTCTTTTTTTACAATAACATTTGAATTAATTTCAATGAAGGTAATTTTCATGATCATTTTTACCTCCTGGAATCCTTTCCATCTCTTCTTTTTTGCTGAGCTCTAACTCTATATACATATAATAAAGGTAATTTCTCAATTCTGTAATTTGTATGTAATATCTAACTTTATGTGTAAATCATGTATTCATTTGGAGCTTGTTTTGTTTTATGCTGTGAGATGGTGGTCTGTAACCTAATTTCTGCCATATTGATTTTCAGTGTTCTCAGAAACTTTTGTCACAAAGTAAGTCCTTACCCCCAGTAGTTATAATCTTTGGATTTCTGGAACACTGAAACACTAGGCTGCCTCTCCTTTATCACAAACTATAAGATTGAGGGGTCACTTCCTCCCAGCACTCGCATCACTCCCATTTTAGCAAACAGTTCCTTTATATGATTGAGAATAGGATCTAGAATAGTCAGTCAGTGAGCATGAATTAAGCTCTTTCTTTGTTCCAGGTACATTGCCAAGTAAGTGCTGAGGATATAAAGAAAAGCAAAAGACAGTCTCTGTTGCTGTGGAACTCAGTCTAATGGGGAACATAAGAGGTAAACAACTATGGAGAAAAAAGCTGTGAAGAGAATAAAGTGGATGACATAAGCAGTGGGAAAGTGATAGAATTTAGGGGGTTATCAAGAAAGGCTTCCTATAGAAGGTTCGATTTTATCTGGAATGTAAATGGATTCCAGGGAAGCCAAGAGATAGAGATGAGTAGGGAGATGAAATCAGGAATGGGGGACAGCAGATGAAAATGTACAGTTAGGCAAAAATGTGCTTTTCCTTTAGTAGGTTACTACACTTCATGAAGGATTAAATGATTATTAATATAATTCGTGAAGGAAACCAAATTCCTAGTCTCAAAATGAAAGTGAGAATGCATAACCAAGAAAGATGAAATTAAAGCAGTGCTGAGGAGTTATTTTGCCCAATTATATGGCAGCAAACTGACAATCTACATGAAATGGATGAATATTTACAAAAATCTAAACTGCCCATGTTAACAGAAGAGGAAAGAGAATACTTACAACAACCCTACCTTGAAAGAAGACATCGAACAAGTCAGGAAAGGGTTCCCTAGAAAAATTCCCCAGGACCAGATGTATTTAAAAGGGATTCTATGAAACATTAAAAACATTCATCCCAATACCATATAAACTATTTGAAACAACAGGTAAAGACCAAAACCTACGGGGCGGCTAGGTGGTGCAGTGAGTAGAGCGTCGGCCCTGGAGTCAGAAGGACTTGAGTTCTGATCTGGTCTCAGACACTTAAAGCACACACAAACAAAAACCTAGTCGTGTGACCTTGGGCAAGTTATTTAACCCCAATTGCCCTCCAAAAAGCAAAAAAAAAATACCAAAACCTATCAAATTATTTTTATGTCATGAACATGATTTTCATCCCTAAACAAGGGGGTGGGAATAAGACCTGTGAAATGACCCATCCATTTCAGAAAGTTATTTGGAATTATCCAAAGAAAGCAAGAAAAATGTCCAAAGCCTTTAAAACATGGAATTCATTACACCCCAAGGAATTCATCAGTAAGAAAAAAGTCTCCACATACTTTAAAATATTTATAACAGCACATTTTTGACAGTTACAATTGCAAACAAAATAGATGCTCATCAACTGGGGAATGGCTAAAGAAGGCATGGCATACAAATGTCATGGAATACTGCTACCATGGTATAAGAAATATTGTGTGTGATGAGTACAGAGAAGATCTTTGTGATCTTATGCAAAGGGAATTAAGAAGAGTCAAGAAAGTAGTGTATATGCACAGTAACAACAATAATTTAAATAAAAGAATGACACACAAATAATTAAAACTACTTATAACAAAGTGTTAAACATCAAGTGGGACTGAAGAAGAGAAAATGAGAAGACACTATTACCCTACCCCGTCCAGGAGGTGAGAGGTCCAAAGGTGTTACACATTGTACACATTATCACGAATGCATTCATCAGTTTCCTCCCTAAAAAAAAAAAAAAATCACAATTTGTTAAATGGCAGGGCACTTGAGGATGGGGAAAGGATAAATGGAAAACCTTAGTTATGTAAGAAACAGAAAACATCAATAATTTTTTAGACCTGAAAATATATTTCAAGGGATTAGGGGTAGTTGTGAGGAGGAAAGTTGAGGAGTATGAGGCTAGTAATTATCAGTAGCAGATCTCAACTTATACTGCAGATCAGTGATTATGAAAAAAATGTGTTTTTCATTCTCTTTGACCTTTTCTGACCATATTTGCGGTTTTCTTGGCAAAGATAATGCAGTGGTTTGGCACAGATTTAACAGCTGTTTTGACAGGCGAGGAACTCAGGGAAACAAGGTGAAGTGACTTACCAAGGTTCACACAGCTTGTAAGTTTCGAAGGTCATGTTAGACCTCAAGATGAGTCTTCCTGACTTCAGGCCCTGAAGAATACCTAGCTGTCCAGAAACCAATTTGAACTTGTGAAAAAGTGAAAGGTAGATTAATGCAAAAGATTGGTCATGTGATGTACAGAAGCAAACAAATAAAAATAGAGTAGTGTTTATTAAATTGAAAGATAAAAGTTGTGGGACTGAGTGTGAGCAGGGAAGGACACAATTTGATTTAAAAAATTGATGGGATAAAGGAGAAGCAGTTTGTGAGACATTTGACAGGTCATCAACAATTCACTCCACCTGTCAAATTAAACTACACACAGATACATGAATTAGGTGTAAGAAGTGAATCAACAGCAAATTAGAGGAGCAAGGAAGAAATTATTTTTCACATCTATGGATAGGGGAAGAAGTTATGACACAACAAGCATCAGAGAAGAAAACAGAAAATGAAATAGATAATTCTGTTTCCATAAAGCTGAAACTGATTGAATTAAGTTAAAACAGTTAAGTAAGGAAAAAGACCATTGCAATCAAGGTCTCTAAGGACTTTTGCATGTGCAAGATATAAAAGGACCTGATTTCAATTTCTAAGATAAAGAGCCATTTTCCTTTTTTTTTAAACAAATGCTTTATTAACTCCTGTTTTACATCATTCATTTCTGCCAGATTTTGAGTTACATTTATATTTCCCCCCTGTTTTTCCCCTACCCACCCTCCCAGAATAGCAGTCCCACAAGATATCGATTCCTCCAATCTGCTCTCTCCCATATCTTCTCCCATACCCCCTTTGACTTTTCCATTAGAGGAAGGTGAATAAGGGCCATTTTCCTAGAGGTCAAAGGAACAACAGGAAGTTTTCCAAGGAAGAAATCCAAGCTATCAACAGCCCTATGACAATAAGCTGAAAATCCCTGATAACTAGAGAAGTGCACATTAAAACAACTCTTCTCTTTCAGCCTGCAAATCAGAGAGATCTACAGGTTCAAAGACAGGCCCCACTTTTGGTTCCACAACAAGGTACAGAAGGCCCCTTTCACCAGGTGGTGGTTGAAACCAGAAAAATAACAAATGCACCATTTAATTAAATGACACCAAATCAAAGAGATGATATGGAGCAGGGGAGGGGGAGAGTTGCTATGATGAGTACTCTTTTCTCAGACCCAAGCGAAAGCCAAGAATGGGGTTGGGGAGGGCGAAAGGAAGAAAGGATGGAAATGTCCACCCCACCCCAACCAACATCAAGAGCCCCCAAGCCTCCAACCTCCTCCCAAAGGTCTGGGCATGCAGGAAGCCCCAGGCAAGAGTAGCATGGCAGGAGAAGGCACACACAGGTTCACCCCTGAACACATATGCCCACATATCCACATGTCCATACATTCACACACACACACACAGACACAGAAGGAGAACACACACACAGACACACACAGACACACACAGAAACACACACTTTTCCACCTACGAATGCAACAAAAGCATATACAAAGGTATTGATACTCCCAGGAACTTACATGCATCCTCCCACTAAGAGAAGCAATGTGGAGAATGGAGGGTTGCTCAGCTTCATTCAAAGGTTGGTGGGGGGAGAAGATAAGGAGGTGAAAGGGAGGGGTTGAGGAAGGTGCAGGGAGCAGCACTTACCTCACTCACAGCCACTTAGGCAGCACATTTAGGGAGGACCCTCAGGATGGTTCTGTCTGGAAGATGGGGGAAAGATGGGGAAAAGGAGGGGAGAGGTGTGGGGTGGAAGGGAAGGGAAGCTGGTGAGGAGCAGGCAGACCTCCACCTGCTCCCCCACTCACATCCTCCTGCAGAGACAAAGACTTAACACTGAACAGAAGATGGGAGGGTGTCCGCATTATGACATCACTATAGGGCGGGGCTAGTCTCCTCAAAGAGCAAAGGGAGAAAGGATGGGAGGGGGCTCAATGACATCAGACCCAGGGCAGTGGGAGCCCACCCCAGTCCTTTCTCTCAGGCTCCATCTCTCAGACTGACTAGGGGAGGTGCTGCAGATCATCTTCCACCTGGAGGTGGACCCAGGGCTGACCAGGGTCCCATGTCCCTGAGGGCAGGCTGCTGGGGCTGGGGGAGGGGGAAGCAGCTGAGCTCAGCTTGCCATTGTAGAGGGCAGGTCCATTTAGAGAATCTGGGACAGGGGTGGGGGGAGGTCGATGGAGGAGTGTCTTGGACGCCATGAAAGAGAAGGGCACAATAGCTGCAGCAGCATCTGCCAACCACCAGCCCTCCAGTGGGACTGTGTTTCCTCACAACCCTCAGAGCACAAGAGGAGAGGGCTGGTCTGGGGAATGCCTGGCTATCAGCCTCCTTTCTCCAGGCAGTAGGAGAGGAAGATCAGGCCTGGACTGGAGGGGGAGGGGGCAGCCTGGGAGGCAGATGCCTCTGTCCCCATGCTTATGTAGTGGGTACCCTGCTCTAAATCCTATATAATATGAACTTTCCAGAGCTTGGACAAGAGAGAACCACACCCTCCTTTCTGGCTCATTCTCCTCTACCAAGGGACTTCATAAATTTCTTTCTAGAACCTATTGGAGATTTAGGGTTGTATTGTCCAAAGCCAGCCACTCTGCAACTAGTGAACTGGTATAATGGACAGACACCTGGAATGGGAGTCACAAGAATCTGCCTTACTCACTGTGTAAGTCACTCAATATACACCAAGTCACTCAAACTCTAAACCTCAGTTTTCTTATGGGTAAAATGGTTGTGAGAGTACCTGTGCTAAATACATTACAGGCTGGTTGTAAGTTTCAAATGACATGTGTGCAAAGTGCTTTTCAGACTATCCCACACTACAGAATTGTTTGCTGTTATTATCATTATTATTCCTCTCTGTTCGTCTTTTAGATGGAGTTCACATATCATTTCATTGATTCCTTTCTCTTTAATGTTATTCAGATCACTGCACAGAATCACTGTCATTTCCAGCTCAATAAAATCAGTGGGAATAAAATCAGTGGGATGTTGGCTCATCTGCTGCAGGCTCCATGAATACACATTCAGGACAATTCTGGGAGGAGACAGGACTGTGGGGGTCATATGTTCCTCATGCTGTTCCTACATGGTTCCCTGTTCTTTCCTTAAGTCTCTATTTTGAGAGCTTTTCATTCATGCAGCTTAGAGATTAGGAACACTTGGTATGCTATTAAAATATTGTTTTTGGATTTTGATGGATCAACATTATAGCTAAGAGATGTGTTATTCCATTATGAACATGATGCAATTCCAGTATATTTTTTCTAATTCCCAAGGATATCCTGAGGTCTTTATTTGTAGTATGAACCATTGTCATCTGTGCACTTTTAAAAAAATACTTATTTGATTTTAGATTTCAACATTCACTTTTATAGGATTTTGAGTTATATTCCACACCTTCCATTCCCTCTTCCCCAATACAATGTGCAGCCTCATATAGACTATACCTATACAATAAATTAAACATCAATTTTATTCATCTCTACTTTGATTTTCAAAATTTCAAATTTGGCACTTACTTGGGGATTTTTCATTAACTTGTTTTTTGACTTTAAGTTGCATCCTCAATTCATTGTTCTCTTTATTCTCTCATTCATTTAAGAATTGCAGATATGAAATTTCCTCTGGGAAATTTCAGAACTTTTTTAGCTGCATCCCATCAGTTTTGATATGATATCTAATTATTTTCATACTCTTGGATGATGTTATTGACTGTTTCTGTGATTTATTGTTAACTCACTCATTCTTTAGAATTTGGTTATCCCTTGTTCAGTTGTGAAAGCTCTTTAGTTTCTGATGGATAATTCTAGCCACCAGTTCATATCTTGCTAAGTATTCATTAGGTAATAATGATTTATAACCATCAGTGACATGTCACACAGTTTTTGCCATTTCATTCCCTAATATGTATTGATGGATAAATCTGGGATCCTTAAGCACATTTAATATTTTCTGTTGATAATGACCTGATTTTGGATTGCCATTAGAAATCCCCTCCATTTCTACAAAGAAAACCATGTGATGAGTCTATGTTTCATGCTTCTCTCTACACACATTATTGGTTGAATTTAGGCAGAACATCACTTAGTGCATTTGGATTCCACTCTTGCATATTAGCTATTTTATAGGATTCCCCCCCAGTGACTGACAATTTTCAGATATACTGGACACATCCTGGTCTAAGTAATTATTTTAAACTTAGTTTTACTATTGTTAAATGAAGTCTTACATATCTTTGTTCCAAAGGTATTCTGATTTGTTTTAAAGTTGTTTAAAATGTGCTTTGAGAGCATGCATCCTTTTTAATGAGAAAGTGTCGATCTCTGTATTTTTCCCTTATATAGATTTTTTAGGGTACTTTCCAAGGCTTGTTTGGCCATTTTTGCAGAAATAAGTGATGGTCTTTCTACACTATCTATCTATCTAAGATCCTGTCTAAGAAGGTGGCTATTACAAGAAGTCCAGCCTACTTGAGAGGGGAACTGGAAAGCAGGAAACATTTTACCTGAGTTGGCAGTCAGTGTATTTTAAGGGATGGGTGGATGATTCTGAAAGGTTGAAGCTGAGTTGGTATTTGGACTGCTGTGGCTCATGTCATAGAAAACAACGAAAGGGTTTTTTAATGCATTTTTATACTTCTCTATTTAACTTACTATCCCACTCAGCTGAATGTTCATTCTGAAAATTTTCATCCCTCCTCAAACCTTCCACGGCTCCATCCTGCACCCACTAGCCCTCTAAGCTCAGAAACTTAGCTCACATGTTACTGAAAACACTTTATTCATTCTGTCAGAGTTCCTTCTTTTTCCCTCCTCTTCTTATCACATCATATAGATGTCTTCTGCCTCTGTCTCCTCCTCCACTTCTATCACACACCTAGAAATGTGCTTACTCCTTCCTGACCCAAATTTCTCACTACTGGCAAAACGTGTCTCTTTCCAATTCCTTTCTCAAGAACAGTGCTCCATTTATCACCCTCATTCTCTCATTCACCTCCAGTATCTCCCTGTGTACTGGCTGCCTTCTTCCTGCTCACAAACATGTCTATGTCTCTCAGTCCCTTAAAAAGTCTCTCCCTGCATCCATGCATCCTTTCCAGCTCTTCTCCCTTATATAACCTATATAAGCTAAACTCCTTGAAAAGACTCACATCTATTTGCTTTCCTCTTCTTATGTCTTTATAGTCTACCTTTCTGCCTCATCACTCACAAGAAACTTCTCACACTAAGATTGCAGATGCCAAATCTGATGTCCTTTTCTCAATGCTCACCCTTCCTGACGACTTTGCTTTGCTGTTCACCCTTCTCTAGATAATTTTGTCCCTCTGTTTCTGTGGTCTTATTCTCTCCAGGATCCCCTTTTATTCATATAATAAACATTTATTAAGTGTCTATTATGTGCAGGCACTGTATTAAGAACTAGGAACATAGCCACCTCCCCATGGCTGTTCCTTCTCAGTATCCTTGGCCTGGTCTTCATCCCTGTCATGTCTGGTAACCATGAGTGTCTCCTGGGCCCTGTCTTGAGCTGTCTTCCTTTCTATCTTGATACTATTTCACTTGCTACTCTCATTAGTTCCCGTTGATTTAGTCATCACATCTATATATATGATTCTCATATCTACTTGTCTAATCTCAACCTCTCTGCTCCACCTCCAGTCTTGCATCTCCAACTTATCTTTGGACATTTTCAGTTGGATGCCCTGTAGATCTCTCAAGTTCAACAGGTCCAAAATTGAACTTTCTATCTCCCTCCCCTCAACACTTTGCCCTTTGAAAATTCCTTATTACTGTTGAAGGTACTACCAATCCTCCTAGTCACCAAGACCCACAGTCTAAATGTCATCCTTCACTCCTTATGTTTTATGATCCCCCCAAATGAATACATGGCCAAGACCTTTCAATTTTTCCTTTGAAATACTATGCTCATATAACTGTCCTACCCTTATCTCCTCTGAAACTGCTGCCACCTCACTGTAGGTCCTCATTAATTCATGCAATGGATTAATGAAACAGGTTCATGACTGGTGTCTCTACTCTCACTACATCCCTATTCCATTCTGTCTTCCATCAACTCTTAAAATCTTCATCCTAAAGCATAAGTCTGACCATGATTTTCATAAGCCACCCCTGATTTTCTACACAATCAAATCCAGTTGCTCCTTGTCAACTGAGGATCCATTATAATATCATCCCTGCCACTCATGTTCTTTCATAAACTACCCATCCTCAACTTTCCAGCCTCCTTACACTTTATACCCTCCCCCCCCCACACCTCCCCGAGGCCCTATGATGTACTCTTCAATCTGGCATCACTGGCCTCTTTGCTATTCCCAGCAGAAGAACCTCCATCTCCCCAAACTGGGAATTTTCTTCCAGTTGTTGTCCCCCACACCTAGAACATTTTCCCTCTTCATCTCTGCTACCTGATTTCCCTGGCTTTCTTCATGTCTTTGCCAAAATAACAACATCTACAGGGGGCTTTTCCCTTTGCTACAAATTTCTAGCATCTTCCTTATGTCTATGATTTCCTGTATATGACTGATTTGTTCATACTTGTTTCATTGCTGACTCTGACACTAGTCTGTGAACTTCTTCAGAGAGTAGGGCCTGTCTTACAGTTCACTGTATACCCAGTATAGCACAGAGCCTGGCTTACAGGAAGCAGCTTTTAAAAATGTCTGTTACCTGAACAGAACTTGTTTAACCCTTATTTCCCCTGATGTAGCTTCCTTGCCCATATGGCCAGAAAAAGTGCCTCCAAAGGGCAGTCAAGACCTCACCAAGGTAGTGGATTTCTTGCGGCTACTGAAGTCCTTATATTTTTCCCAGTAGCCTGCTCTCATGACCAGAAGTGTTTATATAGGGAGGTGAGGGTCAGTGTCTAGAGGAACTATCATTATATCATTGTGGTATTTCTATGCTGTTTTAGCTGAAAGCAATTCTCTGTCCAATGAATTCCCAATAACTCATTTAATCCTGACACTGACCATGAAATAAAAGATGGCTAGTGCTCAAGCTTCCTCTAACAGGCTGGTACAAGAGAGAAACTCAGAGACTTCTGGATTGACTGACACTGTTCAAAGGAGGCAGGGCCAAATCTTTTCTTGTTTGTTAGAATCAGAGGGAAGAAAATCACAACAACAATTATATACATGGAAGAGTGAGGTGAACTGGGAACACCATTCGAGGCTCAAAAAAATTGAGGAACAACAGAGTTGACAAAAAAAAGTCTGAGTTAGGCAGCTCCTTGTTTCTTAGATTTATAGTCAAATTGTTGTAGAACAGAAGCCATTTATTTAGCACCTACTGAATGTTCAGCATAATGTTAGACTGTACAGAGGAGTGAGGAAAAGAATGAGGAAGGGTGGAAGTTAGGGGGAACAGCACCACTGGGGCAAGTTTTAGGACTTTTTGTTCTGTTCTTCTACTTTCTATTTCCCTTTATTCCCTTTGAATTATGGACAGTCTGACCAAATTCGATGCCCATTTGGGGTAATAATCTTGAATATATGAACAAAGATTTCTGTCCTTTAGAAAGTGGAAGTGGGAACTGCCAATAGAGGTATGTATTATGGTACTTAGTTCAGTTCTTTGCACATAGTAAGTGCTTATCACATATATTTCTTTTATTCATTCATTTATTCATGGCTGGCAGTACAGACTTCTCCTCAAAGAGATGATGGATTTTAGGCTATTATACAATCCATAGGCTCTACCAACTTTTTCTGTAAAAAATCTAAAGACACTGTCAGACTTATCATGAAATTTCAAATAGGATGAGACTATGACAATTTTTCAGATGAGAGGAATAGTTCCAGTCAATGGTCCTTCATGACATACTCTGATTTCTTGAGGGGGTGTGTTAACTGTTTTAGACAGTGGTGGTGACTGCCTTTGTAAGGCAATTGATGGAGACATGGGCAGTATGTGCCACACAAGTCAGTACGTCACGACTACCTTCCCTGATGCATGGCTCATAGCCACAGCTGCTTGCTTTATGCATCCTTTTCTGCATCATTATTAGACAGTATCTGCTTTCACTTTATCTAGCTGTGGCTGTGCCTGTCTCTCCCTCTGTCTCTAAGCCCCTCTGTCTTTGCTTTGTTTTCAGCCTCTCAGTATATACAATATACACAGTGCCTGCAATACAAATGTGTTCATTCGTGGGTAGTCCCCGTTGATTTGGATCTGCTCCCAGCAGGCAGTTCAAAAGAAGTCCTCCCCTCCTCCAGTCCTAGGGATCATAATGGAGTCTTGATGAGGAGGTAGCCTGAGTGCCAGCAATTCAGGATTCCAGGTATCCATGACAACAAATGTTCACTATGGCAACCAGTTAATGGAAATAGTATTTCCTCCCTTGCTGGATACTAAATTTTGCCTCTAGAGAGACGGTCTTTCCACCAAATGTGGGGTGGCTCATTTGATTTGTATTCCCACTGGGAAAGGTGTGAGACCCCCATCCTACATCCCCTCTCTGAATGAGTCTGGGGCAAGCCTCCTGGCAACAACCTTTGGACTTGTACACATACACACACACACACACACACACACACATATATATATATATACATACACATATATGTATGTATGTATGTATATGTATGTATGTGTATATGTATATATGTATATATTTGGATCCTGGTCACACTTGGTTCAAATTGATTCAATTAATACCTATTCTTACCTAAAGAAGATATTTACTTAGTTTAAAGGGGATGGGATAATCAGTGAAGCTTACACTTTTACATAAGGATCCATACATAAGCTCCAACAGCCTATGATCTAAGGACCCCTTCTCCAATCCACTTGTCTTCTCTCCCCACAGGCCAATAATATAGTGTATAGGAATAATTGGAACTTTCCTTAAAATGCGAGTTTCTATCTAAAGCCATCAGCAAACATTTTCTTTTTTTTCCAAATGCTTTATTAACTTCTGGTTTACATTATTCATTTCTGTCAGATTCTGTGTTACAATTTTCCCCCATTTTTCCCCTACCCACTACCCCAGAATAACAGTCATACAGGAAATCCCCTCATCCAATCTGCTCTCTCTCATCTCTTCTCCCATACCCCCTTCCACTTTTCCAATAGGGTGAGGTGAATCCCCACACCCCATTGCCTGCACATCTTATCTCCCAAGTATATGCAAAAGAGTAATAATGATAGTATTTATATATTTTTAAATATTGATTTTAAAAGGAAGATAAGCAACTCAGTATAAGCTGTACATGTGTAGCTATGCAAAACATTGCCCTAGTAGATACATTGTAAAAGACTATGTTTCCCTCCCACCCATCCCACCATCTTGTCCACTCCCCATCTTGATCCTGTCCCTTTTCAAAAGTGGGTGCTTCCAACATCCCTCCCCCCCATCCCACCCTCCCCTCTACCACCTTGCCCCATCCCTCTACACCCCACTTTCCTGTAGTGTGGGACACCCTATTTAGAATGCATGCCATTCTCTATCTGGTCCAAATTCCATGAGAATAATGTTTTGCCTTTTTTCCTTCCTGTTCTTCCCCTCCCTTGCAACCACCTTCCCCTGCCTCCTCTACACAAGACAGTTCACCCCATTTTCTCTCCCCATTCCCCCTCACCACATTACCCTCTCACTTCTTAACCTCACCTCTTAAGGTCTCTTCCTACTAAATTCGACCTGTGCCCTCGATCTATATATACATGAAAACATATATACACACATTCACATATGTATTCATATGCCCATATATCCTTCTTCAACTATTTTCATACTGAGAAAAGTTTCATCAGTTATACTTATTGCTTTTCCCTATAGGAATATAAATAGTTTAAATTTGATAAATTCATAGTGCTTTCTTTTCCCTGTTTACCTTCTCAAGTATGTCTTCTTTCTTGTATCTGAGTGTCAAATTTTCTATTCAACTCTGGTTTTTTCATCAAGAATCCTTGAGAGTCCTCTATTCAACTGAATGACCTGAAACATGATACTCAGTTTTGCTGGGTAGGTCATTCTTGGTTTTAATCCCAGCTCCTTTGCCCTCTAGAAAATCATATTCCTTGACCTTCCATCACTCAGGGTAGAAGCTGCCAAATGCTGTGTTATCCAGATTGTGTTTCCACAATATTGAATTTTTTTCTTCCTGGCTGCTTGTAATATTCTCTCCTTGATTTGAGAAGTCTGGAACCTGGCTACAATATTCCTGGGAGTTTTCTTTTTGGAATCTTTTTCAGGAGGTGATCTGGGGATTCTTTCAACCTCTATTTTGCCCTCTGGTTCTAAAACATCGGGGCAATTTTCCTTGAGAATTTCTTGAAGGATGATTTCTAGATTCTTTCTTTGATCATTACTTTCAGGTAGTCCAATAATTTATAGATTGTCTCCCCTGGATCTATTTTCCATGTCAGTGGTTTTTCCCATGACATATTTCACATTGCTTTCTATTCTTTCATTTGTTTGGATCTGCTTAATAGCATGTTGATTTTTCATAAAGTCACTAGCTTCCATTTCCTCCAGTCTAATTCTGAAGGAATGAATCTCCTCAGTGAGTTTTTGGGATTCTTTTTCCATCTGGCAAATTCAGCTTTTTAAGGCATTCTTCTTCTCATTGCTTTTCTGAGCCTCTTTTGCCATTTGAATTAGTCTATTTTTAAGGTGTTATTTTCCTCAGTCAGGCTATTGACTGTCATTTCATACCTTTCCTGCATCTTCCTCATTTCTCTTCCCAATTTTTCCCCCACTTCTCTTATCTGCTGCTTAAGGTATTCTATGGCCTATAGCCAGCTCATATTTTCATATGGGGCTTTTGGTGCAGGATTTCTGACCTCACTGTCCTTCTCCTGTTCCATGCTTTGATCCACTTTGCCCCCCAAATAAGTGTCTAATGTTGCATTTTTCTGTTTATTTTGTTTCCTTTGCCTAGGAATGTTGCCACTCAATTACTTGACTTTTGGGCTTGTTGCCACAATAGGACTTTGCCACCCACCAGGGGAACTTCCATCCCAAAAATTGGGGTTTTCTCAACATCTGGAGGTATTAGTTGGGTGGCCTTTGTTAAGCCTTCACACACTCTGGCAAGCTGGACACACACCACAAGACCTCCACCCCAGACTACAATACAAATCCAAGAAGGGTAGAGTAAGACTTCTTAGACCCCATACTGATCACAGGATCGCCCTTCAGTTCACAGGCCAAGAGCTGAAGCTGTAATGTGGCAACATGGCAAAAGCTGCACAGGCTACTCAGCAGCTTCTCACCACCAGGGGTAGAAGCAGATGCATTCTCCCAACCAGTCTCAAAGTCCATAGGGCACTAACTTCTCACTTTGTACTAGGCATCTATGTGTTCATAACTCTGGAAATGCCACAGCTCCTGGTGTTCTGGGGTCCCTTGAGCTGACTACTGCTCTGGCCGCCCTCAGGCTAAAACCGAGACTCATGAGGGCCTGACCAGAATGCTGCGCTGGCAAGCAAGTATTTTCTGTAATGGCAATAAGAAGATTTTCCAGTAACATCAGGGGTGAAGCAAGGATGCCCATTATCACAACCACTATTATCCACCATTGTAATGGAAATATAAGCTCTAGCAAGAAAAGAAGAAAAGAGATGAAGGAATTACAAAATAACAGTGAGGAAACAAAAGTATCACTCTTTGCAGATGG
Source organism: Gymnobelideus leadbeateri (assembly GCA_011680675.1). Classification (NCBI taxonomy): domain Eukaryota; kingdom Metazoa; phylum Chordata; class Mammalia; order Diprotodontia; family Petauridae; genus Gymnobelideus; species Gymnobelideus leadbeateri. Next base: position 318,773 of record WOXC01003896.1, read on the forward strand.
TTTATGTAGAAAATCCTAGAGAATAAACTTAAAACTAGTTGGAGTAATTAACAACATTAACACAGTTGGATGACATAAAATAAATCCACAGAATTCATCACCTTTTCAATATATAATCAACAAAGCCTATCTGTAAGAGATAGAAAGAAAAATTCCATTTAAAATTACAGTAGACAACATAAAAAGGAAGCAGGGTGTCCACCTGCCACGACAAAATGAGGTACTACATTGAGCACAAAATACTTTTCAAAAAAATAAATTCTAATATAAACAACTGGAAAATGTGAGTTGCTCATGGGTGGGTTGATTAAGTGTAATAAAAATACAGTTCTACCTAAATTATTTTATTTATTCAGTGCCATCATAATCAAACAACTAAAATTATTTCATAGAGCTGGAAAAATCATAACAAAATTCATCTGTAACATTAAAAGTTACAGGATATAAAGTGAATTAATGACAAAAAAATTGAAGGAAAATAGACTAAGCAGACCAGATCATATACTGTGTTATAAAGATGTAATCATCAAGACTACTTGGTACTGAATAAGAAACAGAGTAGTGGATAAATGGAATTTATTATGTATGGAAAACACTAGGAAATAACCGTGTTAATCGAGTCTTTGATAAACTCAGAGACCCCAGATTCTTTCAAGAACTCACTACTGGTCATTAATTTCTGGGGAACCTGGAAAACAGTATGGCAGGAACTAAATACAGACCAACGTTTTACACTGTATACCAAGAGAAGGTCAAAAGGGGTTCATGATTGAGACATAAAAGGTGACACCATAGCAAATTAGGAAAGCATGTGATAGTTTACATCGCAGATGTATGAAGAAAGGAAGGATTTTGGAAAAAACAAGAGATAAAGAGCATTAGAAGATGTTAAAGAAGGTTATTTTGATTATATAAAATGAAAAAAAAGATTTTGCACAATAAAAGAAAAACAATACAACTGGGAATAGAAGGCTAGCAGAAGGCTGGGAAACAATTTTATAGCAAACATCCCTGATAAAGGTCTAGTTTCATAAATATGTCAAGAATTGAGGCAAATTGTTGAGAATACAAGTCTTTTTCCAATTAATGAATGGATACGAGCAGGAGGTTTTCTGATGGAGAAATCAAAGTTATCTATAGGCATATGAAAAAATGCTCTAAATCATCATTGAATAGAGAAATGCAAATTAAAACACCTCTGAGGTACCACCTTATTCCTATCAGATTGGCTAATATGACAGGAAAGGAACATGATCAATGTTGGAGGGGATGTGGAAAAGTTGGGACTCTAATGCACTGTTGGTGTAGTTGGAACTGTTGAAACCATTCTCGAGAAGAATTTGGAACTATGCACAAGGGAACTCGAACCATGCATATCTTTGATCCAGAAATATCACTAATAGATCTGCATCCCAGGGAAGTAAAATATGAAAAAGGACCTAGTTGATAAAAATATATGGCAGCACTTTATGTGATAGCAAAGAATTGGAAATTGAAGGGATGTCAATCAACTGGGGAATGGTTGAATAAGTTTTGATATATGTATGTAATGGAATACTATTATGGTATAAGAAATGAAGAGTAGGCAGATTTCAGAAAAACCTGGAAAGAAATGAGAGGCTGACTTTCAAGTCTTTTCCAGGTCTAAGAGTCAAAGGTCCCATTAGGCGTCTCCTTTAATTCTTTGGAGTTTGTGGGAATGAGCAACTCCATTTCTTTACTCTTCTCTCATAACTTGGCCACATCTCTTTCAAGAGCAAATACACTAGCATCCTTAATCAATCTCTTCTCCATAAGGGACTTGGTGCCAGGCCCCAGAGATTGTTCCTAGGAGAGCTTTGTGCTAACCATGGGGCCCTTTTGGTAATGTCTTCATGATCTCCTGACTGGTAGATACCTTTTCTGCCTTTCTCTTCTTAGAGGTGTGTGATTTGTTTAAGGTCTGTAGGCTCTGTCCCCAGGGCCCTTGAGACAGCACCATGGTCACCCCTTTGTTTGGGATAGGCTTTTTTCCTCATGTCTCTCTGGTTTCCTTGCTTTAGGTGGTGCACAAAATTCATTCCCATCTCTCTTCCTCCCATTTTCCCTTGTTCCAGGCCCTCCCTTGTTGGCCCAGAGACTGCAGACTTCCTGGAACTGGGTCAGGGGCAGGCAGAACAGACACCTCGTCCAGGTACTGCCAATGAAGTAAGAGGCAACAGGAGGTGTGGTGGCCATGCAGTTGCCACCACATGGCTGCTTCAGAGCTCCTGGCCTGATAGTACAAGGACCAAGGGACCATTCTGAGTTTAATTGCTCTTTCTTTAACCTACTTGGATCTGGATCACTTTCTTGGTTGCATGTCCTGGTTTGTGTGACCAGGGAGCCAGACCATGTGGAAGCTTCGGATAGGTCACACAACAAATCACTCCAGCAGCTGCAAAACCCCCAGGGATTTGAGACAAAGCTCTCCTATTTCGAAGCAAAGTTCTACTGTGGAAAAGAGCTCAAAAGTCAAGTAATTGAGTGGTAAAATAAGCAAGCAAAGGAGGAAGAGAAAGCACAGCAATCAAACCTTAGATTCTTTTTTGGGGGACAAAAAGAATCAAAGAATGGAATGGGAGAAAGAAAAATGATTCAGAACTCCTGCACCAAAAGCTTCCAACAGAAATATGAACTGGTTCCAGGCCATGGAGGAATTCAGGAGGAATTTGAATATCTGGTAAAAGAAGAGAAGGAAAAATTGGGAAGAGAAATGAGAATGATGCAAGAAAATCATGAAAAGAGTCAACAGCCTGACTGAAGAAAATGACACCTTAAAATAGACTAACTCAAATGGTAAAACAGGCTCAAAAAGCCAATGAGGAGAAGAATGCCTTAAAAAACCAAATGTGCTGGAGGGAAAATGAATTTCAAAAGCTCCCTGGAGAGAATGATTACTCCAGAATTAGATTGGAGCAAATGGAAGCTAATGACTTTATGAGAAATCAAGATACTATTAAACAGATCCAAACAAATGTTAAAATAGAAGGCAATGTGAAATGTCTCATTGGAAAAACTAATGACATGGATAATAGATCCAGGAATGATACTATAAACATTATACGACTACCTGAAATCCATAATCAAAAAAAAAGAACCTAGAAATCATCCTTCAAGGAATTCTCAAGAAAAATTGCCCTGATATTTTAGAACCAGAGGGCAAAATAGAAATTGAAAGAATCCACACATCATCTCTTGAAAAAGATCCAAAGAAGAAAACTCCTAGGAATATTTTAGCCATGTTCCAGAGTTCCCAGATCAAGGAGAAAATATTACAAGCAGCCAAGAAGAAACAATTTGAATATTATGGAAACACAATTAGGATAACACAAGATCTAGCAACTTGTATCATAATAGAACAAAGGGCTTAGAATATGATATTCGAGAGCTCAAAGGAGCTAGGATTAAAACCAAGAATCACCTACCCAGAAAAACTGAGTATAATATTTCAGGAGAAAATATGGTCATTTCATGGAATAGAGGACTTTCAAGCATTCTTAATGAAAAAAAAGAGCTGAATGGAAAATTTGACATTCAAATATAAGAAATAAGAGAAACATGAGAAGGTAGACAGGGAAAAGAAATAATAAGGAACTTATCAAAGTGAAACTATTTGAATTCTGACATGGAAAAACAATTATCATAACTTGTAAAACTTTTTCAGTATAAGAATAGTTCAAGGGAATGTGTATATATATGTATATGTGTGTGTGTTTGTGTGTGTGTCTTTGTGTGTTTATGTATACATTCATATATATGTCTATATAGGAGGGCATATGTTTCTATGAATACACTGTGTGTGTATATGTGTACATGTGTACATAGACAGAGGGCACAGGACAAATTGAATAAGAAGGGATGTTAATTAAAATATAAAATTAAGAGGTGAGAGAGGAATATAATGAGAGGAGATAGGGCAAGACAGAAAAGGGTTAATTATCTCATATAAAAGAGGCAAGGGAAAACTGTGACAATGAAGAAAAAGAACAGGAAGGCAAAATGAAATGGATCAACCTTACTCTCATTGAATTTGGCTTAAAGAGGGAATAACATATACACTATATTGGGTATCTTACACTATGGGAAATTAGGGAGGACGGGGTTAGGAGAGGGGATCATAGAGGGGAATACAGATTGAGGGGACAGGTAGTTAGAAACACACCTTTTGGAAAAGGGATAGGCTCTAAGGAGAAAATAGAATAATTGGGGGGAAGGATGGTGGGAAATATACCAGTATTTCACAAAATATACACTATTGAAATGTTTTGTGTAACTACACATGTACAACCTATATTGAACTTCTTCTCTTCCCAGTAAGGGTGGGTGAAAATGGAAGAAGGAAAAGTATCTGAAATTCCAAGATTTAAAATCAAATGTTTAATAAAAAATATGATTGTCATTATTATTATTATTTTATAATAATAATAATAATTATTATTACATGGAACTGGGAAATAACAACATACAGGCACTGGGGTATGGAGATCCACCTTGCCTTACTGAAAAGTTAGAGGGGGAATGGGGGAAGATATAGGAGAGAGCAGATTGGGGGAGGGGGTATTAAGAGGCAGCACTGCTTTAGGGTGGTGGGTTTGGGACAAACAGGAAGAAAATTTGTAATTTGAATTCTTGTGGAAATGAATGTGTAAACTAATGATAAACACAAAATTTAAAAACAAAAAAATCCAAAGTGTAGAACAAAGACTGGGAAAAAAATTAGTAAAACTAATCAATATATTGAAAATGTCTGAAATTAAAGTCATGCTGCCATTCCTGTGGACCTTTCACCTCTGGAAAGGAATGGTGAGACAAGCCTTCTTCCTCTTTTTAAGGACCAGGCTTACTGAGTTTTGTCTTATTAAAGCAGAGTTGGTCTCCACAGGATGTGCTTTTGTCTGAGAACAGGCCCCACTTCCTGTTTGTCTTTGTACTCCTATAACCCAGAGCCACCTGTGACAGGTACTGGGAATTTAATATAAGTTTTCTGAACAAAGAATGCCACTGAACAGTATGTCACAGTGTTTTCCTGACATCTGGTCATTAAAAAAAATATGAAGTTGAAGAATATTATATCAAGGTCTTTAGTGTCATTTAGTGCATATACCCGGGACATTGTGGAATTAGCAACTTTTTGGTGCTATCTTTTGGACAGACGAAATATTGCAATGTAATGTAAGTTTCAGGGCAGAGAGGAATATATTATAAAAATGAGATCTCTGTCTTGTGGCCTTTGTAGGAATTAAACTTTTAGACTGCCATCTTGTGTCCAGAACTCTGATTCATTCGAAACCACTTTTTTATTTAAGTCCATATTACATCTCCTTCCTTGTTAAGAAGGCAAAATGGAACTAAATAAAAATCCAAATTAATGAAATGAAGAAAATACGAAATTCCTTCAGTATGAGTATGAATTCAGACTATATCATTATAAAAAATATCTGTTAAACTCTATGGCATATCCAAAGTCATCTGGTACAGAATAAGTTTTCATAGCACTGGTGAGCTTTGAATTGAGCTTTCACCTTATAATGCTGTTATGTGGATAACATCTTAATGTTACCTAACCAAAGGGGTCAAACATTTTGAGCAAAGAAATGCAAAATAAAAATGAGACTGAATTTGTTTTGAAAAAATTTTATGAAAGAAATATGAAGTTTAAATGAGATGTTACCATTGTGAAAGCAGAAATTCAGTGAAATATTTGCCCAGGGCTTCTTGTTCATTTACTCAGCCATTCCCGATTTTCTGAGATTCCATGATCATTTAGCCACAGGGTTTCCTTAGCAAACTTATCTTAGTCATTTGCTTTTTTTCCTTCTCCACTGTGTGCCCATTTTATAGGTCAGGAACTGAGGCCAATAAGGGTTAAGTGGTTTGCCCAGGGACACACAGCTAGTAAGTGTCTAAGACCAGACTTCAATGCACATCTATCTGTCTCCAAGCTCTGTGTTCTAACTAGTGCCACACATAACTATCCTGTCCAAGGCTAGTATAAAGCTAATCAGTCATCTTGAGAACACACACAATCAGACAGTGAGACTAGAATTGTAGTCATTGTCCTTAATAGTAGGGCTTGGATTCTAATCCAGGTTTTGTTTTGTTTTGTTTTTCCCAAAACTAGTTGTCTTGTTGTAGAAAGAGATTTTTACTGTTATTCTAATAACAAATTATTAATTTTGGATTAAGTTTATTTACTTCTTCTTTAGGAACCAGTCCCAGTAGATCAGTAAGTATCTGAAGGACCCTGCCAATTTTCAAATCCTCGGGGAAAATGCTCCTTGATTCTAGGCAGAATTTCAAGCAAGTAGGAGACCTTGCTTCTGTATGGTGTAAAAAGAATTCAATCTAGGGGAATTCTAGCCATAAATCATTGTCTATGCCCTCGCAGCCACAGATAATAGTGGAGGGTAACCCAGCCAATGAAGGACAGAACCAGCAAGGAGGGGCCTGGGAAGATTTATATTTCCTTGCCCAGATTGCCTGAGGTTGTTGAGTGTCATGATCAACCCATCTTCTCAATCTTCTCCCAGACTGTTCAACAATCAACATTGACTTTCACCTGTCAGGGGCACCTCCTTTTCCAAAGATGTTTAAGCATTTGGTGATATCTATTGTTTCCTATTTCCATATGGAGAGAGATCACTAACCACATATTTATTGATTATTGCTAGTCTACATGATAGATTGATTCTTAATTACTCCCAAACTGTCTTAGTCTTTTCATTCAAATCAATGCTTCTGAACTGCCCTGAATGACTATCCAACTGGTAAACTCCATTCCGGAGAAAGTCATGTTTCTCCTTTCAGGCACCATCAACATTTTCAAATATATGATCAAAACCCACCCTTGAGAAGTGTCTTCAGCAACAAAAATGGTTTGTGGCTACCTTCTTTCAAGCCTAACAGTTTTCTTATGAAATTGGTCCACAAAAGGGAATCTGAATATTTCTCAAAGATTTTCAGGAACGGGAAATACAGAACATTTCAGAAAATTCAGGGATCCAGAGAACAAGAAATACAAGACATGACCAGCAGTAACATCCTGGAAGCTGACCAAGTCAATTGACCTACATCATTTGGCCCTTGCATTCTATGTTCCTGCCAACCCAATTCAGTTGATAACTTCTGAGATGGGAAGAGATAATGTTTACAAGTCTGATCTATCTGTAGCTAAGATAATGTGGCAAAGGCCTATGCCTTGGGTCTCAGGAACACTTGTAATCTTGCAGCTACAAAACTGGGCCCACCATTTTGACTTTGAAATGTAATCAAGGCTACAGTACAAACTCTGGAAAGATTGGGGGCTCCTTCCACAGATGAAACAATGCAGCTAGTTAGTGTGGAAATAGAAAGTAGCATTGGAGTCTAGACCTTATTTAAAGGTGCTGAAAGAAAAATGTTGGGATTTCCACAGGAGTCTAAGGGGTATAGGAATCTTCACTTGGGCATCAGAAACCTCAACTTGATATCTGACTTCAGCTCTGTCCTTGCTGTTCCACCCTTGCTCACTCCCCATCAACTCTCAGAATCAGTGGAGGACTCTGACAGAAGAATGATACTTACATCATGTGGTGTCCAGGTCAATGGAAAGAAAGATGAAGGAAAAACTGTTTAAAATCCCTGTAACAGGGGTGGAGCCAAGATGGCAGAGTAAAAGTCGGTGATTGCTAGAGCTTCAGCTCCAACCAACCCCATTACCTGTAAAAAATGACTCTGAACACGTTTTAGAGCTATAGAATCCACAAAGTGACAGACAGAAACAAATCTCCCACTAAAGGCAGTCTGGCAGAATAATAGGAAGGATCAATCCCAGTGGGTTGGGAGTGGAATGCAGTCTCTCACACCAGTGTAGACCCATGGCACAGACCAGCTGGAGCAGATTTCTGGTGAGTGAATCACTGGCAGCTCTGGTGGTTTCCAGACTTCTCAAAACATAAACACCAAAAAGAACATAAAAGGTCAGTGGGGGAACTCTTTTCAAACTGGGTGAGAGAAAAGTATGGTCTGGGCCCAGTTCCTGAGGTGACAAAATTAGCAACTATTTATAGGTGCTGCCAAAGCACTATTTATGGAGCTACTGTCCCACAATTCATGGGGGGGACCAAGTGTCTGAACAGAGGGCAATTGCTGGAATCTCATTGCTCTTGCTGAGGTAGGATTCTCTTACTTTGCTCTCCTTTGATCTGGGTTGCAGTCGTGGGTGGTGGTCCTGGGGTGAGGAGGGCTGGGTGGGAGAGCTTCTTGAGTAGGTGTTCTGTTCTGAGTTCTGACTCACTGTTCTGAATCAGGTACGTGGAGGAAGTTCTCACAATGACTGCAAAAAACCCCAGAAATTTGGGAAAAATCACCCTCCAATCTGAAAGCAGAGTTCTACTGTGGCATAGCACTCAAAAATCAAGTAATTGACTGGCAAGATGAGTAAACAGAAGAAGCTCAATCACAGTATAGAATCATTTTTAGTTGACAAATACAAACAAAACAGACAACCAAAAGAAGACCTCCTGCATCAAAGCATCCAAGAAAAATATGAACTGATAACAGGCCATGGATGGCTCAGGAAGTATTCTGAAAATTCAGAAAGAGAAATAGAGGAAAACTCGGAAGAGAAATGAGAATGATGCGAGAAAATCATGAAAAGTGAGTGAACAATCTGCTAAAGGAGAGTCAAAAAATACTATAGAACATAACATTTTCTTTTAAAATGCTTTATTAACTTCTGTTTTACATCATTAATTTCCGCCAGATTTTGAGTTACAATTTTTCCCCCGTTTTTCCCCTACACACCACCCCAGAATAGCAGTCCCACAAGATAACGCTTCCTCCAATCTGCTCTCTCCCATATCTTCTCCCATACCACATTCGACTTTTCCATTAGAGCAAGGTGAATCTCTGGGTCCCAATGCCTAAACATCTTATCTCCCAATAACATGCAAAAGAGTATTAAGAATAGTATTTATATATATTTGAAACATTTAATGTTAAGACCTCGAACTACAGATCCATTTCCTTCCTCCCTTGTCACCCATTCCCTCTGGGAAGATAAGTAATTCAGTACATGTTGTACATGTCTAGCTTTGCAAAACATTACCATAGTAGATATATTTCACAAGGCTGCTTATAATTCCCTCCCACCCATCCCACCCCCCATCTGGTCCATTCCCTACATTCCCGTCCCTCTTCTATAGTGGATACTTCCAACTTCCCCACCCCCCAAGGATGCCCTCCCATCCATCATCCCTCCTCTAATCCCCCTTCCCCTTATTCTGCTTCAGGTTGAGATATCCCATTTAGTATGTATGTCATTCTCTCCCTGAATCAAATTCAATGAGAATGTGGTTTTGCCTTTTTGCTTTCCTATTCTTCCCCTCCCCTGCAGCCACTTCCCCATGCTTCTTCTACATGAGATAGTTGACCCTACCTGGTCTCTCCTCGTCTCCTCTTGCCACTTTCCTCTCCCACCTCATAATTTCACCCCTTGAGTATCATTCCTTCCCAACAAATTCAATCTATGGCCTCTATCCATGTATAACTGTAAACATGTATACACACATTCACATATGTATTCAAATGACCATACACCCTTCTTCCATTATTTTCATACTGAGAAAGGTTTCATCAGTCACAATTATTGTTTTTCCATGTAGGAATTTAAATAGTTCAACTTTGATAAGTTCCTTTTGATTTCTTTTCCCTGATTACCTTCTCAGGCATCTCTTCCTTCTTGTGTCTGGATGTCAAATTTTCTATTCAACTCTGGCTTTTTCCTCAAGAATGCTTGAAAGTTCTCTATTCCACAAAATGACCATATTTTCCCCTGAAACAAAATACTCAGTTTTGCTGGGTAGGTGACCCTTGGGTTCAGTCCCAGCTCTTTTGCCCTCTGGAATATCATATTCCATGCCCTTCAATCCCGCAGTGTAGAAGCTGCCACGTCCTGTGCTATTTTGATTGTGTTTCCACAATATTGAAATTGTTTCTTCCTGGCTGCTTGTAGTATTTTCTCCTTGATCAGGGGATTCTGGGACTTGGATATAATATTCCTGGGAGTTTTCTTTTGGGGATCTTTTTCAAAAGGTGATCAGTGGATTCTTTCAACCTCTATTTTGCCCTCTGGATTTAAAAAAATCGGGGAAATTTTCCTTGAGAATTTCTTGAAGGGTGATTTCTAGGTTCTTTCTTTGATCATGGCTTTCAGGTAGTCCAATAATTTTTAAATTGTCTCTCCTGGATCTATTTTCCAGGTCAGTGATTTTTCCCATGAGATATTTCACATTGCCTTCTATTCTTTCATTAGTTTGTATCTGCTTAACAGCATCTTGGTTTCTCATAAAGTCATTAGCTTCCATTTGCTCCAGTCTAACTCTGAAGGAATGAATCTCCTCAGTGAGCTTTTGAGATTCTTTTTCCACCTGGCAAATTCGGCTTTTTAAGGCATTCTTCTCCTCATTGCCCTTTTGGGCCTCCTTGGCCATTTGAGTTAGTCTATTTTTTAAGGTGTTGTTTTCCTCAGTCAGGCTGTTGACCCTCATTTCATACTTTTCCTGCATCCTTCTCATTTCTCTTCCCAATTTTTCCTTCCTACTTCTCTTATTTGATTTTTAAAGTCCTTCTTAAGGTCCTCTATGGCCTATAACCCGCTCATATTTTCCCTTGGGGCTTTTGGAGGATGATTTCTGATGTCACAGACCTCCTCCTGTTCTATGCTTCGATCCTCTTTGCCCCCAAAGTAGGAGTCTAATGTTGCATTTTTCTGTTTAATTTGTTTCCTTTGCCTTGGCATGTTGCCACTTAATTACTTGAATTTTTGGGCTTGTTGCCACAGTAGGACTGCCACCAGACAGGGGAGCTTCCATCCCAAATGTGTGGGGGGACAACTTCTGTTTCTGGCAAGCTGGAAACCCACCCACGACCTCCACCCCAGACCACAATCCAGATCCAGGGAGGTTAAAGCAAGAGAGATTACCCCCCAAGACTGATCGCTGGATCTCCTTACAGTTTGCAGGCCAAGAGCTAGAGCTGCCTCTGAAAACTACAAAATGGAATGTCTCCTCAGCGGCTTCTAGCCCCCAGGGGAGGAAGCCGACGAGTTCCCCAAATATTGGTCCCAAAGTCCATAGGGCACTAACCTCTCACTTTGTCCTAGGCATGTCTGTGTTGATAACTCTGGAATTGCCACAGCTGCTGGTGTTCTGGGGTCCCTCCAGCAGGCTGCTGGCCTGGCCTACCTGGGGTTAAAACCTCGGCTCAGGTGGACCTGGGCTTGGCTCCCCTCTTGCTGTGTGCTGTCGGCTCCCAGAGCACTGAGCTGGTCCTTCCTGCAGGGCTGCTGGGCTGTCCTCAGCGGGAGGTTAGCTTCTCTGTGTCATTCTATGGGTGCTGGTGCTCCAGAAGTTGCTCAGAGTCCCCTTTTCATAGTTTGGAGGTGATCTGGGGGCAGAGTGCCTTGGACGTGCTGTTTCTACTCTGCCATCTTGGCTCCACCCTGACTTTTATTTTGGAGGGAAGGAATAATGACAGATGGAGGATACAAAGATTCTTCCACCAATGGAGAGAAGTACAGTGAGAATCCTGAGGATGGGTGGGGACAACAGAAAATGTTGCTATGACCTCAAACATGACCAAAGTACTTGTAAGGGTTATCTTTGTCATAGAGATGAAAGGAGATAATAGCAGAGCAATGCTCCCAATGGTGATGGACACTATCAGCATGGGCTTTTTTTTTTTTTTTTAAGTGTGACTCCTTCAGGGGAGGACCCAGTCATGGAAAGGCAAAGAGATTCCGAGACCAAAAAACCTCTTCCCTGGATATTTATCAATGTTTGTTTAAACAAAACCATTCCAGTTCTCTATGAAATTAAAAGCTTCCTGATTTGAGCAATCTGGTTGTCTAAGTGCACGTTGACTTAATACAGTTTAAAAACAGAGGGCATATTCAAGAAAAAGAAGAACAAGAAAAAATAAAACCACTGACTGTGATCACAACACTAACCAGAAACATGGGGAGCATTACTCAAGGAGGGACAGGCAGAAATTTGAAACATTCATATACTTATTGCATGGATGCCAATCCAATCTCAACTAAGCATCTGAAGGTCCAAGTTTATATACTATAGCTAAAGCACTTACATCATACATTTCTCATGGGAAACTTCATACATAGTTTATTACATGAGGCACCCTAGCTTGCAACCTTTAGGAGGCTATTTCTTTGGGACACTTCCCTGCTTCCTTATCTTACGGGTCACTACTTTATCTATATTGCTCAAAGGGCTAGGGTTTCCTGAGCCTGTCTTGCATAGAAGGACAATGAACTGGAGGGTATTCTGAGATACTGGGCCCAAGCTGGTAGAAACAGGCTAAACGGGGTTCATGTCCTCGATTCACACCCATGGCACACACCTCAGAGCTGAGCCTCGGACACTGACACCACGACTTACATAAAAACAATAAAAAATAACAAGTACCATGAAAGTAAAAGAGTCAAAACAGTAGAATTATCTCCTTGAGCTGATTCTTATGGAAAGAGTATTTTTAAAACTCCAAAATTTTATACAAATTTGAGGTTTCATTATTGGACTATAGCAAAGCAATTAGTTCCAGCCTTAAAGCAATGCAAAAATCATGAACAAATTTAATGTAGGGGACATAAAAATAGCCCTGTATGCCTGAAATATGTCCTATATTGCTCATTGTATTAAAACAGAATCAGAAGTGATATATAGAATGACACTGGCACAAGAAGTGATGAACATGAAATTGGTTTTCTAAAAGGTGTAAAAAGGGTATATACTTTAGAATACATCATTTTTAAAGAAAAAGTTTCAGTGCTTAGAAATATAAGGTGCATTTATTAGAAAGATTTATGCTTATATTACATAACTTATTCTTTTACAAGTCCATATCTATTTTCATTGATAAGTGGGTCTCTATTGGAAATACTTATAAGAACTGATACAAAGTAAAGTGAACATGAACAGGAAAACATTATATACAAGTTACAACAATACTTTAATGACAGATACCAAATGATTTTGCTATTCTCAGGATTAAAATTATGTAAGAAAATTCAAAGGAATCATATTGAAAAATGTTATGCACATCCAAAAAAACTGATGGAATCTGAAAGCACACAAATATTTTCTTCAATTTATTTTTCCGTGTGTGGTCTTCTCCCCCTTTTAGTCTGTTTTTCTCAACTTGACTACTATGATATCAAGTTTTGGGTGATTTCACATTTACCCTGCATCAAAGGGACAGGTGATTTGAAACATGGGAAAGAAAATTTATAACTTTCCTTTTTTTTCGAAATCTATCTCAAAAACTGTCTAATTGGGGGAGGGCCAACATGAATGTTTGAAGGTTAAAGAAAAAAAAAGATTTTAAGGGTATTCTGGCTGACTAGAGCAGGTTGCCAGATTGAGCTAACAACAGAGTGTAGTGGAGAAGGAAAAGACTTAAAATAGAAAGGACTAGATTCCAATTCCACATTTATTACTTTCTAACCGTGAGATTTGGATCTGTCCTTTAACTCTTCAAAGGCTTCCTCTCTAATCTGTAAATTGGATTATCATACTTCCAATCTTCACTTCTCAAGGTTCTTATGAGTATTTTGTAACATATAAAGCATTATTAAAATGTGAACGAATGTTATTACTGAACTAGAACAGAATAGTTGCAGAAAAAATTAATCCTGCTCTTCTCTTTATTAGAACACATTGTTATCCCTACTTGTTTTGCAAAACATTGGACAAAAACTTAAAACAAAACAAAACAATTCTTAAAGAGACCAATCTGTTAGCATCATTACAACAGGTATAAGATAATAGTTCAAGAGGTCACTATCACTTACTTAAATAGCTATCCAAATCACTTAGGGCTCTATAATATCTTTTGGCCTAATTTTAGTGGCTAATTAAGTAAAAGGGAAAAAGCCAAAAGATAAAATTGAAAAAATGGTTACAAAAGTGAACCAAATGCATAGCAAAGAGTCAAGTCTGTACTGGTAAAATAATATCAATACAAGGCAAAAAATAATTGTCCAACTTTTTGGTTCAACTGGTCTGACTTGGTATAGAAATTACATTTTTCCTGATTTAGGGAGATGAGAGCAGCCCAGTAGTAACTTGCCATTTGTTTCAAGACAAATTTAAGCATATTATATTGAGAGAAGACATAAAAAGATTCTCTCAAAATAGATACAGTAATTAGGTCAAAAACAAAAGGGAGAGTGTAACAAAGATTCCTCAGTTGTGTTTCTGTGCTAAATTTATCTGTCATGTGTCATATCATAGGCCCTTCTTTTCTTAGTCCTTTATTTTGTCAGAATTTTTCCATTTTCCTTATACCAAATATTAATATTGTTTGTGTTTCTCCATCTTAAGAATCCCAGTATAATCTTAACATTCCCCTGCCCATATCCTAAACATGCCAGACTATAAGAAGTGGTGACACAATATGTAATCACAGTAAATCTCAATAGTGCTTGCCTTTTGTATCAAGAATAATTCAAAAATACAGTAAATACTGACCCATACACAAAGACATACATCAGTTTGATTTTAGACATAAGACTGCTTTCATTTCTTATGCATTAAAATATGTGGTATCTTTCAGGATTATTAATAATACAGTAAATGTTAAGACTCTCATATAGAGAATCAAAAGTTATGATAACTTTGTGACTTTACAGAATTCTGTTTTCAGGGGTAGCAAAGGCTAACATAAAATTTTCAGGTATTTCTTTTACTTTTAAATGTTTGAAAATTATAGCAAATTAATTTTGGAAGTTACTAAATTTGAAGACAAATTTGGAAACTGAAATTTTATATAAAATCAATGTGGAAAAGTGTTTTTAGGTGCGGCTAGGTGGTTCAGTGAGTAGAGCACCAGCCTTGGCGTCAGAAGGACCTGAGTTCGGATCTGGCCTCAGACACTTAACACACACAAACAAAAACCTAGCCATGTAACCTTAGGCAAGTTACTTAACCCCAGTTGCCCTCCAAAAAGCAAAAAAAAAAAAAAAGACAACATATCTTTATATATAATTTTAAAAGTTTTATTTCATAAAATAAAATCACATAAAATTTTAATGTTTCAGAGAAATCAAATCATCAGAAAACTCTGCAAATGGCTGATGCACATTAAACTTTGTTTCTCATGGTTCTTATATGTAGAAAAGCTGGCCAACTTCACTAAGGTTAAACAACAAAATGACAACAAAAATCTATTTACAAATGCACGGTGTCCTACTTCTCATCTTGGGTTCAAAGCACAAAAGCACACTATCACCTTGAAATCATATTTTTGGTGTTGTGATTTGTCAGTTTGGGGCACAAAATTGTCCTCAAAATATAAAATGCAGAATGTAAGCTCTTAGACTTCAGGGACTATATCACTTTTTTTCTTTATTTCCTGTAACTAGGATAATGCCTGGAAGTTTGAAGATGTTTAATAAATCCTTCTTGATTGTATGAGTCTATTAAATTATGCATTTATATTGTAAAACAATGATTCTTAAAAAAAGCAAGACTAGGGGCGGCTAGGTGGTGCAGTGAGTAAGAGCACCAGCCTCGGAGTTGGGATGACCCGGGATGGAAACCGGCCTCAGAAAATGAGCACCCACACATATATAATGACTAGCCGTGTAACCTTGAGCAAGTTACTTAACCCCAATTGCTTTAAAAAAAAAAAAAAGCAAGACTTCTGTGAGGTAACAACTCTCATCACCAATGTAAATAAACCAAAACCATACTTTCTTTTCACTTGTAAGGTACTGTTACATTATTGAAAAACTTGAAATTTTCCACCAAAGACCATCTACTAAGGCTATGCTTGAATAGGATTGTCCAAAAAAATGTCTCACACAAACCCCAAATTGTAAAATGTTTTATACAATAACAGAAGTATATAAATATAAGCATAGGAAATGTGTTGAATGTCTTGAATCCTGCTGAGTACAAGATAATATAATACAAGGGAGCAAAATGTATTGTCCCTACCCAAGAAAATTGCAATCTAAAAGTAAACAAAAGGCAAATTTAGATTATAACACATAAAATGAGGGAAATAAATGGAAGAGATAATAAGAATGAATACTGAAGTTTTTTCATTGTTTTCCCTATTTTGCGCATGCATTTAATATTCACAATGAAAAGAAGTACAAATTAAATTTATAACATCCTCTTGATTGTGAAGGTAGGATGTTCTAATATCTTAATATATCTTAGGAAAATAAGAATTGTAAGCTACTCATTCTAGCCTTTAATTGTTTTTCAAAATAACAGTTATGCCTAAATGAAAAATTTGCAAATGCAAGTCCAGTATTTGTCTGATTTTGTAAGGAGAAAGGAAACTTTTGCTTTAAAATAAAAGATCCAATGTTTACAAAGACATTGAGAAAACAATAATTATAGAATTGAACTACAGTAATGCAGAAGGAAGAGATTTATCAATTAATTTTAAATGGTTATTTTTAAAAATCAACTTTGATCTTCAGTGAGGAGTGGTTAGTGGCAGGAAAGGCTGTAAAAAGTTTGCAGAATCTCACCTCGAGTGCTTCAGAAGGCTGCTGCCCTCCTTCCCCATTATTGCTCAGTGTATTCCTTAGTACTCTAACTCTTGAGGAGGATAGTTAAAACGGAAGGTAATATAACATTTATGTTTTTTTCTAGGGATCCTATAGGGTCTATGTTGCTTTCTGCTAATTAGTATCACTCTTTTCCCGAATGCAGTTCATCTCAAATGACTTCCTAAGAAAGTAATTTTCAACTACAAATGTGACCACTTGACTTCTGAATTCAATCAACCTACTGTGACTTGAAACCACATCTATGATAAAATATGTCTGTTTAATCTTTAAAGCCATTTACAACCTGGCTCCCACCTATCTTTCCAACCTCAATATGAATTACCTTTCATTTTCTACTATCTAGACAAATGATGCTTTTCTCTGTTCTTCTTGGAGAACGGTATTGGTATTAGCCATATCCCATTACTGAATAGTCTCTCCTTAATAGCACCACATAAATACCTTTCTTTAAGGTGAATGTCAGGCACCAAATTCTGCCATGAAGTCCTTTCTTATTAACCATCCCCAACTACTTAATGTCCATCCTGGCCAAAAGGGTTGCAATCACAGACATTGTAGATATCTATGACAACTTAAAATGTATGTTTTTGGCTAGGAGCTTTCTTTTTAGATGCATATATTCCTATATGTCCTTGCTGTCTCTCCCCTTAAAATGTATGATCTCTGCAAGCAGAGATTTTTTTTAATTATTTATACTTTTGCCAGGCATATTTACAAAACACATAACAGGTCCTGAACAAAATTCATTCTCATAAATTACCGTATTTAACTTTTTTTTCCATTTCATTTGTCACCATCAGGATATATTTCCAGAACAATGAAGAGTACATTATTTGAAAAGTTAAAGACAGATAAAATAAATTCAATTCCTATTGGAAATTATTTCTTAGACAAGTTAATTTAATTAGAAATTTACCTCTCTTTAATCCATTATTTTTGGAAAAATTCTAAAAACAGAAAACTCATTCTTATTTGTAACAGAAAAAATCCAAACCCTAAATTCCAAAAGTAGAAGGCTTCCAGAATTGTCTCTTGAGAGCTCAAAAGGGTCTAACCAAAAGCAATATGATGCTGTGAAGACTCTACACCAAGTGTTATCTCATATATGTATAAGTTAACAGCCTAATTTTTGCAAATGAGTTATATACCAAAATAAGTCCTTACATTCAGGCCCTTTACAAATACCTTTTGTTCTAGCTTAAGAATCAAAGCCCTAATTCAACTGTCCATGAAAATGATACCCTAAGGAACAGTGAGTAGGAATACAACTATGCTTCTACCTGTGCAATTATATGCATATCAATTACAAGGATGTGAGAAAAGGAGGGAGAGAAATATGATATGTGCCCCAAAAATGAAGAGCAAGAGTGACTGGAGAAACATTTTAAAACTCTGAAGTCTGCTCAAAGTTAAAACTGAAAATATAAATTGAAACCACACAATTAACACCATGAGGCTACTTGCTAACATCAAATAGCCTGCACAGGTAGTTCAAAAATAAAACAACCATCCAGTTTTATTTTTTCTCCTACAATTTTGTCCTCATACTAGATGTCAAGACAGTTTACGAATAAGAAAGAAAAATCTTACTATTATGGAAAATTCCTCAGCCAAATACTCCAATAATGATAATTCCTTTGCCAAAAAATTACTTCTCTCTTTCATATTGCCTTGAAGTTGAGTATCAAACTCCTTTCCGACCACAGAAGCAATAGAATCAATAATCAAAACTTTAACTCCCTTGGAGATAATTTCTTCCTCCAAGAACTCAATCGTTTAAAAGGAAGAAATGTCAATATGTCATTAAAATGTGAAAATCTGAACTTTATTTTGTCCATGCCCACATTGCATGTACTCAAAAGGTACATTCTGTCCCCCTGACATCTCAGCCAATTGCTTTTTTAACATACCTCAATGTCATAGACTGCTCAAATTTTCCAGCAATTTTTTTCTTAAGATATAATATAGTGTTTATAACAATGTTGCTAACAATAGCGTTATTTCATTCACTTGAATTTTTTTTCAATTTTCATGTAAATACTGTGAATAACTTCAACAGGATTAGCAGTTCAATAAGGGGGCAGAGCCAATATGGCAGAGTAGAAACAGCATGTCCAAGCCACTCTCCCCCCAGATCACCTCCAAACTATGTAAAAGGGGACTCTGAACAACTTCTGGAGCCCCAGCATCCACAGAATGACACAGAGAAGCTAACTTCCCACTGAGGACAGCCCAGCAGCCCTGCAGGAAGGACCAGCACAGTGCTCTGGAAGCTGGCAGCACAGCACTCAGTGCGGGGGGAGCTGAGCACAGGTCCTCCTTAGTCCCGGTTTTAGCTCCAGGTGGGCTGGGCCAGCAGCTTGCTGGAGGGACCCCAGAACACCAGCAGCTGTGGCGATTCCAGTATAACCAACATAGACATGCCTAGGACAAAGTGAGAGGATAGTGCCCTATGGACTTTGGGACCAGTATTTGGGGAACTCATCGGCTTCCTCCCCTGGGGGCTAGAAACCGCTGAGGAGACATTCCATTTTGTAGTTTTCAGAGGCAGCTCTAGCTCTTGGCCTGCGAACTGTAGGGAGATCCAGCGATCAGTATTGGGGGGTAATCGCTATTGCTTTAACCTCCCTGGATCTGGATTGTGGTCTGTGGTGGAGATCGTGAGTGGGTTTCCAGCTTTCCAGAAATGGAAGTTGTCCCCCCACATGTTCAGGAAGAAAGTTCTCCTGTCTGGCGGCAGAGCCATACTGTGGCAACAAGCCCAAAAGTCAAGTAATTAAGTGGCAACATTCCAAGGCAAAGGAAACAAATTAAACAGAAAAATGCAACATTAGACTCCTACTTTGGGGGCAAGGAGGGTAGAAGCATAGAACAGGAAGAGGATTGTGAGGTCAGAAGTCCTGCTCCAAAAGCCCCAAAGAAAAACATGAGCGGGTCACAGGCCATAGAAGACCTTGAGAAGGACTTTAAAAATCAAATAAGAGAAGTGGAGGAAAAACTGGGAAGAGAAATGAGAAGGATGCAGGAAAAGTATGAAATGAGGGTCAACATCCTGACTGAGGAAAACAACACCTTAAAAAATAGACTAACTCAAATGGCCAAGGAGGCCCAAAAGGGCAATGAGGAGAAGAATGCCTTAAAAAGCCGAATTTGCCAGGTGGAAAAAGAATCTCAAAAGCTCACTGAGGAGATTCATTCCTTCAGAGTTAGACTGGAGCAAATGGAAGCTAATGACTTTATGAGAAATCAAGATGCTGTTAAGCAGATACAAACTAATGAAAGAATAGAAGGCAACGTGAAATATCTCATGGGAAAAACCACTGACCTGGAAAATAGATCCAGGAGAGACAATTTAAAAATTATTGGACTACCTGAAAGCCATGATCAGAGAAAGAACCTAGAAATCACCCTTCAAGAAATTCTCAAGGAAAACTGCCCTGATGTTTTAGATCCAGAGGGCAAAATAGAGGTTGAAAGAATCCACTGATCACCTTTTGAAAAAGATCCCCAAAAGAAAACTCCCAGGAATATTATAGCCAGTTTCCAGCATCCCCTGATCAAGGAGAAAATACTACAAGCAGCCAGGAAGAAACAGTTTCAATATTGTGGAAACAATCAGAATAGCACAGGACCTGGCAGCTTCTGCACTGCGGGATGGAAAGGCATGGAATATGATATTCCAGAGGGCAAAAGAGCTGGGACTGAACCCAAGGGTCACATACCCAGCAAAACTGAGTATTTTGTTTCAGGGGAAAATATGGTCATTCTGTGGAATAGAGGACTTTCAAGCATTCTTGAGGAAAAAACCAGAGTTGAATAGAAAATTTGACATCCAGACACAAGAAGCAAGAGATGCCTGAGAAGGTAATCAGGGAAAAGAAACCAAAAGGAACTTATCAAAGTTGACCTATTTACATTCCTACATGGAAAAACCATAACTGTGACTGATGAAACCTTTCTCAGTGTGAAAATAATGGAAGAATGGTGTATGGTCATATGAATACATATGTACATGTGTGTATATATGTTTACAGTTATATGTGGATAGAGAGCATAGGTTGAATTTGTTGGGAAGGGAGGACACTCAAGGGGTGAAATTATGAGGTGAGAGAGGAAAGTGGCAAGAGGAGATGGGGAGAGACAGGGTAGGGTAAACTATCTCATGTAGAAGAAGCAAGGGGAAGTGGCTGCAAGGGAGGGGAAGAATAGGAAGGTAAAAAGGCAAAACCACATTCTCATTGAATTTGGTTCAGGGAGAGAATGACATACATACTAAATGGGATATCTCAACCTGCAGCAGAATAGGGGGAAGGGGGATGAGAGGAGGGATGATGGATGGGAGGGCATCCTTGGGGGGAGGGGAGGTTGGAAGTACCCACTATAGAAGAGGGACAGGATCAAGTAGGGAATGGACCAGGTGGGGGGTGGGATGAGTGGGAGAGAATTATAAGCAGCCTTGTACAATATATCTACTATGGTAATGTTTTGCATAGCTAGACATGTACAACATATACTGAATTACTTATCTTCCCAGAGGGAATGGGTGACAAGGGAGGAAGGGAACAGATCTGAAATTTGATGTCTTAAAATGAAATATTTCAAATATATATATATATATACTATTATTAATACTCTTTTGCTTGTAATTGGGAGATAACATGTGCAGGCATTGGGACACCGAGATTCACCTTGCTCTAATGGAAAAGTTGAAGGGGTATGGGAGAAGATATGGGAGAGAGCAGATTGGAGGAAGCGTTATCTTGTGGGACTGCTATTCTGGGAGGGTGTGTAGGGGAAAAACGGGTGGGGGGAATAATTGTAACTCAAAATCTGGCAGAAATGAATGATGTAAAACAGAAGTTAATTAAGCATTTGTTTTAAAAAACTTCAATGAAACAGATAAAAATTAAGTGCAATGAAAAACAAGTATTATAAATTATATTGTCAAGATTCAGACCACCCGTCATTTTGTTGACAAATATTATTGCTGAGGACTGATAAATGTGAAGTGTTTAGGAAAAATATTCTTATTTGTATAGACCTTACAAAACATCTTTATCTTAATCATTTATTAAATGACTGCTATAAGTCAATGATGGTGCCAAGCTGGAAGTCTACAAATATCAAATACTAAGCATAATCAATTTTGGAAAACACCCAGAGCAATAATGGATAGAGCTTAGTGGTCATGGATAAACAAGTAAACAAAACAAAAAAATACATAGAGAATTGCCAAAAATTATATCATGGAGACAAATGATTCAAAAAAGAGGTAAGCTGTTGACATGGCAAGAATGTTGATCACAAAACTAGTGAAAATAAATATTGACTAATTATAAAGAAAAAGATGCCCCAAAAGAGGTATGAGCTCTTTAAGAGAAATGGAAAGTTTACAGGCATGAATGCATGCAATGTCAAATCTTCTCAAATTTTTGGATGATTTTCCTTTATAAAAATTTCACTCTTATCCATTTTAAATTCTATTTTGTAAAAGGTGGCTCTCTAGGAGATGACAGAAGAAAATATAGAAGGAAATATCATTCATATAAAAAGAAATTAGTAAATGTCTAATTTTTTGAACCCTGAAGTTTAACAACACACTCAAGAAATTGGCAAAGATGAAAAAAAGATGTACTACTCAGTGGTGACTGGACAGGCTCACTACAGCATTAATAATAATTTTAGGAATTGTATTAAAAATTCTGGAATGCGGGGCGGCTAAGTGGTGCAGTGAGTAGAGAGTCGGCCCTGGAGTCAGAAGGACCTGAGTTCGGATCCGACCTCAGACACAACACACACAAACAAACAAACAAAAAATCCTAGCCGTGTAACCTTGGGCAAGTTACTTAACCCCAATTGCCCTCCAAAAATTAAAAAAAAAATGAATTCTACTAAACATTTCAAAATATTTCATCTCAATGCTGTGTAGTCTTTTTGAAACAACAGGTAAGAAAGTAGTCCTATCAAATTATTTTTATGGCACAAATATGTTTTTGATACCTCAACAAAGCTGTAGAAAAATACACACATTAATACATGCTTGGTAGACCTGTGAAATGACACATCCATTTTGGAAAGTAATTTGCAATTATGCAAAGAAAGTAACTAAAACATCCCAATGTCTTTAAAATAATGACTCCATGGCATCCCACAGAAGGTATCAATAAGAAAAATGTCCCCATATTCCATAAATATTTATAACAGCATTTTTGTGACAGGTATGAATTGGAAAGAAAGTGGATGCTCATCAACTGGGGATTGGCTGAACAAGGTGTGGAACTTTAGTGGAATACAACTACCATTCTCTAAGATGTGGTGTGTGTGAAGAGTGTAGAGAAGTATAGAAAGATTTGTGTGAACTGATCCAAAGTGAATGAAGCAAAGACAAGGAAACAATAATATATACAAGGTAAGTACTATAAGTGAAAAGGAAAAAATGACACA
Organism: Gymnobelideus leadbeateri; assembly: GCA_011680675.1. Lineage (NCBI taxonomy): Eukaryota > Metazoa > Chordata > Mammalia > Diprotodontia > Petauridae > Gymnobelideus > Gymnobelideus leadbeateri. Next base: position 341,826 of record WOXC01003896.1, read on the forward strand.
GCAAAAAATTAAAAGTACCTTACCAAAATGTTAAAGTTCAAGTGGGACTGAAAGGGAAACATGACAAGACATCATCATCCTACCCCATCCAGGAGGTGAGAGGACTACAGATGTAACACATTGCATAAATTTCCCCAAATACGTCAATATGCATGATATACTAGAATGGTTCATCATTTTCCCATTGACAAAATGCTTCAAATCCCACATAAATAGATGCTTCCTTTTCTTTTCCTCTATAAGACAAAAAAAAATTGCTCTTTGTCACATGGCATGGCTCTGGAGGATGGGGAGAGGGAAGGACACCTGGGATCATCCCCTGGTGATATAAGAAAGAGGAAACATCAATAATTTTCTAAAAAAGAGGTGAAGTATTTCAAGGGTAATTATGGAGGGGGGGCAAAGGGGATAGAAAAGTTTTGGGTTTAGTCATTATTACATCAGTACCATAAATCAGTGACTGTGGAAACAATTGTTGTTTAGTCTTGCCTGACTTTTCTTGACCCCACTTGAGGTTTTCTTGGCAAGAATATTGCAATGGTTTCCCATTTCCTTCTGAAGCTCATTTCACATATGAGAACCTGAGAAAAACAGGGTTGAGTTGCTAAGTGTCACATGACTAATAAGTTAATATGATCTAGCATTGGTCAGCATAAGATTGAATTCATTTTCAAAAAAAAAAAACAACACCTCATCATGGTTTGAAATTCCATCAGTCAGAAATATATACTTTCCATATATGTTCCAGGAGCATATTTTCTGTTTTGATTAGGCTCTGAATATTCTTTTCTTGACTTTGCAAACTTTAGGATGTTTTCATACTAGTGTAATCCTAGTATTTGAAGTTTGGCCACATGGTGGAGACTCCAGAGTGGGATCCACTGGCTGGTGAACCTAGCTTGGGCTGCACTGGGTGGTGACACCAGTGTGGGCACCACATGGTATGCACCCCACTGGTGGAGAACCAGTGAAGAAGCCATGGACAGCCACTGGTAAAAACCTACAGATGGTTTTATGGATAAAAAGGAAACTAAGTAAACTGTAGAATGACTTTTTTTAAAGGACAGAAGAAAACAAAATTTTGTTGCATTGTTAATTTTTTCAGTCTTGTCCATTTTTGACCCCCTTTGGGCTTTGTCTTGGTAAAGGTTACTAGAATGGTTTATCATTTTACCATTGACAAAATGCTCCAAATACCACTGAAATAGAGAAGTGAACATCAAAACAACTCTGTTCTTTCAGTCTGTAAATGATAGAAATCTGTCATTTCAGGGAATGCCTTTTCTTTCCATCAACTGAAAGGTACATGTGAAAGCCCCATTCACTAGTGGCTGGCTGCAATCTGAACAAAAACAAATATAATAAATATATCATTAAATTAAAGGACACCAAAGAAAAGAGATGACATGGAGACAGGAAGGGAAAGACTTCCTAGACTGTCTCCTCTCTTGTGATCCATCAGGCAAGGCCAGGGATGGGATAAAAGGAGGAAGAATAGAAATGCCCACCAGACGAGGGGAGGGAGGGAGTGTCCCCAAAGGCAATGTTCCCTACTGGCCTCCACTGGAACCCAACCCAGCTGTCAAGCTTCCAGTCATCCAGAAAGGACCCTGGGCAGGCAAGAAGACTCCAATGGGAGCAGCCTTGGAACAACAGGTTCACAGGTGTATATACACTTAAACTTACACACACACACACACACACACACACACACACACACACACACAAACACAAACACAAACATAAGTAAACACATATGCACAGAGAAATGATTCTATCTATACACAGAACACAGGCATAAACAAAGGTATCAATACCCCCATAACCTCCCATCCATGTTCACTCACATCCACCTGGGCGCTCCAAAAAGTTAATTTGATGGGGAGGATCGTTGAGGAGAAGGTTGAAGTGGAGATAGAAGACAACCTAAATGATGTGAAAGGACAGGAAAACAGCAGAAAGAACAGTGGCTTGAGAAGGGCAGGTGGGACTTACCTGTGAAGTAAAGTGCAGGAACTTCTGGGATCCCTCAGGTGGAGGTGGGCATGTGGTTGTAGGTTAGACTTCATTCTCAAAGATGACCATGACATCAAGGAAATGATAACATGACTTGACTTTGACTTTGGTTTGAATGAGGGAGGACTGTGTCAAGTTAGCAGCCTCACTCTCCTCCAGAGGCATGTGGGTCCAGTGGTCAGAAAGCAGTCAGGAAGACTGGAGCTGGCCCAGGATGAAGTGGGAGACCTTGGCCCTTTTAAGCTAAGTTCTTTTCAAGTTTTCACTTTGAGTGCGGAAAGGCCCTTTCAGTGAACAGGTCTCTTTTAGAAGTGAATCAAGGGCTGTGTAACCTTGGGCAAGGTACTTAACCCCAATTGCTTTAAAAAATAAAATTAAAAAAAAAATTAAAAAGAAGTGAATCAAGGGATGGCCCCTCTAATTAAAAAAAAATACAACAAAACAAAACTGGGTGAGGAATACCCTCAGGGATGCTGGCCAAAAGAGAAACAGTTACCATTACATTCCCTCTGAGCCAGGAGGGCCCTAAAAATCCTTAAGAGGTGCTTCCTTTGACTTCCTATTATCCAGTCCATGAGATCAGGAGTGAATTGGGTTTAAGGCTTGGTGTTTGAGAAAGAAATCTAGCCAGCAATCCCCAAGTTGAGTAGGCCAGATGTGGCCATGAGAATTGACTGTCTTTTGTGTACAAAATGAAAGAGAAGAAGAGAGGAGAGGAGAGGGGAGGAGACAGAAGGGAAGGGGAAGGGAGGAGAGGGGAGAGGCATTACTTACAGTTATGTCATTATGTCCCTGGTGTCATGGTTCCCTTTGAGAATGAAGGAAAACAACCAACTCATGATCAAACTGAGCTGCATGAATAGGGGACCCAGCTGGCCATTTCTGTTGGGCAACTAGGGGAGGGGTGAGTACTAGAGGGAAGAGGTATGGTGGGGGAGAGAAAAGGCAGTCAGTGAGGGGTAGGGAGATCTCCAGCTGTTCATGATACCTAAAAGCCCCATTACTCCCCACCTTCCCCCTGCTGTTATAGAATCTGGAACAGGTTTGGGGCAGCTAGGTTGCACAGTGAATAGGGCACCAGCCCTGGAGTCAGGAGGACCTGAGATCAAATCCCGCCTCAGACACTTCACACAAAAACTAGCCGTGTGACCTTGGGCAAGTCACTTAACCCCAATTGCCTTCTAAAAAAAATCAGAATATGGAATGGGGAATTCACTCCTCCTGTTCTTCCTCCTCCTGCTCTTACTTTTCTGCCTCTTCTTCCTGTACCAAAGAGGACTGACTTTGGTGAAGGGTGGGAGGGATTGTCAGTGATCACAGGGGCTGGGCTATGCTCCAGCCAGAGAAAAGGGAGGAGGAAGAATGGAGGGGAGGGAGCTATATAACTTTGAGGAATATGGAGGCCCCCTCATAATTAGATTCTCTTAACCCTCATCACCCATCCTGGAGAGGGGAGGGGGAGCCAAGTGTTTCTTCCACTTGGAGGAAAGCTTGGGGCTGACTAGGGCCTTAGGTTTCTGAGGGCAGGATGCTAGGCTTTAGAGGTATGAAGTATGTAGGCAGCTGAGTCAGTTTTTGGTTGTCGAGGGACAGATCCTTTATGAAAGGGAGATCGAGGCAGGAGGTGACCTGGGCTCCAAAAAAGGGAAGAGCACAGTAGCTGTAGCATCTGCAAACTACCAGCCCTGAAATAGGGCCGGGACTCCTGTAAAGCCACAGAGCAGAAGAGGAAAGTGATGGTGTGGGGAAGTTGGGGAGGGTCTCAGCCTCCTTCCTCCAGGCATGAGTAGACAAAATCATGCCAGGGGTGGGGAGGAGCGACCCAGAGGCACCCAGGCATACAGGCATGTTTGCCCCTGACCACACCTAGGCTTTAGAAAATGGGGGAGAGGGGTAGTGGCTGATGTACCCTCTTTATCTTTATTATTTTCAGTATTTCCTCTGTATTTCTTCTTTGTACATAGTTTTTGCATGTGGATTCCTCTGTGAGCTCATTGAGAGAACATGGACTGTTGTACACTTCTTCATATTCTCAGGGTAGCACAGAGCCTGGCACATACTAAGGGATTTAAGAAATATTTATTGACTGAAGGACAGATGGACTGACTGGAACCTGATTGGCTACTGTTTGCCCTGATGTAGTTTCCTGGGCCCATTAGGGCATAGAAAGTCCCACCAATGGGGATTCAGGACCTCTCCAACTTGGAGGAATTTTGAAGGCCACTGTACCCCTCATACTGTTCCCTAGCATCCTGCTCTAAAAACAGATGTTTTTTTATATGGAAACAAGGGGGGCTGTGTGAGTGAAGCTGTGGCACTATATCAATGTGGTGTTTCTCTGCTGGTTTTACTCAAAGTTAAATCTGCTGTTGCTATCTGTCCAAATACAAATGTATGGCTCTTGGCTATGAACACAGTAGTGACCTGGGACTCTTACACGTTGAGTGCTCAGAACTTATTCTGGGTTTTTCCTCAGGCCTTATATAATCTCTCACACTCAGGTCCATTGAGTGGATGCTGGCAGGTGGTCCTTTACAAAAGATAAATAAGTTAACAGAACTCATACCAGTTTTAAGGTCTTACTGGTAAGAAGATCCTGCTAGGACCCTTCAATATGTCTTGTGGCACCAAATTGGCCTTTCTTTGGAAAAATTTACAGTGGAGGTGGTAAAACAGCATTTGAAAATAATTTTTTTGCATTTCATTTTGATTTTGCAAGCACAATGTCATTTGATTTTTGGAGAGGTGTTTTGTTGTGTCAAAAATGAAGTGAGGAGAGACCCAGGGATGAATTTACTGTGGATTTAATGAGGGTCCAGCTGTAAGGAGTATAGACTCTAATCAGACAACTGCCAACAGGAGTAGATCCAGGGTATTTAAAACCACAAAGTAATGGTCAGATCTATACAAAAGCAGGAAGTTGCAGAAGCAGAGGAATGCAAGTGGTTAATTCTCAGTTTAGGGACTTATATGGAATATGGTTAAGTTTCAAGTTCTTAGAACAGAGTGGGTTACTATGCCTTGGGCAGTTTCCCAGAAATATGCCTTGGGCAGTTATTCTCAGCACATGGGGGATTCTCTGTGTCAGGACTTTACTTCCGTGAAGAAGGGAGCACAAAATGGTGGAGACTGAGACAAGATGGAGTGTGACTCAGGGTTGAGTACAACATTCCCCACTTCTTTTACAAAGCATGTCAAAACTTTGACACAACTACCTAAAAATCAGGGGGGTTGGGGTCCACAGTTTGGTAGTGGAGATCCCTAACAATCATCAGCTTAACAGAATTAATTTGGGACCTAACAAACTGTAGAAAACGATTAATGATGCAAGGACCTACAGTCAGTGCTATAGTCAGGAGGAGGATGAGGCTAACCAAGGCTGACACCAGGGTAGTTAACTAAGGGGACATTTGGAACAGGGACTGATACCAAGGTTCCCTTATAAGTGGAAACTTGTAAGAGGGATTGAGAGGTGGAAAAACAAAGGCCTATAGTGGGGGCCAGGTCAAGAAACAGTAAAACTGGATGCCTGGGATTCTTCCTCGGGAAGGGCTAGACAATATAAAAAGGGGGCTGGGCATTCACACAAAGCCAACAGTTAGGGCAAAGGTCGAGTGGGGAAGTGTTTTGTCCTCGAAATCTTCAAGGTTCCTCCAGATCTTCCCTTAGGCCATTGATGCAGAGAGGAATGTTACTGTGGCCAGCGCAGTTGGTGGGCTAGCTAGCAGTGAGAATAATGAGATGGGGGTATAATCAATAGTCTGTTTATTACAAGACCATTTCATACAGAGCCAAAGATACAAGGGGCTCACAGAGTTTATATGCCCCCCCCAAACAGAAGGTCTATGGGACCCAAATGAATGTAGACAATGTACAAAGACCCTCCGTTGGTCTTGTTTATTATTTATCTTTGCTTAAAGTTAGTTATGTATTAGGGCAATATCATAGGACCATATCTGGAGGTGTAAACAAAAAAGATTGCACACACTTCTGCTTATCTGCCCTGTAACCTCACAGATCATTGTATAGGAGAGGGGAACATGACTTTGTGGGGGCTGGAGAATCCCCGAAAGTTCTCTACATCACCCCAATTTATTATTTAAAAGGCTGCAGGCATAATCATGCAATTGGACATTATATACCACTTGTTGAATGATACGAGAAAAACAGGAAAGAAGAATGGGTAAACAAGTACATAAAACAAGTAGTACCACCCCATTCCTATGAAGGTTATTATTTGCTGTACTTGCCCAGGTGATATTCCCTGAGCTCTCTTTACCCAATCAACAATATTTTTTGCCTCCCAATTTGGTAGTAGTGACTGCTGACTTTCTTGGTCCATGAGGTGAGCCAAGTTCTCTAAATCATTCATGTCAATGGATGTGTTACAGTCACCCCATAGCCCATTAAGATGATTTCTAATTTGAGTTATGTTATATTCTGATTCATTATATTGCTTGTTTACCATACAGAAAGACATATATCTATAATCACATATTAACGTTTGTCTAACTTGCATTAATTCAATCTCCTCAGCTATAGCAATTAAAACATCTCTAAGCTGATTTTTATGGCTTTATATTAATTTTATAATAATATATTATTTCTATAATAAATTATTAATATATATTACATATACAACAAATAAATAATAAATATATTTATTTTTATATATTTATTGCCTTATAAAAACTCTTGTTGATTTCTGATTGTGACAAAAATCCTCGTGAAACATTGACAGACAATCCATGTAAAAATTCAGCTTGCACTAATCTGATCTTGTACAGTGCTAATAGACATAGACATAGCAACACTGCCCACTATAGTAGTAACTAAAGCAATCATCCCAACAACAATACAGGAAATACACCTCTTTTTTCAATTGAAACCCAAAAGTTGATTAATTTGAGCAACAGAATGATCAGTATGAGAGTGAAAGCAATGTTAACTCTCTACAGGTACCATAACCATTCGAGGTCTTCTTATAACAAATAGCAATGGTCTCAAAGAAGTATTATCATGACATTCAGAAACCTTACAATTAACACATGTGACACTGTAATGCTTATCAGTTTTGGTGATATTTACATTGCTATGGTTTCCCCACATGAATACATACCTCCCTCCTAAACAAGCACAAAAAAAGCTGTGGTCAGTCTTGCTCAAGTATATCCCATTAGGAGAGAAAGTAGCAAAAAACGTTGTTACTGGGGCCCATGGCAAAGGGATTTTCCACATTTTCTGGTTTCCTCTCTGTGAGTGTCCAAACCAATTTTGTTTAGGGTACCCCCCCCCCATGTCTGTGATTAACATTTGTGTCATTGTGCCAGGAAATGTATGTTTGCTGTTCCACCTGATGGCAAGCAGGTACGTTAGTCTTACAGTTTAAAAATGGGGGATCCGCTTGACCCAAAGATGAGTCCCATCATCTTGGTCTGGACACAACATCAGATGTTGACCCCACAATCCTGAACAATTGAAAAAAGTCCCTAAAATTACCATAGTATGTGTTGTGATGTTCTCAAAGCATACTAGGTCCTTAACTCTGACAATTCCTTTAGCATGGACTTTCCCATTCAGCTCTTCTTTAACTCTATGCTTTCACATAAATAGATTAACAGGGATGTCCACAAGGGCATCAGCATGTTTGAATCTGCCCCACAGATGATAATCATAATGATAATTGATAATTTGTACTAAGCTACATGAGGACATATTAAAAGTAGAAAAACACAATGGTTCATCCACTAACACAGTAAAATTAAAATCAAGCACAGGAGGGGTTACATTTGCATTATGAATATCAACATCTTGGGAAATAAGGACTGATCTGATTCCTTCTAAAGTGATTTCTGGGAGACACTCCCCCTACCCAACCATCTCCACCCAAGGTGAATGGGTGAATGATCAAGAATGGCCCAGTATCTTGTAGAGGCAGCTACTGGAAACTGAGTAATGATATTAGTGAGCAGGATCACCAGGCTCTGGCTCCTCCTCTGCTGCCAATCTAATCTGGTTCTAGTTCTGGTTGGGGGGGTGCAGTATTGAATGCCCAATTTCTGCATTTGTTGCCACAGTCCTTGTTCTCCTTTCTGGTACCCAGACTTCCTCATTTCCATCTGTGGAGACACACAAATAGCCTGGGCCTCAAAGTATTACCTTAAGTGGATCATACCATTGTCCCTTATAGTTTTTCCACATCACCCATTCAGTAACTGAAGTTACCTGGGGCTGTGATCTTTTACAGCTATTCATTGTGTGGTCAGTAACACCCCAGAATTTTTCTGCTGGTGTTTTATTTTCATGATCTAATGTCAAATAATTTATTACATATAATGACAATCCCAACATTTATCTTAAGGTACCCATGCTCCTAATTCCCCCTTCAGTTTTTGGAGTGAAGTTTTAAGTGTACGGTTTTTTTCTTTCAACAATAGCCTGACCTGTGGGGTTGTAAGGAAGCCCAGTAACATGATGAGTACCCCATTGAAGACAGAATTCATCAATGCTTTTTGAGGTGTATGTGGGGCCATTGTTAGTCTTTAATTGTTGTGGCACACCCATAGCATTAAAGCATGTAATGAGATAATCTAGAACACCAGAGGTTTTTTTCCCCAGACATAGCAGTTGCCCATGTAAACCCCGAATATGTGTCCGCAGTTACATGTATACATTTCAGTCTCCCAAAAACAGAATAATGAGTAACATCAGATAGCCAAATTTCATTGGGTAACACTCCCTGGGGATTTACACCATTGGATATAGAGGGACTGTGTAATGCCATGCACAGAAGCTTTCCAGAAAAATGCTACTGTGAACAGCTTTTAGGATTCTGATTATTCAGTATAGTGATCACTCTATTTATTTCATAACAAATCAAAGCAAAACATTCAAAGGAAATCAAGGTACAGCATTCACAACATTACAACTTAGTACAGAAAATCACAATATAATCTCAAAGTACAATAGTCCAAGTCTTCTACTCATGGGGAAACTGTTAACTCAGTCACTTATCAGTAACAGTCATATAACAGTCACAAGGTAATATTCATAACATAGTCTCAAAGTAAAATAGTCACTCTTAAGTTAAATCAATCAGTCACTTATCAGTAGTTTCAAAGTACATGGTCAAAGTCTTCCATTCACGGGGCAAAGTCTTGATTCACTCAATCAGTCACTTATCAGTAACAATATCTTTAAATATTCAAAGTACAATCAATCAATTATACAGTAAAATCTTACTTAAGTATCATACACAAACCCCTCCACCCCTTAGGTCACTAGTAAACTATAATTCCATAATTACTCAGTACCCAAGGAGAGGTCTTTTCTTCATCTTGACTTGGAACCTGTTCTCAGATTCCCTGGATCCCCTTCCATGGTCCCAGATTCTACCTGGATTCCCCAGACTGTCACCTGGGTTCAATGGCAGACAGCTCCCAGTTCCTTGACTAGCTCTCTGGACAGGTCCTGCTCTACCCTGAAGTTCACAGGGTCTGGTCCATGTCAGATCTCTCACCATTTCCTCTCCAGGGAATTCAAGGCTCAACCAAGCCACAAACAAAGTCTCAGCATCCCAGTCATACTTCAGTTACCTGGGCCCCTGGCTCCTGGGCTCCTGGCTCTGGGCTCCTATTCAGAAGAAGCTCCACCACAACAAGTTTTCAGGACTTAGTTTTCCATTCTTCTGTAGCTGTTCTGGCACCAGATCTGGTCTCAAGGAAATTCTGACTGTGCCTCTCTGGGGCTTTTCTTACATACACAGTATTACCTACTTCCTTCAGCCAATCCCTTCCTGCTACATCAGTAACAGGAGACAGGAGTCTTGATTAGTTACTATGTGCTAAGTACCTGCTACTTTTGCCAACACAAAGGGATCTTGGAATTCAAAATTGCATTACCATTACAGACTGCAAATAACATATGATGGACTGCTTTTAACTATTTGCCTAGCTTGGTCTCTAGTGATATCAAAGGTCCTAGCAAGCATTCTAGTGGATTGATAAAATCTATGATAGGATTCCCTTGCTAATTCTAATGATCCCATAAGGATTTGATCAGCTATGTGATTACCTTTAAGTCCAGGAAGACCAGTATGAGATGGGATTAGCATAAAGTAAAAGGGATGTGATCTATTTTGTATAATATCTCCTAAATCACAGAACAATGTGTACAACTGAGTTTTATTTCTACATATTTTGGCTGTTTCTTTCTTTTGAGTTACTTGCCTGCATATTGAGAATCTGTAATAATTTCAATAGGCTGAGGAAATAAAGAGCAGACATTATAGCTGTGAACTCGTTATTTTGGGTCAAATCATAAGGAGGGGTGATCATTTTCATAACCTGTTTATCAGGACAGAATACAGAAGCTCTGTAGTCTTTAGTGGCATCAGTGAATACATTAAATCCTAAAACAGGTTGATCCTTACATAACTTAGGGATTATGAACTCATTGTTTGTTAAGAATCTGAAAACACCTTTGGGTGTATGGTGTTGTATGGGGATAGCATATATTAACAACAATTGCAAAGATTCTTGATTCTCAATCAACTGTTGGATTTTGTCATGAGTATAAGGAACTTATATAACTTCAGGCAATTGACCACTTAGGCATAAATATAGTCTGATCATTTTCTTTATGAGCTGAACCATCCCATCAAGGTGAGTTTGTAAAGAATATTTTTGCTGATATGAAATATAACCCCATTCAATTGTTAAACAATTTTGCATTAAGGCACCTGTAGGGTTGTATTTCTTGTTCAGCATAGTGAGTTGTATTCCTGCAGAGGGGTCTACCCTATATGTAATTGCAGTTCGGATAGCTTCCTGAATGTAGTCCAATGCATTTCTAGCTTCAGGTGTAAGAATTCTAGGAGAATTAAGGTTGGTATCACCTTCCAGTAATTGGTATAATGGTGTTAAACATTCATTTGAAATTCCCATACTAGATCTGATCCAATTTATGTACCCTATAAGCTTTTGCAAGTCACTTAATGTTTTAATATTTTCGTCCCTAATGTCCATCTTTTGAGGTGCTCTACTAGGTTCTGCCCTTTATTACTTAAATACATAAAGGGAGCTGTCTTCTGTATTTTTCAGGGCCTATTTTAAGTCCTATAACAGCAGAATTACTAGTAACTTCCTCTAATATTTATTTTACAGTAAAAACACCTTGGTGTACACATAGAACATCATCCATGTAAGGAATTAAGCAAGCTGTGGGGTATTTGTTTCTAGTTGATTCTAAGGCCTTTGCCACAAATTTTGACATAATGTTGGACTGTTTTTTATCCCTTGGGGCATTACCTTGCAACAGTATTTTTAGGGGTTCTTTTAGATTTATGGAAGGTATAGAAAATGCAAATTTTTTCTCAGTCCTGACTTTGGAGAGGTATACTATAGAAACAATCCTTTATGTCTATTACTCATAAAGGCAATTGTGATGGTACCATATTAGGAGATGGTAAACCAGCCTGTAATGCCCCCATACCCTTCATGACTTTCTTTACTTCTGGCAAATCCATAAGCATCCTCCATTTACCTGAATTATTTTTTTCTAATTGCAAAAATTGGAGAATTGTATGGGCTTTTTGTAAATTCAATATGACCTAGCTTCAGCTGTTCTTGCAAAATGTTTAATGGCGTAGCAATTTTTTCTGCCCTTAGGGGCCACTGATCCATCCATACTGGTTTTGTGATAAGGCATTCAGTAGGTTTGGCTGTTGGCTGCCCATCAATCAGGGTCTCTCCTGAAAATTTGTTATGATGGTGACCTTAAGTTGTGATAAAATATCTCTGCCCCATAAAGCCAAGGCAAGGAAGTCAAACAATGGGGCTGGAAACTTCCTGACATGCTGTAAATTGCCAAGTAAATTTCTTCACACTTTGTAAAGGCTGGCTAACTTCACCCATGCACCTCACGTTTATATCTGATCCTTGAACAATTAATTTCGGGTCCCATTGTTCCTGATTGATAATGGTCATGTCTGCCCTGTTGTCTAAGAGACCCCAAATTCTCCTGCCCCCCCATATATATATATATATGAAGGGTGGGTCTTGAGGTTGTAATGATTTGAGACCACATAACCTCTGGATTCTGTATTTGAAATATCTATTGTTCCTGTTTTAATTGGATCACGGAACTGATGGGATTCATATTTTTAACTTTAATCTTATTGTTATCTTCCCAGTCCTTTTGATCCACATAGGTTGGAGTGAATTGTATATCCATGTATTCCCCTTCTGAGATTAATGAAAGTACCCCCATGGCCAGAGAAGGGCTCCTAAGGAGCACTTCTGCCTCCTGGCCTGGATAAATGTTTATGGATGTAACCTCAGGCTGTAAGATAACAGCAGTTACTTCAGAAGGGGAGGTATCCAAATTGGCTTGCCCTCCTGAACTTCTGGAGTGCTGAACTGTTTCTTGTGGGCCAGGGACTTGGCCCTTGAGGCTGTTTCCCAAATTTCTAAATCAACATTCTGAAGCCCAATGAAAGCCCTTATGACATTTAGGGCATTTTGATTTTGGTTGTAATTCACTATTACTGCCACTCACTTGGCATTCCCTTTTGAAATGACCCACTTTACCACATTTATAACACTTCTTGTTATAACTTCTTGTTATAACACTTCTAGTTATGGCAGCTTGTGCTTCTGCTACAATTTGTGCTTGAAAGACCAAAGACTTTACACCTCCATAGATTTTAGAATTAATTGATCCAAGGAGGCAACAGCAGGAAGTGCCAAAAAATCTTTCTTATCATCTAAATTGCAATTCCCTCTACCTATTTGTCTTAAAAATTCTTCTAATCCCAGAGTGCTTCCTAAGCTACTCTTAGCCACTTGTTGTATTTTGGCCACAAAATCAGGAAATGATTGCTCTGGTGCCTGCATCATATTTGTACAATTTTTTCGTGCTTGACTGGAACCAATTATCTTTTTCCATGCTTGTTTTGCACAATCTTAAATAGTATTATATACTGCCACTGAATAGTTCATTTGTGTGTTAATGTGTTGGGTCTGTCAACCAAAAGCATGGAAATACTGGGTGAGTTATGGTGAGTTAGGTCCCTCTGCCAACATAAGATCCTATAGTTTGTTATGATATGTTCCCTTATAATTGTTCTCCCACTGTAAGTAGCCCCCTGTGGATGGGCATATTTTAGCTATTTGCCTCCAATCATACTCTGTGAAAGTTGTGGCTGCTAAATTTTCTAATAATGACCCGATATAAGAAGCTGTTGCCCCATACTCCTGTACAGCCTTTTTCACCTCCTTAAGATCTTTTATATTTAATTTTTCCATATCCTATTGCCCTGGGCGTCTATTATAACAGGGTATGCTAACAAATTCAGCATTTAAATCCCATCTCTTAATTTCTGTCCTTCCTCTTTTGTAAGGTTTTGAAAAGATGTATATCATTCTGAAACTATGGTGGGACTGCCATTAGGCTTCCCAGATTTTTTCAGTTCCCCATGAGGGATTATACAATGGACATGGACTGAGGTTAAGAGGTTTGGTATTTTCTAGGGGTCTTTTTCCCAGAAATTCAGAAGGTGTGGTCTCTTCCTTATCACTGCCTTTGCTCTCACCCATGACAGTCAATATTTCTTTAAGACCTGTTTTGTCTCCAAGACATACTTTAATGATATTATAAATTGCAAATATGGAACCAGAGTCACTCTCCCGCCCATTCTCCTTAAAATAATTGAATAAAGCCTATCTCACTCCTTCCCAATCTGGTCCTCTGATCTGGGAGCCACTAGGGAACCATGGCACTACCTGATAGAGTCTTTAATTATTTTTATTTCAGAATCTGTTTCTTAACTGAAATCCTTCTTACATACTGTAAGATATAATATTCTCAGTCTTTTCTCCCATACTATGTCTCTGTCAGCTCTGATTATGAAAAATGAAAATTGAGTAAGCTGATGAACACCTTTCTTACAGCCTTCCCTATACCTTGAAAGAAATCCATTGGCCCTCAGATTTCTTGTGGGCCTGTTTCCTGCCAACAAATCCTAGGGATCTATTGGTAGAGACTGAACAGCAGTCCTGATGACCTGAGTTGTGGATGCCATTTACTGTAGCCAGCACAGTTGGTGGGCTGTGAGAATAGTGAGATGGGGGTGTAATCAATAGTCTGTTTATTACAGGACCATTTCATACAGTGCCAAAGATACAAGGGGCTCGCAGAGTTTATATGGCTCCCTACAGAAAGTCTACATGACCCAAAGGAATGCAGACAATGTACAAGAAGTCTCCTTTGGTCTTGTTTACTATTTACCCTTGCTTAAGGTCAGTTATTTATTAGGGCAAAATGATAGGCCCATATCTGGAGGCATAAACAAAAATATTACGCACCCTCCTGCTTATCTGCCCTGTAACCTTGAAGATAAATGTATAGGGGAGGGGAACATTCTGTTAGCAGGGCCAGAGAACCCCTGAAAGTTCTCTACAGAAAGTGACAACAGAAATGCATCAGTAGAGAGTGCTTGGTCCCCCTTTCTAATAATCCAGGTGTTTTTTGACATGGAAAAAAGGGCACAGTAACATCATGAGGAAACACAGGAAAATCTTAACTAAAAAATCTGGTCCTGAGTCCATCTTCCATTTGTCTGGGGCAGCTAATTTCACAGGAGTGTGGTGGAGCAAGGCAGGTATAGAGTTCACTTTGACAGGATCTGATGGTGGTACAGGCAAGGTATCTCCAGCTGATTTCAGGACCCCCCCTTGGTGTCTTGCAATCCCTGTAGGAACTTAATTAAGGAAGAATTAGTAGCCTCAGCTCATGACTCTTCTGCAATCACTGGGAGGATGGGTGGAGGCCATCCAAACATAATTTCAAAGGGAAAAAGCCCAATTCAGTTAAGGGTGCACCAGCCTTTGTTTCTAGGACTAATTTATTGAGGAATTCCTTCAGGGTCCTGTTGATCCTCTCCTCTTGGCTTAAGCTCTGCAGTCAGTAGGCACAAAAGCTGGCCCATTATCAGAGCCCAACCCAATTCATCAGAAGGGAAACAGGGCAAGGAGTTTGTTCAGAGTGTTCTTAATTACCATTAGCACCTTGTGACAATACTTAACAGAATATTGGGGAATGAAGTACCTGTCTCTCAAGAGTAAGCTCATTTTTCTGGCTCCCAAATGAGCGATTTGATGGACTCCCTCCCTCCCCAATCCTTGTGGAAATTCTCCTATCTGGGAAGGTCCACCAGCCTGACTGGTCCTCCTCGTTTTGTTTTTGTTTTTTTTCTGTTTAGCCAAGGAATCATCTGAGTGTGAGTAAATTGGAATGGGCTGGGTGGAAGGAGGTGCTGGGAAAAGGGCCAGACTGGAGATGCTCAATTTCCAACAGCCTCTGGGGATGATAGCTAGACAGGAAGGGAGCTGGGGGCAGCTTCATTAGGATTCCATTATTCCCCCTTCAAAGAGTTGGGACCCAAAATGATTTGGGAAAAGGGACAAAGGTGGCAGCTTCTGTAGTTTCTGCAGGCTGAAAAAGAGGAGTGGAGCTGTCCCAGTTTTACTGGATTCTGAGGAGGAAGTTAAATGAAAACAACCATAGATCATATTCAGGAGATAATAGGTACCCACTCCTTGCTGCCAACTGTAGGTAAATTGGACTGTAATCTGAGAGACACAAAGCTGACAATATAATTAATAAAGACAATAAAGTTCAACATACATGGTCCAAGATAAAAGGAGAAAGACAGATATATCTAGTAACAGGCAGTTGACTAGTCTAAGTACAGTTTTACTAAACTATTTAGGCTATAGAAAGGAATATATTTCTCAGCTGAATAATTCATATTTAACACACACCCACTTTAGTAGCTCAGATTTATCCCAGCCTCAGAATAAGTGATAATGAATAATTTGTGTTTGTACTTTTGTTTCAAAAACTTCTTTTCCCTCTGTCTAATTGTTCCCATGTCATTCAGAAAAAAAAAATTCTATTCCGGGGACTAAACCTTTTACTTGAGTATTCAGGTAGGCAGATGACAAGCCTTGTGTATTAATTTGCCCAGTTGTTTGGGATACAGAATGACTACACATTCAGACTGAGAACAGTAAAATTTGACATACCTGCATTATACATTTACTCTCTTTCACTGAGCAGTTGCTCTAATTAGAGAAATCTGTCATAAAAGGAAAAAGCAGGGACATGCCAGATATAACAGGATAAAATATCCTTACCTCTGTTTGAATTCAGATAAGAGTCACTTTAAATACATCTCATAGCCAGACTCTTGAATAGCCAGGTGGAAAACATTCTTTTTCAAAGGAAGATGATGGCGAAACTGAGCCAGGAGGTTCTCATTTTAGGTGGAGGCTAAAATTGTCCTCTTGGCTTTTCCCAAAAGCAAACCTTCACCTTTAGCGGGATTACCTTTGAGCAGATTGTGGCATTACTCTCTGATACTGGTTTAATGCAGACAGGTATATCTAAATTCAAACTAAAAATAAAGCTAGTTGTAT
The DNA here is from genome assembly GCA_011680675.1 of Gymnobelideus leadbeateri. Lineage (NCBI taxonomy): Eukaryota > Metazoa > Chordata > Mammalia > Diprotodontia > Petauridae > Gymnobelideus > Gymnobelideus leadbeateri. The sequence continues at coordinate 358,322 of WOXC01003896.1, forward strand.
TACCAGTGACTTTTACCTCACCATCACAGCTTGGAGCTTGATATAATCGTTTTTGTAATTGCAATAAGCAATAAAAGTTTACCATGACTTACATTCATAAGAGATTTCATTCTCAGTAAGCCAGGTTCATTGCTTAGGAACTCCATAACCCAAACAAGCTTTTAGTATCTCCCTGGAGCTGATGACCTTGCCCACCAGATGGCTTCTAGGGTATCTGGCAAGTTAACAAATAAGGAGAAATCAATAGGGACCCCAATGAAGGGGCTTATCCTCCTGTCAACCCTATGATTTTCTTCTTCTGTACTGATGAAAGCCACATGCTTTCTGCATGGCAAGTCCTTTATTTTAATACTGATTTTTTCCTTGTCAGGATGTCTTTCAGGTTCCCATATTTTATTTTCAGGATCCCAGTATATGAGAGCTGGCACATGTGGCCTCTGGTTACCTGCTATAGCCCTACACTGGAGGTGACCTTGGCCCCCTTCCTAAGGAGGGGAGTAGGGAGTGTCTACCCTTAGAGCTGCTGGGGGTTCAGGTTTAAGTTTGAACATTATAACAATAATCACAAATAATTTATTTAACAATTACAATTTTCATAAGTAAGAGTCAATTTATTTTACCTTCTAAGAAAGGATTACTAGAACTTAACGAAATTACATACCTAATTTTAAACAAATTTTTCCACTGTCTTAGCTTTAAGTAAATTCAGACCAAAAGTTGCTTTTTCTAACACCATCTCTGGCTCACAATGGTCACTCAAGTTTTACAATATACAGTGTAGAAATACTATAATATAAACAGTGAAATGACAGTAATTGCATTTCCAAATCACATATAAAAATTATTGATAGAAAATTGGCTCACCAAATGTAGAGGCCAGTTGACTTCTGACCTCATTTTTCTCCTCTCCTTTTCTCATCTCCCGACAGTAGCAGACCCTGGTTGTGGGGGTGGTCAATTTGGGCAGGAAGGAGAAAGAGGGCATCACTCTTTGTGTGGGAATGCTTGGCTCTGGGGCTAACCTAGAGGAGTGGTCTTCAGGCTCCCCAGGGACCTAGGGCTGTTGCTAGTGGGGGCCCAGTGTAGCTGCTATGCCTCCCTGACTTGTTCTTTTCACCAGGTGGGAGAGGTTAATTTAAATCTCCTATTATTCTTCTAATAGCAGCCTTAGCATGGTCAGAGCAGGGACAAGAGGGTGAAGGAACTTAATGGTTCTAACCTCTCACTGTATCCACAGCTCAGTCAGAGAGGCAATGATAGGGGGAGGTGACTGTAGTCTTATCTGGGAAGAACTGGGACCACAAGAAAGAAAATATTAGCAGTTCTAACTTGTAATTGTGGCCCCACTCTGGTCAGAGCTGTATCACAGTGAGAAGGCACAGTAGCCCTAGCGTCATCAGAGGTAGGACTACAGCGAGGAGAAACTTAGTGGATTTTTTTGACCTTTTGCTCAAGTATACTTTACTTAGGTGTTCACTCCTTAGAAACTTCTTTGAAAAGGAAAGCTTTGAATCTGCCAGTCAAGGTGAGTGGGACTCTGGAAAAGATTCTAGTCCCCTCTTTTCCATACTGAGGAATTCAAAGTTTCATATCTGAGGCACCTCGTTTTCAGATCTATGCATTTCCCAATTTATTTAGTGCCAAATAGTAACCAGAATGAATTCAATTACCTGGATGTATATTCCCAATGATATTGCACAGTTCTCTTTCTATGACACAGGAAACGGTTAAGTGCTAATCCTATTCCAAAGTGTAGGTTTGAAACCTGTTTCTCTTTGATCAGTGAAGTGACCCCTTTTCTCTTTGATAGATCTTAGGGGAGAAGTTTCTCCTTTCCCCCTTTTTCCATTTGTCTTTCTACCTTCCAAGCTTTGGCTAGAGTCCAAAAGTGTAGAAAGATTTTGTTGTTGTTGTTGCCAACAACCTTTCTTTGAATGATTATCAATCTTTCTAGCCCAGGTACAGGGTTTTTTCTGCCTGGCTGTGTTCTGACTGGCAGATTCAAGGATGTTTTTTTTTTCATAGACACAGAGCAGAGAGGACAGATACTGATAGACAGACAGATATAGACAAAACAGATACAGAGTGCTCAAAGCACCTAGATGAGGAGACATATGACATGACCAGGAGGGAATTCCCAACAGGAACAAGAGGGGAATTCCCACAGAACAGACATATACAAACAGAAAATGCACACTGACACAGAGTGCTCAAAGCACCCAAACCAGAAGACATAGAACATACACAGAATCCAGAACAGAAACCAGGAATGGGTGGAGACCTGATGTGTTGGGAGCACCCAACAGAATGGTGTGTTCCCACTGACCACTCAGCTGCTTCCAGCCCAGTTCCCCACCAGAACCAGAAGGGAATTCCCACCAGAACGAGAAAATGAAACCTGACTTACTTCCATAGGTCTCAATCCACAAGTGTCCAAATAAGGGCAGGTCAGCTTTGAGGGGTGGGTTAGTTCTCCTCCAACTTGAGTCCAGGGCCCTGGTACATCTCAGGGGCTGGGTCCCCTGGAAGTCAGGGCCAGGAGATGCATGCCTTCCAAGGATGAGGCCCTTCCTGGTCTGGTTCTTGGGGAGTGCCAAGGGACACTCCCTAATCTCGCTGGAACCTGCAGAAATGTTGTGCAGAAAATGAAGTGAGGCAAGACACAGGGCTGAATTTAATGTGGATTTAATGAGGGCCCAGCTCTCAGGAGTATATGCTCAAATCAGACAGCTGCCAACAGGGGTAGAGCCAGGGTATTTAAAGACAAAAATCACAGAGTAATGGTCATATTTATACAAAAGCAGGAAGTTGCAGAAGCAGAGGAATGCAAGTGGTTGATTCTCAGTTTAGGGCCTTATATGCAATATGGTTAAGCTTCAGTTTCCTAAAACAAGGTGGGTGACTATGCTTTTGGCAGTTAGTCTCAGCATGAGCGGGGAATTCACTGTGGTGGGGCTTTACATCTGTGAAGAAGGGAGCACAAAATGGTGGGGACTGAGACAAGATGGAAGGTGACTTGGGGTTGGGTACAAAAGTTTCTGCCTGCCTCTTTATTAATGATATTAATAGTAATAGCAGCTCTTTTCATGGTTGCAAAGAATTGGACATTAAAGGGGTGCCCATCAATTGATGAATGGCTAAACAAGTTGTGGTCTATGAATGTAATGGAATATTATTGCTCTATAAGAAACGAGGAGGAGACGGGTTTCATATTTACCTGGAGAGGCTTATACAAACTGATGCTGAGTGAGTAGAGTAGAATCAGGAGAAATTTGTATACCATCACAGAAACAACATATGTGTGAAGACCAGCTACAACAGACTGGACTCTTTTCAGCAATGCAGTGACATAAGTCAATCCTGAAAAACTCATGAAGGAAAGAAATGTGTCTTCCAGAGATATAACTAGAAAGAACAGAGCTTGAATCCTGCTGGAAGCAAACTAATTGATTTTTTCTTTTCATTGTTTGGTTTTATTTCTTCTTTACCATTTTTCATCCCACCTAGTACAATACGCCTTTGTAATGTCTAAATATGAATGTATTTGCAGATCCTACATAGGACAATAGGGGGTGGGGGAGGGAGGGAAAGAAAATTGAAAATCAAGGGACTATGGAATTGAATCTTGTTAACTAAAAATAAACTAATAAATTAATAAAAAGAAATGTTGTGCCTGGCAATAAAGGAGTAGCATCTCTAGAGAGTCAGCTTATGTCCTGCTGATGGAATTTAATTTGCTCCTTTTGGAATGGGTCAATGCCAGAATTCCACGTGGTTCTGACAACAATGACAATCATTAAAGATAGTACTGGTGATGATGACAATGATGATGATGATGATGATGATGATGATGATGATGACAATGACAACAACAATGACGACGACATTGTACACTCGACAATGGACAACAGACGATGATGATAATGGTGGTGGTGATGGTCATTTCTGTCCAATCTTCCTTTTATTGGCCATGCCCAAACCCTTACTATTCAATGAGATGAATACCAATATAGACCACACATGAAAGGGAAGTTTTCTGGTCAAAGTAACAAGATCAGAAATTTAAAAACACATTAGACCAAATTGTCAAAGAGGTACAAAAATTCAGTGAGTAGAAGAATACCTTCAAAAACAGAACTGGCCAAATGGAAATAGAGGCCAAAAAATTCACTGAAGAAAAACCTCCTTATGAAGTACAACTGACCACAAGAAAAAGGAGGTATAAATGATCGCCAAAGAAAATAATACCTTAAAAATTAGAATTGAGCTAATGGAAGCTAATGACATCATAGGAAATCAAGAAGCATTAAAACATAACCAAAAGAATGAAAAAGAATAGAAGTTAACCTGAAATATCTTGTGGGAAAAACAAGCGACTTGGAAAAGAGATCCAGCAGAGATAATTTAAAAATTATTGTACTACTTGAAAACCATGAACACACCCCAAAAATATATTTTAAAAAACCCTGCACATCATGTTTCAAAGTAATTATCAAGGAACTCTATCCTTATATTCTGGAACTAGAGGAACCAGAAAGAGAACAAATCTCCTAGTCACCTCCTGAAGAGATCCAAAAATACAAACTCCCTGGAATGGTATACCTAACTTCCAGAGCTCCCAAATTAAGGAGAAAATATTTCAAGCAGCCATAAAGAACCAATTCAAGTATCATGGAGTCATAGGATGACACATGATTTAGCAGCTTCAACATCAAAAATTTGGATGGCTTAGAATATGATATTGTAGAGGGCAAAGGAGGTAGGATTACAACTAAGAATCACCTACCCAGAAGAAATGAGTATGATCCTTCAGGGGGAAAATGGACATTCAATGAAACAGAGGACTTTCAAGCATACCTCAATGAAAGACCAATGCTGAATGGAAAACCTGACTTTCAAATATAACACTGGAGAGAAGCATAAAAAGGTAAACAAGAAAGTGAAAGCATAATAGACTTAATGAGGTTAAATAATTTACTTTCCTACACTGGAAGAGAATACATGTAACTTAGAAGAAATTTCTCATTATTGGGCAATTAGAAGGAGTGTATATATATATATATATATATATATATATATATGTACTCCATATATATGTGTGTGTGTGTGTGTGTATGTGTATATATATGTGTGTGTGTATATATATGTATATATATAGATATATATAAATAGCAGACAGAGATGTGATGTGAATATGAAGAGATGATAATTAAAACAAAATTAAAGGGTGAGAAAGAGGAAAATATTGAGAGTAGGAAAAGGGAGAGGTAGATTGGGATAAATTATCTCATGTAAAATAGGCATTTGATTTTACAGTGGAGATGAAGATGGAGGAGGTGGAGTGCAACACTTGTTAGTAAGAAGCAAAACACTTTTGAGGGAGGGGAGGAATGGACCGAGAGAGAGAGAGAGAGAGAGAGAGAGAGAGAGAGAGAGAGAATAAAAAAAACAGGGGTGAAATAGGATGGAGAGAAACACAAATGGCAATCATTACTTTGAACAGTTTTGCCAAGTCAAATTCCTGTGATAATGACTTCATTTATCACATCTATAGAAAATTGAGTCAAGTTTTTAAAAATTGGAAACATTCTCCAACTGAAAAATAACCAAAACTAAGGAACAGTCCATTTGCCATATGCAAAAATCATCTAAATTACTAGTGATTGGCAAAAGGCAAACTCAAAAATTCTGAGGCACTAACTCACACATACTGGATTGGCTAATAGGACAGAAAATGAAAAATGGCAAATTTCAGAGGGGATGGGGGATAAATTGAGACTTTAATGCACTGATGGTAGAGTTGTGAAATGATTCAAACATTTTGTAGAGCAATTTGGAATTATGCCCAAAGGGCTATAAAACAGGCCTACCACTACTACTATATATGCATCCTAAAAGAAAAAAATGTAAACAGATCAACATAATTATAGCAGCTCTTTTCTGGAGGCAAAGCATTGGAAATTGAGCGATTAGCCCATTAATTGTGAATGAATAAACAAGTTGTGATATATGATTTTGATGGAATACTGTTATGCTGTAAGAAATGATGATTGGATGCTCTCAGAAAAAACTAGAAAGACATGCCTGACCTAATATAAAGTGAAAGGAATAAAACCAGGAGAACAGTGTATGTAGGAACAGCTATTTTATAAGATGAGCAGCTGTGGAGGCCTTAGCTATTACCAGCAATAGAAATATCCAAGACATCTCTGAGGGACTTATAAGGAAAACAGCTATCCATCCCTAGAGAAAGAAGCAGTGGGGTCTGAATACAAATCAAAGCATAGTCTTTTGCTTTCCTTATTTTTCTTGAAGGTTTTTCTATGATTTCTTTTATAATTATATTTTGCATGAATATAAATGTATAACCTATATCAAATAACTTGCTGGCTCAATGGGGTAGGTGCAGTTGGGAGGGAGGAAGGAAGAAACTCAAAATTTTAATAATGGATGTTAAAAATTGTCTTTACATGTAACTGGGGAAAAATAAAATTTTAAATGAATATTTTCAAAGCCCCCAACATAAGTAGGCCATGCTGCAGACCCTTTACATAATGTGAATTTACCCATGGATCTGGAAAAGGGCAGTACATAGGCAGAAAGGAGAACACACCTTTGTGGAGGAGGAGTGGGCACATGGTTCCAGGACACATTGGTGTTGTACACAGAGTAACAAAAGCAGGAGGGGGAATCCATGGTTGGTGGGGACAGCCACATGAGGGCTGGCTGAAAGTGAAAGGAATAACACACAGGCAGGCAGAAACTTACAGGCTTGACATGGAAATTTTCAGGAGAGCACAGGCCACATGCAGTGGGGATCAGGGACAGACACACAGTACCCCAACCTGGAGGGAAAAAAATACTAAGATGGAGAGAACAAACTCTCAGGTGGGTGGTCAGACATAAACCAAGGTCTCTTCTCTCAACACTGGAGGTCTCAAGTCAAGCCTTGATACAGCAGTGGTGGTGGTTATCTCTCTGCAGGTCTGTCCTTCTGCTTTCACTTGGAGGATTTCCTTTAGTTCTTCTTTTTTGGGGGGAGTGGGAGGGGTGGTAGGAGGCCACAAAGAGCAGGTTGAGGTTGAGGAGCAGAGCTGTTTTGTTTCTTTTTGGTAATGCTGACTCCATAAAGGATTCCTTACATAAAGTCTAATTTGCATGATGTCAATTTACATAAATCAAAATCTATCCATATTCCTTTCTATCCCCATTCAGTTTCCTTCAGAGCTGGTTAATATCTAAGTTTTCTAAAATTCTATTACTCTTCTAAAATTCTTTTTTATTCATTTTATGGATAGATTTATTTTGCTCTTAGAGGCAAATGTTGAGGTCCCCCCAAATTTTACTTTCTATTTCTTCCTGTAAATCATTTAACTTTTCGTTTAAGAATTTCAATCCTTCGTTTTAAGATGAAACAGTACTTCCTTGGGGCTCTGGCTTCCACCTCCTCCAAATCATGTAAAAGGTGACTCTGAACAAACTTTGAAACTAGAGAACCCACAAAATGACACAGAGAAGCTAACTTCCCACTGAGGACAGCCCAGCAGGAAGTGAAGTGCTCTCTGAGCTGAACCTATCCCCTCACAAGCCAGAGGTCTGAGGCCCAGGGCAGCCACAGCCAACTGACAGTTGGAGGAACTTCAGATCACCAGCAGCTGTGGCAGTTTCCAGAATTATCAACCCATAGATGCTAAGGACAAAATGAGATGTCAATGGAATGTGGACTTTGGTATCCAATAGCTGGGGAGTGTAGTCAGCCTTTGCCCCTAGTGTGAGAAGTGGCTGAGGTGCATCCTCCACAGCCAAGTGGCTGTTTCAGCTCCTGGAATGCAGATTGTAGGGGAACCAAGCAACCAGTATGAGTGGCAATCTCTTTTGCTTTAACCTATGTGGATCTGGATCACTGTCTAGGGTGTATGTCCTTGGCTGTGCAACCAGCTTGCCAGAGAATGTGGAGGCTTCAGAGAGGGCACCCAACTAATACCTCCAGCAGCTCCCAGAGGTAGGGACTAATCTCCCCCATCTGGTAGCAAAGTCCTACTGTGGCAAAAAGCCCCAAACGTTAAGTAATTGAGTAACAACATAAGCAAATGAGGGAAGCAAATGAAGCAGAGCAACCCAACTTTACACTCATTTATATGTTTACATACGAGGGTATATGGGCATATGAATACATATGTGAATATGTGTATATAATGTGAACACGAATACAAAGATAGAGGGCACAGGATGAATGAAATAGGAAGGGATGATACTTAAAAGGTGAAAATAAGAGGTGAGAGAGGAATATAATGAGAGAAGATGGAGAGAGACAGATTGGGGTAAACTATCTCATATAGAAGAGGCAAGGTAAATGATTACAATGGAGGGGAAGAACAGGAGGGCAAAAGGGAATGGGTCAACCTTATTCTCACTGAATTTGGGTTAGGGACGGAATGACATACATACTAAATAGGGTATCTTAAGCTGCAGGAGAGTAGGGGGGGGAAGGAGATGAGAGGGGGGATGATGGAAGGGAGGGCAGCCTATGGGGGAAAGGAGTTGGAAGCACCGACTTTTGAAAAGGGACAGGATCAAAGCAGAGAATAGAACAAGTGGGAGGTGGGATAGGAGGGAGGGAAATATATCATTTACAATATATACACTGTGGAAATGTTTTGCATAGCTACACATGTACAACCTATACTGAATTGCTTCTCTTCCCACTAAGGCTGAGTGACAAGGGAGGAAGGGGATGAACCTGGAATTTAAAGATTGAAAATCAAATGTTAAATATATGTGTGTGTGTGTGTGTGTGTGTGTGTGTGTGTATACATACTCGTAATAACATTATTTTACATGTAAGATATACAGGCACTGGGGCATAGAGATCCACTGTACCCTACTACAAAGTCAGAGGGGGTATGGGATAAGATATGGGGGAGAGCAGATTGGAGGAGGGGATATCCAGGGGGATCCCTATTTTGACGTGGTGGGTAGGGGAAAAATGGAGAGAAAATTTGTAACTCAAAATCTTGTGGAAATGAATGACGTAACTAGAAATTAACGAAGCATTTGATAAAAAAGAATTTCAATCAAATATCAAGTTTTCCAAATAGATGTTTGCTGCTGATATTACTTCATTGTCTGTTATTCCTTTGAACAAGAGGTAGCTTCCTTGATTACCTCTTTTAACAAGGCTAGTTTTGCTTTCACTTTTTGCTCTATTCCCCTGTTTATCTCTGTGGTTTTCTCCTTGTTTTAAGAGTGTTTCTTATAAAACAAGAACACATTGGTGAGTCTTAGTTTCTAATTTGTTTTGCTATCTGCTTCCATTTTATGAGTGTGTTCATCCCATTCAGACTTAGGATTACTGACTATCTCGTTCCTCTAATTTCTGTTTTACCTGTGACTGATGTATTCTTTTATCAGGCCACCCTTTTATCACCACTTTTTCTTTCCTTTTACCATCTTCTTACTTACCTCAAGTACAAGATAGTTTTTTGTGACCAATTGACTCAGCATATATGTGTGTACACACACACACACACACACACACACACACACACACACATACACAAAGATATTGATATTTCCCTTTTTGAACAAATAGAGATGTGAATGAGGTTCAAGCATTGGCCATTCTGCCCCTACCATATTCCACTTTAGGTTTAATGCTCTACCTTGTAAACCTAGTTTATGTGTGCTTGTTTCTACCATGTATTCTCTCCCCTCTGCCTTCTCCTAGGGCATACATATTTCTCACCTGTCTATGTGTATATCATCCCAACTTAATTGGCTCAGTCCTAAAACTTCTTTCTTTGTAGAATCCTTCTACATCCTCTGATAATGAAAACATTTTTAGAAGACAGTGTGTATCATCTTCTCTTATAGATAAATTTAACCTTATTGAGTAAATTATATTTTCTTCTTCATATTTACCTTTTAATGCTGCTTGTGAGTCTTGTATTTGAAAATATTATTTTCTCTTCATCTCTTGTCTTTTCAACAGGAATGTTTCAATGGCTTCTATTTCATTAAATATCCATTTTCCCTCCATGTGTTTCAGAAAGAAGAAGCCTGTAGTAACTGGAGTGTTCCCAGGACCAGTGTCTTAAGCCCCAATGTCTTGTCTGCTGAGTGTTCTGAGGGTAGATGTGATTCCTCAGTGAGCAATCCTGTAGCACCCAGTGTAAGAAAGAGACTGGAAAGCCTGTCTGGGTAAAGAAACCAACCTCCGTTAAGAGAAACAAAGGTGGGGTTACAGACTGCATTGGGCAGACTATAGACCCCACCATTGTTTCTCTGAAATGTTGATTTCTTTGCTCAGAAAGGCTACCCAGCTTCTTTCTTACACTGGAATCTTCCCAGAGACACTGTCTTCCACCACAAGTTATCTTTGCCTCTGAGTGTTCAGAGAGTAGAAATGCTTTGACAGAAGTGATCCTGTAGTAACGGGAGTGTTCCCAGAGAGACTCTCTCCCAACACAAATATCTTTTCATCTGTATACAATATAGTTGTGTTGACTGTTTTTCCCTCCTAAAACAAAAAAATAATATCATTTGTCACATGGCATAGCTCTCATGGAGGAAAAGGAGAGGGAGGGATACATGGGTTACCAAGATATAAGATACAAATAAGATCACTATGTTTTTAAATGAGGTGAAGAATCTAAAGAGTATTGAGGCAGAGGTGTGGACAAGGAAAGAAAGGGGTTTTAGACGTGAAGAGTGATTCCTTCCACCTCTGCAGCCTCAGGATGTGGGCTTGGCTTGAGACCCCCAGTGCTGAGACAGGTGACCTTTGGTTGTTCTATCCATTTATCCCATGTCTATCTTTCATCCATCCACAGTCAGGTACCAGGTATCTCTCCTCAGCCCATGTCCTCAGCCTGTCCTCTTCTGTGTGTGGCCTTGTCAACCTCCAAGTGTCTGTGACCCCTGTATTCTTCCTCTCAGTTCTGGCCAGGCCATCATGTTTCTGCTCCCTACACCCAACTGATGCTCTTCCTGCTCTTGCTTCTCATTCCCGGGATCCCAGATGTCCTTGAAACGTCTTAAGAACCTACCCTTCACAGGAGCTTGACCTGCTTCCTGCCTCCTTCCCTCCCTTGTAGCCAGGTCTTCAGGAAAATTCACATTGCTTTGAAATCATTCTACTTAGGTTTGCTCAGCAGGTCACTTACATAGTGAGAGAACTGTTTGTGGTTGATTAAAAAAAGTAAAAATGGATGGCATAAGGGGAAAGCAGTTTGGCAAGAATTTGATAGGAGTTCAGTGCCTCCCAGCATGTATCAAATTAAAGTGTAAAGGCACAAGTGACTTAGATATGATAGACACTATAATAAAGTGATCAATGATGAAAATACAAATGAGAGATATAAATATAATCATTAATAATCACTCTACCTTAGCCCTACAAGTCACTAATTTATTCATTCTATAGCTACAGATTAAGCTCCTCCTATGTGTTGGGCACATAGGAAGATAAGTGGCCTCATTTAGCAATCAGCAAACATTTCTTAAATATTCCCCACATAGCAGGGATACTGAAAGGTTCTTTAGATGCAAACCCTATAAAGGACACAGTTCTGATGAGGAATGCCCTTGAAAACAACTTGCATTCACACAATGACCTTGACAACAACTTGTATCCAGAGACCATGAACTAACCAATCATGCCCCAGCCCCTAACTAATAAAGGACCACAAATCCAAGCAGCACCTACCCTTGCTATACCCATAGTATTCTTAGAGCTAATTAACATGCAGCCTTTTCCATAAGTCAGTCCTAGACACCCTTGCCCAATAAAAGAACCACTTTTGCCCCACTACTGCGGTTGCTCCTGCCTCCTTAAGGAGAAAAGCCCACTGGATGCATTAACCTCAAAATAAATGCACTTGCTCCATGAGAAGAAAGCCTTAGCAAATGCTTTCAAGATGACAGCACAACACCTGCCTCTCCCCACCCCCAGTATTTTCTAACCACTAGAAGCTTACATTCTAATGAGACAGAAAATACATAAAAGAATACCGAGAATAAATACAAATATAGACAAAGTACAAGGCTGTCTGGCAGCAAAGTCACTAGCAGCTGGAATCAAGAAAGGCTTCATGGAATGGGTGAGGCTTGAACTGTGTCTGGATGGAAGTGAAGGATTCTCTGAGGCCTAAGGATAGAGAGTTGGCTTCAGAGTCAGGAAGGTTCAGAGTTCAAGTTCTGTTTTGGCCCATGCTAGCAGCATGACCACAGTCAAGTCACTTAACCTCTTAATGCCCCCACACAACTCTCTAAGATCACAGACATGGTCAGATGGGTTGTCAGTCTTACTGAGGGGGCAGAAAGATGAAAGAGTGAATGACTTGGAACACACTAGCCTTAGCCAAAGGTCACATAGCTAGTAAGAGTCTGAGGCTGGATTTGAATGCAGATCTTCCTAACTCCAGGCCCAGTGCTCTAACCACTGAACATCCTAGATGGAAAGATTCAGAGATCCCAGAATACTGTAGCCAAGCCAATTGCTAGGAGTGTGCCTGAGGCCAGGGAGGGATAAGGAAAGAGCCCATTCTCAGTGCACTGAAGTTCTACCAGTACTCAGTCCCTTCTAAAATCACCACCCACCCTGAGGAAAAGCTCTAGTTGGCCCACCTGAGTTAGGCTTTATGTATGGTGGGTTCAAGGATCTGGGAGCAGGTCTACAACCCTAAAGAGCAAGAAAAACTACCATTAATGTAAACAGTAAGAGAAGTTTCAACTATCCAAGGGGAATATTTGCATTTGACCTCTAATCATCTCTAGCTTTTGGCCTTCTTTGTTCCCTTTCTACATAAGATGTGACCTGACCTAGTGGGGGTGTAGAGATCCAACACTCTCTCCCTTTGTCACCACAGTGGTGGTCTCCTTAGTAAATTCACTTGGACAACACAATTAGTGTTGTAATTTTAATACTTATTTCTTATATAATTAATTAAAATAAATAAATAATCTTAATAAACCATTATACATAATCCCTGTTTGCATATTCTGCTTCTTTCTTTGGAATCAACTACCTTCCCCTTATGATAACAACATCCTTGGGATGGCCTATGTCCTCACAAATTTCTTCCCTCTGAAATGAAGACAGGAGATCCTCAGGGAAATCCTCTCTGCATGGAGTTTAATTATCCCAGCCTGTCACCAAAAGGGTGGAAAGAGGTGAAGGGGCTTGCCTGGGGTCATGAAATTTATAAGTATTAGATAAGTATTAGAGCAAGTATTCAAACTCACTTCTTCCTGACTCTTAAGAACTGGAGAAACAGTTACAGTTCAGTCTATGAGGCAGTAAGATCCCTTTTCAGAACTTTCATGAACTATGAGGATTTAGAGCCCACCTTCCCTAACCCCAACATGAGTACAAACACTCTTTCTCTCTCTTCTCTCTCTCTCTCTCTCTCTCTCTCTCTCTCTCTCTCTCTCTCTCTCTCTCTCTCTCTCTCCTGCTTTAGCTTCAATGTTCATGTCAAATGGATTTAACCTCTGTTATCATGTAAAAATTCATTTACTCCACATACAATGAGCACCTGTAGTGCACCTTACCTTTTTTGTTGGCTTTCTATGGGATGTGGAATGGCTTCCTGAAATACCTCGAATTACAAGTGGGAACTCATGATTCAGCAGGCTAATGGCCAGGGCTTAGAGGCATGGAAGTCCAGGTACATCAGGCAAGCCCCTAGCCATCAAGACATTGAAATAGCAAGGCAAGGGCCAGGGCCAATGTGTGAGAAACTGAGGACAATATCCCCTGTACCCCAAGAGCAGAATTCATCTTAAAGTTGTAACATAGAATGAGAAAAGAGCAAGAAAAAAAAGAAAAAGAAATAAACAACGCTGGGACAGTATAAAGCTATTGTGGCAAGAGTGATGATTAAAATACAGAATTGGAAGAGGACAATAATGCCAAAATATCTAGATGTGAAGCCACAGGGAGAAATATAAACTGAAGTCAGGCTCTGAAAAACCTAGAATAGCTCAAAAATGATTTTAAAAATCATATAAGAGGGGTAGAACAAAATTTAGTAGAGGGAATGAGAGGCATGTAAGAGAATGATAAAAAAAATTATCAACAGCTTAGCTGAGGAAGTACAAAATACATACAAAGATTACAAAAATTCACTAAGGAAAACCACTCTTCATGGTTTTCTTGAATCATTCTCATTTCTCTCCCCATGTTTTCTCTACTCCTCTTGTTTGATTTTCAAATCCTTTTTGAGCTCATCCATGGTCTGAGAACAATTCATAGATTTCTTGTAGACTTTGATGCAGGAGTTTTGACTTTATTTTCTTCTTTTGTGTTGTATATTTTGATCTTCTTTGTCACCAAAGTAGGATTCTATAGTCTGTGTTCTTTTGTGCTGTTTTTTTTTTTCATTTCCCCAGCCAATTAGTTGAATTTTTCTGAGGCTGGAAGGTAAGGCAATTATAGTTAAGTCACTTGCCCAAGATCACACAGCTAGTAAGTGTTTCAAGGGTCTGAGGCTGGATTTGAACTCAGATACTCCTGACTGCAGAGCTCTTTTCTCTGCACCACCTAGCTTCCCCTAATAGGTGTACCTTTTTTCTCTTTGTTAAATTATGTTTTAACTCCATGTAGGACTCTGCTTCCAGTGTCAGGGTATATTGGCCTAAGCTTCATGGATTTTGTAGAGGTGTTTTCAGAGATATTTCTAGGAACCTGTAAATTTTCAGATTTTCCAAGGTGGTACCATCAAAGGAGAGGTGTTTACTCCTCTGCTGGCCAGTGCTCTGGTCTCTCAGTGAACCCAAGCACTCTTTTCTACACTGCAACTCTGAGAGGATTCCCGTTCTACTAACACCACAAGCTCTGCCACACCAGCACTTCTTCTAAGTGCTCCTTCCAAGACTGCACCCTGGGCTGTGACCCAGATCAAAGCAGGAAAAGGCAATAGAATCCTGCTTCAGAGCCAAGAAAGTGATCCCTACAACCACCCTCTGATGAGCTGCTCAATCACCACATGTTCTGTGGGACAAGAAGCAGCTGCTGTGACTGAGCCACCTCCCTGGGATTGGGGCTGGACCAAGAATCTCTCTCTGCCCTGAGACTAGGGCCAGACCAATCTCCTGTGTCCTCCTCTCTCCAAGCTCTAACAGCCCTTTCCTATAGACCTTCAAAGTTGTCTTTGGCGTTTGTGGGTAGGGAAGTCTGTAAACCACCACAGCTGCCAATGATTTAATACCCTGAGGCCTGTGACTACCCCATCTTTTCTGGTGTAGTCCTTACTGGGCAGTGCTGCTCTCCCAGACCAGTGCAACAGACCTTTGCTGTTGACTTTCCAGGTTGTCTTGGGTTGGAAATTTGTTTCACTCTGTCATTTTGTGGGTTCTGCCACCCGATAAATTTGTCCAAATTCATTTTTAGAGGTAGTTGGAAGGGTTTGAGGTAGAACTTGACCTATTCCCTGCATTTACTTCACCATATTAGTTCCACCTCAAAAACAATTCTTTAAAAAAAAAATTGGCCTAATGAAAAAGGAAATACAGAAGCTAAATGAAGAAAATAATTCCTTCAAAATTAGAATTGAGCAAGACAAAGCTAATTTAATGGCAGCAAGAATAGATCAAATAAAATCAAAAGAATGAAAAAATAAATGAAAATAAAAATAAAATACCTCATTGGGAAAATGACTGACATAAAACTCAATCCAGGAGAGATAATTTTAGAACTTTGGTACTTCTTGAAAACTGTGCTATAAATTTAAAAATGAAATAAAACAAAACAAAAGAATTTGCACAGAAATTATAATTATATACATTACATGTATATTATAAATTATAAATCATAATATTTATAATTTCAAGATATTATAAATGAAGGGGTCACCTAGGTGGCTCAGTGAATAGATCACCTGCCCTGGAGTCAACCTGAGTTCAAATCCTACCCCAGACACTTAACACCAAGTACCCATATGACTTTGGGTAAATCATTTAACCCCAATTGCCCTGCCTTCCCCTTCCAAAAAGCAAAAACAAAAAAAAAAGAAAAGGAACTTATAAAGGAAAACTGCTCTGTTTTCCTAGAACCAAATGATAAATTGGACACTGAAAAAATAATCCATTAATCTCCTGAAAGATATCGAAACAAAAATTGCTAGGAATCTTAGAGCCCATTTCCAGACCCCAGAGGTCAAAGAGAAAATACTACAAATACTGAAAAATAAGAAATTTACATATTAAGGAGCCACAGGCAAGATTTGGCAGTTTCTACATTAAAGAATCAGAGTGCTTGGCAAATGATATTCTGGAAGGTAAAGGAGCTTAGAATACAACCAAGAATCAACTATCCAGTAAAACTCAATATAATCTTTCAAGAGGGGAATTGTTGTTGCTGTGTTTATCCTTCATTTTCAAAG